>JAJTUD010000001.1:3855241-4413746 GCA_036971385.1 Dactylellina parvicollis
CCCCCCCCACCTTTCGCGAAAGAGGGCGAAACTTACCCATGATCTTCTTCAACTGCATGATAGTGCTGTTGCTACGGATCCGGTGCACGCTTCGGGCGGTGCTGGAGGCGCCTTCGATGTCCTCGTCGTCAAAGACATTGGCGTACTGTGAGGTCGCCATTGCTGCTGTATTTCCGGTGAGAGATGGGAGATGAGGGGTTTCGGTTTGCGAGAGGGAGATGGACAATTAAAAGGAAGACACGGAAGGGTCGCCGGGAAGCTTCCAGGCAGCGATAGGAGCAAAGAATGCGTGGGGAGAGGGGCGTCCGGAGTTCGAGACGTCCGGATGGAGGGGTCGGAGGGGATTTGCGTTGGGCCTGCCGTCGGCTTGCTGCGGGGCCTTTTTTCCTGGCTGGTCCAGTCGGTCAGTCCTCCAATCACTACCCCGCTATAGATAATATATATAATGGGATGGGTATCAAAGCCAAGTGGTTACGAGCGGGACGAGCGGTGAGGAGAAGAGGGACAGACTCCAATTGCAATCGGACGGCGCGATCCCGTCACTCTTATACGGCTATCAGAAAAAAGCAGCTTCGATTTCCCCCGCACCGCCCGGGCTTCCTCTATGCTAGCTCGATGCAGCTCTGCGGATTCGATGGCTGGGCTGGGTAGCTCGGTCGAGCGCTCTTCTGCCAGAGATTACAGGGTACGTAAGCTGGGTCTCCGACCTTGACGGTGGTGTTTTCTCTATCGAATTGCTATTTCTCTTAGCTTTGGCCTTGGGACTCCCGCTCCTTGCTGTTCGCGGCAGCTCGAGCCCTCCTCTTTTCCACTTTCCAGCGGTGCGCTCCGCTCGATTGTGACGGTGGACGGTAGGACGGTAGGGCAGTGGGCAGTGGGGGTGGAATCGATGATTGGCTCTCCGCGAAAAGCAAGTCGAATCACCTGGCCAAGATGCAGACCGGATTATACCTTATTGATGCAGATGCAATCAATCAATCAATCAATCAATCAATCAGTCGCTCTCTCGCGGCTTCGATGGGAGTTCTCCCTCGACGTGCCGATTTTTATATCCCAGTTTTCGAATGTTTCGGCTACGACGATATTTATGTCCCGCACCCGGCGATAGATATTATTATCATATGAAAGATAGGACTCGGGATTCCGATATCCCTACCCGTAAACGTATCCCTATCTGCAGTCAAATAGTCATCCGGGCCTTCTTTTCGTCCCATTGCCGACAGCTCGACGTGCGAGCGGGGACCCATGCCCTTGCAATGCCGGTGACATCAACCTGCTCGACCCTTACCTTCTTATACTTACATGTACATAATACGCTTCGGCTATTCACGTTCTGTCCGGTGCACGCGCAGCCAAGCTCGCGAATCCGGTGGTCAGAAACCTTAGGATTTCTCTTCTCGTCCTTATCTCTAACGTTGGACCTGCCCCCAACGATACCGCGAGAAAAAAAAAGACTCTGAAAATTGACTATATTATCCGAATGATGGGCCATGGGAGTAAATCGAAAGGGTGGGAACTAAATTCCAATCTCCCGGCGACTTGGTGACTCCCCACGCCCCTTTGCATATGTAGGTTTACGTATATTAGCCTGCCGTCGTGAGAGCTCATCATGAATCGGCGGGGAAACACCAAAAAAAAATTAAATTTTTGAAGCCCGGTAACAATGGAGGAGCCCGGCTGCCCAGCTCAGGAACGGGCTTTTCTAGAGCGATCGATCTCGCTCTAGAACGCCGCCTGCAAAGGTACTTTAACCAGATCGCCTTGTTTTTTTGTTCCCATCTGGCGGCCCCACTTTTTTGGACCGGATGCGGGACTCGCGCAGGTCTGCAACATTGCACAACGCGGATTCCGTACCACAGATGACCGTATCGATTGGTCCAAGTATTCAAACCGTCAAAAGTACGCTTGAGTATCGCGTAAAAGATATAACTATATTTTCTCGATCGTTTCTCAAGGGTTGAACTTATGCTTAAAATAATATCTCGGTAGCACACGCGTTACCTAGGCAAAACAAGTGATGGGACGATCTACGACGCCAGTCCGATGAACCCTATTATAGGCCTAATAAATAAATATATAAATATGCGATGATAGCATACATACATATATATATATATATATATACGTAAACTCTCTACAGCCAGTATGACGACCTGGCAAAGCTACAGCTCAGTCGTGTGTCTCTATCGAATGCTAGATCTAGATATCAACCCATTCACGGGACTACAGGCGCAAGTTCTTTCTAGGGCTCCATCTCACCGGCTGTAAGCTGCTGCATGTATTTTTTGATCAGTTACAGGCAGATACCACAGACCTGTAGAATTACCTGCATAAACCATTCCCTCTGGTAATTCCAAGCCAAACATCATCTTTCCAAAGAACAGACCAGTCCAGTTACTCCCACACCGACTCACAATCGCCTTACCAATCGCTAAAAGTCCAAAAAATATATAAATAAAAAGACAGAAAATAAAATGCAACCCCCACCGGACCTCCAAATCCCGGATTCCACCCGCGAAACTACCAAAAAAATATCCTCCCAGAGCACCGAATACATCATCTACTGCATCCACCCTTCATCGCACACCCTCATCGCTTCAAAGATAGGCCACTCCTTCAGTCTCGAAGCCTTCATCTCCGACCTACCGGAAACCCGATGCAGGTACGCCCTCCGCAAGATCTCCTACAATCATTCCAGAACCAGAGTGTCCGTTTCCAAATTTGTGTTTTACACGTGGGTTCCCGAAGGTGCGGAGGAAGGTGAGAGGGGGCTTTATCTGGGTAACCGGGAGAAGATTATGGTTGGGGATGTGGTCAAGGGGCGTTTCGATCAGGAGTTGGAGGCGGTGGAGTACGATTTGGTCAGGATGACGGATCAGTCTGTCAGGAACGGGAGTCTTGATGACCGCGGGTGAGGCTGGGTCGCGTGGGAAGCCCGGTGAGGATGGAGAGTCTGGGAGAGTAGGGTTATAGCTTACTATAAGTCTCGTCGTTTGTGCAGACAGGCGTATAATTATTTGGTCATTCCGAATCGAACGGTGTTTCTTGAGCTGAGGTTTAGCCTTGAGCCTCGACTCTAATTTTGCGCTTCGGGCACTAGGATATCAAGGCTGGATCAGGCCTGCTAGTATGCTTTTTTAACTATATCAATTTAAACATTAAAAGACAGACACCCGTCTAACAATAACTAAATCTCTATTTGAGGAGAATTCGATCAATAGAAACCCGGGCAAACATTACTACAATGAAGCATCATTCTGATGGTTTTAGATTATATCGGTGTGGATATCTATCTGTCGGGTAAGACAGGGGACTACGGGACGAGATCTCAAGAGTTGGGAATCCAAACGTTAACGAGATTTAAGATCTCACTGGCAGTTTCGTAACGAGACCCAAATACGGTCTAAAGCTCCTGCTAGCTCGCAGCTCGCAGCTCACATTTCACTCAATCTAATCACTTCCTTACAGCCGAGATATCGCACCTTCCATCTCTTCGGAACTTTTTCAACTTTACAAATATTGGATCTTTATCGCCAAGCTAATGGTGAAAGTCTCCGGAACAATTACGATTGTCACATTTTAAAAATTCTGATCAATTTATAAAGGTCGTATCCATTATTCTACCATTGTCTTTTCAGCAGCAAGAAGAAGAAAATATACAAACCCATCGAGAAATTGAACAGGAATTTATGAAAAGCCAACGCAAAACCAAATCTTGCAGAGAATAAAGCAGCATAAAGAAAAGCAAAATGACAAGGATGTACTTTTTTGAGTTGGTCGTCGTTTCGCATAACGGGTAGGCAGGGGGGAGACATGGGAACCAAGAAAGAAAGAAAAAATCGTCGGCACATTACCGCAAACCCGTCACGAAAATTCTCGGGTATAGAGGAGTGGTTGAGAGAAAAACATGACAAGGGAATCTCGGGAAAAGCTGAGATACAGAGAAAGAGGGAATTAATTGTTCATTCGATTTTTCTGGTTTTCGTCAAAAGAAAAAAAAAATGAAACGGGATCATATCATGGTAGGATGACAAAATATAAAAAAAGGCCAAGAAAAGAAATTATTGCAACATGCCGGCCAAGCGAAACGAAAAAGCCGAAAATCAAGAGGAAGCCCTCCAAGAAAAATCACTCGGACAAACCCGCGTGTCTAGAACCCACGGTAGCCGGTCGGCTGATTCGGGATGCCGTTAGCATATGGTGCTGGAGACGCACTACCGCTCGGTCCGGCAGTCAACATGAGTCTGGTGCCGAGGATCGGAGTATTATCTTCCGTCTGTTGCTGCGACACCTCCTTGGTCTTGCGCTCCTCGTTGTCCTTCTCCAGCTGTGTGATCTTAGCAGTTTGCTGGCGCATGTGGGTGATCATAAATGGCTGAAAAGATTTCATGTTAGTCAATCCTGTTATTTTGATGAATCTTTGTAGCATTTCAACTCACCATCGTGTAATCGCTGAGTCCGTAACGCCACGAGATTTCCATGACCATATCGATGGGTATCAGATCGTAGCAAGCGTACAACATGGCAACGTAACATTCGCGGCTTCCGATATCAACAAACTTTGAAAACTGTTAGCTGACTACAATCCAAATATACGAAAATGTCAGTAACTTACGTATCGGAGAAGCTCCTCCACAACTTCAGGGTTAGAAGAAACAGCGGCCGTCTCAATAGCATCCTTGAACAGACGATCCTGCTTGGACAAAGCGATAGACAATTGCCATCTCTTATGCTTTCTGTAAATGGTAGCTGCGATTTGGCGGAAAAAGACGAGGTCGTGCTTCTCAAGACGTTGGGCTAGTTCAACAGGGTCGTAATTGTCGTAGTTTTCAACAGAATCGCGCAAGGTCTTGTAGTCTTCCTCTTCGATAAGAAGCTCGTGAATAGCAGCGTTGACAACCTTGTTATTCTGCGTCTGAACAGCGATAAGGAACGGTTTGATAAGTGGGATGTTATCAGACTTTTCAAACATGCGAACGACTCTGGCGACGTCAATACGAGGTGTCAAGGAGGTAAGAAGGTCGGTGAGGAGAGAAGGCTGCTCCTGGAGATAAAAGTTGAGGGCTCTGTAATATATTTCCAAGTTGGCAACCTTGATAATGATATCCTTGAAAGAGTGGTGCTCCCAGGCGTCCGAAGCCCTCTCCATCATGGCAAGAGCAGCATTGTCCCATTCGTCATAATGGCAGTACAAAAAGACAAGCTCTGGCCACAAATGTGCCTGCTCGCATGCACGGATCATCTTTGGAATGTTGATACGAGACCAGAATAACTTGAGATGCTCCATAACGCGTTCCGGGTGATATTTCGACAGAGCGATACCGAGCTCGGTAAACATTCCCATATGAGCACGTTCGAGTCCCAGACCGGCTTCGAGCAAGCTGATAAGTTCGTCAAAGTAGCCATTGTACTCGTACTGCCGAACAAGATCTTGTAGCTCCTCGGCGTGGACAATAAGGTTGAGACCGCAAATCTGGGCGAGACGGAATTCCTTCTTCGAAACACAAGCTTCGTTGACCTGTTTCCAGACCTTGGTGCTGTTCGCTTTGCGGGCACACTCGACAGCATTCTGGTATTCCTCGAGGTAGACCAAAGTGGTAGCCAGTTTAGCCCAGTTGGAAACGCTGGTGAAGAATATCTTGGCGGCTTGGTGGAGACCCTCTTCGTAAGCTTTGTCACCACAGTCCTCGACATCCGCCACGTTGGTCGTCTGGAGGAAGTCCTCAAGGTCAGGCAACTTCTCGGTGCGAGCGAAAGACAGAAGCAAGGTGCTATCAATCAGCGGCTCACGCAGTGGCTTTCTGGCCATCTGCAAGAATTTGATGAGCTCATCGTGCTTGCCAGCTCTGCTTGCAATTTCGATAACCTCGGCGTAGTTGCTTGGATCGTTGGCACGGATGTACGAATCGATAGAATCAGAAATTCTAAGACCATCAAGCTGGGCCTTGGCGAGACGACTCCAGACCTCCGGCAAATCAACCTTCTCTGCATAAGAGAAGGCGCGGTCGATACTGACGACGTGTTCGATGAGTACCTCTGACGCTTTAACGTGGTCTCCGCTCTTCTTATAAACTTCAAACGCCTCTTCATACAATCCGTTGTCGATACAGATCTGGGCAATCTCCGTTCCGTCGTAGTTGGTCAGGCGACCGATGTAGTCAGCAACACGAGACTTGTCAGCTTTTACCGCAGTAAGGATAAGCAGGTTTTGCAGGTTATTGTTATCGCTGAAAGGAGACGGCTCAAGAATGATCTTCTCAAGCAACTCAATGAGCTCGACGGGCAAGTCGTTGGACAAGAACGCCTGAACAGCAACAGAGACATCCTCCGGAGACTGAGATTCAGAAACAGCGGTGGCAATAACTTGGTCGATCAAGGATCTTCGGTGAAGATTGTTGGAGCTCAAGACGAAGTTCCAGAGCTCAAGATCAGCACGCTTGACGAGATATCGAGCCTGTGGTTTGAACATGGAGTTTTCGTTGGTGATCTTGATGAGTTCCAAATCATTCTGTCCCTTCTGGTAGGCAATGAGCGCCAAGGACGGGTCTCTCTTCTCGCAGTATTTACCAACAACCAACGAATCGTATTGATCATTCTCCTTCAAGAACTTCTCCGGGTTATTGTTAGAGTCAATGTAGATCTTAGCCAAGGCGTTGTAGACGGCAGGTTGCTGGTTTCCGGAAGACAGAGTAGCCTCTAGGAACGGAAGTAACAGCTTGAGACGGTTGCGCTTCTCAACTTCAGCAACAAGCTCATCAATGGGGATCGCAGCACTGTTGACTGATTGCAGAAGACTCTTGATAATTGACTCCTCGCAATCAACGTCCAACAATCCACCAATGACAGCAGGTGTCCGTGCCGGGTTAACACGCTGAACATAGACCTCGATAGACTTGAACTGCTGGTTTTGATAAAGGTAAAGAACAAGATCGTGGATGAAATTGAATCTGTCGCAGACAATTATCAACGGCAGCATTTCTGGCAATTTCGACTCCTTCAAGAAATTCTTGACCTTTTCCGGGTTGTAAGCATTGCTGTCTCGGCAGATACGCTCGACTTCGGTGAACTGGTTGCACTTGGTAGCGGCTTGGATGTACTTGAAATGGACCTCCGGGTCGTTGCTAACGTTGACAATACTACCAAGGAAGTGATAGAGACCCTCGAAGGTCTTGAATTTCTCAAAGAGTTCGATCAGACGTTGAGCACCAAGCAATTCCGAGTACTTTGTAGCCACCAAGACCACCACCTGAAGATTCTGTCGGATATTAAATCTCAGCATCTCAGTAAGACAGTCGAAAGATTGATCAACAGAAAGCTTTCCAAAGTAGGTGACGAGCCATTCCTGGTTGAGTTGATTGGCATTGACGATGACCCGCTTGATAGCACCGACATCCTCGTAATGCTCAAGAGCACGCTGCAAAAGCCCGGCGTTCTCGCAAAGAGTTGCGATCCTCTGCTTGTCGTAGTACGAGAACATTTCGTTGCCCAAGATGGCATCCGCGACTTGCGGCGCATTCATCAAGTTAACCTCGAGAAGGCGAGTCTGGAGGTTTCCCTGCTCCGGCTTGTTCTCTTTCAAGGCGTCCAACAAGAAGGCGGTTGCCTGTTGAACCATGTTTTGAGAAAGGAAAACGTCAACGACACGTTCAATATCGATCAAAGCGCCACCTTCAACGTTTGCAAGCTGGGTTGCAAACTCGGCTCCCTTCTCAGGATTGATTCGAACAATGTGCGACAGGAGGGCGGTGTAGTCTGGTTGATAACCAGTGTGCTGCGAGTATGGAACAATCTTGTCGAACTGGCCAGTTTCAGCGAGGCAGGCAACCACCTTTTGAGGGATGTTGGCCTTCTGATAGATCCCAAGGGAAAGACTCAGATCGTGGGTTCGGACAATATCGCCCAATTCCTCGGAGCACTCGAGCTTATTCTCCTTCAACCATTTTTCGAGCAGGTGTTTCCGGTTTTGAGCAAGAACTGGTCGGACCAACTCCAATGACTCGTACTTGTTCAAACCGCCCTTATCCAGCAGCATGCCGAAATACTGTAAGATCACCGATAGTTGGCCTTGTGGTGTTGGGAGGGTCTTGAACCGTTCGATGGTTTGAGGAGTTCTCAAGAATCCGCGAGGGGAGTTGGCGGCAACTCTAGCTGCGTCGACATAGCTTTGCGTTCGCATGAGTTGCTCGAACTGTTCCTGGTACAAATCGTCCGCGCCCGCCAGCCCAGCCCTCGAAGCTAGCTTCATAGCGAGAGCGCCATTGGCGGGATTCTGTTGCAAGTACGGAATGATGTTGCTCTCGTCAACACTAACAAGTAGCACTTGACCCTTGCGATTGACGCCGAGAATACCAGATGTTGAGTCGTGAGGAGAGGTTATAAAGATCGTTTCGGTGGAAATTCTGTTCATGAAAATGCAGGTTCCGGTCTCCAGATCATAGAGATGGATGAACCCGTACTTGGTGATCAGGTATATTATCGAGAATCGTTCCGAAACTTGCATCGCTACAGGAAAATCGTTGACAGCTTCAGCGGGAAAGTAGACGTCAACGGCCTTCTTCTGGAAGGCTGGGTTGTTGGCCTGATGGTCAATCTCGACGACATGAAGTTTTGCGCCGGTGGCAGTTCGGACAGCAAAGGTGAAGAGTTTTGTATCGGTGGTTCCTCCGTCAAGTCTCAGGTTGGCGAAAGCAGCGGCGTGTCCTTCGATAGCCTGGCTGATCGCCCGTTCTTTCGAATACAGCTGCATGCTGCCGACCACCCGACCTTGCTGCTGGGAAATACCGACGACAACCATCCACTTCTCGTCAGAATTGACACGGTAGTTGATGATTTGGCAGTTCTATCACGGTAAACAAGGTCAGTGATCCCTCAAAAAGGTCCAACAGGAAACAACAAAAGGGTGCTTACGGCTAGGTTGGAGTGCCTGTCAAACATCTTGACAGGAGCCGCCTGTGCGGGATCCATAACATCCCAATGGTAGACCGAGGTGTCCGTCACCAGGCCCAGAACTCGGTCACTTATCCATTTCCAAAACACGACATCTTCGTGCATCGCGTGAGATTTCAGCTTCTCCTTAGCTTCTAAGTTGAAGACCTGAAGGGTCCGCTGGGCCTTGAGAGCGATAATCTCGCGGCTCCAGTGCATGATGGCACTGTCGGCTTTGATCGACCGTCTCGATACATTGTTATTGTTATGGAGATCGATGATCACCAACTGGGTACCGTCGGTGTCGCCGACTTTTTCTCTGACGCAAATGTACTTGTCGCTTTCGAGGGTCTACACGAGAAAATGTCAGCCGTCAGAACGTAAAAAGTAGCGAGTGGTTCAGGGGTAAGACGACATACGCATGTGTTAAAACCAATGCTCGCAGGCTGTAGAGGTTGTCTATTGTTAGTAAAGCAAGCTCCCGACGCGACTAAATTGAAATCCTGATGGTCGGCGATGAATACGTACGTTGATGTCTAGGGCGGTGAGCTATAGGAGCAAGTTAGCGGATAAGACACATCAGAGAGAAGCTCCACGTGGTAGGAAACATACCGAGACCAGCTCCTGGAACTGGATGGGGAGGGGAGGCATTGTTGCGAAAAGGGTCTAATCGATGAGGAAAGGAAAATCGTGATATCAGGAGCTTTAGAGGGAGGGCATATGATCGCGACAATTGATGGAAAAAGGAAGAGCTGTTGATGCGAGCAAAGAGGCGCTAATGTTGCAAGAGAAGATTACGGGCGTGAAAGGGCACGGATGATGGAGGAAGAGTGTCTTTTGGCGTATAGGAGGATGGCGAGGATGGCTGAGAGGGTAAGAGGATGGAAAGTTGGATGGTGCCAGTGATGGAGATGGAGATGGCGAGCGTGATGGTGATGGTGATGAGGACGACGGAGCTTGTCGGTGGATGTGTGGAGTGGTTTCGTGTTTGTAGTCGAAGAGCGAAGTACGTACTACGACCACTTTAGCACGGCGCGGCAATTATATGGCAAGAGGACACACAAAATCTACGCTCCTTACGGAAGGCCGATACTACTGTACTACTACGGGCAACAGGATGCAAATGGATGGAATTAACGCGGCGATTCTCGCCGCCATCTGGGGTTTCTAGAAGGCTATCGTCTACGGAAGTATATATATGCACATGTGCGGATGTCCCAGCAGGTAGCTTTCGCTGCGACGACGGTGCCAGTTGTACCTCGTCCGACGTCACGCCGTGTTGCCAAAGTGTTTGACCGTGACAAAACATACCGCAACACAGTGCTCAAATCTACGCCGGCCGGTTGCCGGATCCGGCGCAAACCAAACAAATTCCTCAGGACCAAATGCAAATGTCGCTTACGTTTCTGATGTTTGCAAGGGGGCACCAGGAGAAGGGATGAGGGAAATAATAGGAGAGCGGGAAGAGAGAGGGAGAAAGAGAGAAAAGGGATTGCGTTGGCGCGATATCAATCTGGCGATGTCGACAAGTCAGTCTCCCGGATTACATGTAGATATCAGATGTTGAGGCGAGAGGGCAGCGCTTCTCGAAGCCCCGGGCGTCGACGGATATATATAGCAGCATATCAGGGGCGCATGGTTGCGGTCCCGCACGGAGGACCGTCTTTCAACGTTACGACGACTGTCGGCTGAGGTGTCACAGGACTTTGACGGCCGCCTGCAGTGAGGCTGAATCGCAACGCATGTCCGGCGGCATTCCATTGGCTACACAAGGAGACATGATCCTTGACCGCTCAACAAAGCTGACGAAAATGATTTGACATTCAGCCCTGGCAACCTGGTCGCTTACGGATGTCACTACTCGAAAGGATCAAATGTTTTTATTTTGGGAATTTCAAACGTAAATTGGTATTAGAGAAAGGCCATCAACAATAAAACACTTCTAAAATGGTCCCATCTAAACAGTTAAAGAAACAACACCCAGATGTAATCAATGTAAATCCAAAGAGAAGTCGAAGAGAAGAAGCAGATGCATTAAAAATTAAAACTTAAATACATCGAAGGACGCCATGCAGTAAATGACCTTCACAGGTGTTTTCCCATAACTGAACGAGGACAGTTTGGTGCTTCGATGGACATCGAAGTTGGGAGGAACCGAGAATGCTGGGTATAGTGCGTAGATGCGTCGAAAAGGAAAAGGACGTCAAGAATTTATTTGCTCATGGCATGACGTTTAGAAGGCCTGCTATTCATTAGCATTGTGATTGCATAATCTGAGAGTTAAAGAAATCAACATACAGCAGCGACGACACCGGCAACAGCGAGGGCGAGTCCACCCATGCTGACGGCGTTGGACCAAGCAGCGTTCTCAGTCGGTGTTGGGGTTGGGAGGCCAGTCGAGGTGGCGTTGGGGGAGGTGTAGTTCCTAGGTTGCGAATGTTAGCTTCCTGTTCCTTCTCTTCATCTTTGTCCGTTATATCATGATATAAAGGCTGTCGGAAGACCACACGTACTGGGCAGAGACACCGGCGGCGAAAGCGGCAAGGGTGATGGCAACGATTCTGAACTGCATTTTGACTGATTTGGTTTTATAGAATTGAAAGAACCGAAGATGGTCTCGATATATTTGAAGCGAAAGACGGAGGTTGGAAATTAATGTGATATTAACTTTCGGGAACGAATGTTGCTGTTGCGAAGGATGAAGGAGAGAATGGATAGATTTGGGGATGGTCCTCCTTATGTACCAGTCAGATATCCCTTTTCGCAGAGATCTCACACCATCAACAAAAAAACTATACAGCCTCTTCTGAATTATGCGGGCGATGCAAGGGAGGTTGGGACCATTCGTAAAATTGGCCTCGCTCAGTCACATCTTGGCCGGCTTTCAAATCCCTGCTGTTACTTTTCTGCTTCTTCTACCGCAAGACAAGAGTGAGAGAGAGGTGAGTGTCACTCATCCATGTTGCCCTTGGAGCCTTTGTAATTGCTTTTCCGAGTTTCTTTTTGCATTTTTTTTTCTTTTGGTTCTTTCTCGCTGGTTCCCCCCCTAAAAAAGTTTCCAAGCTGTCGATGGCGATTGTTTTTCTTATTTTCCTTGATATCCTGCATATCGCAGATTGCGATTTGGCGCACCGAAAAGAGAGAGCCCAGGCACAGTTGTTAGGGAGCTGTGAGCCAATGAACAACTCGGTCATTGGGACACTCATCATTGGTCCTTCCAGTTGCTTCCGAGTCTGTTTTCTCTCACGCTACTTGCATCCGGCATAGGCTCGCACGTCTCGCACGTCTCGCAGTTGTGCAAATCCGTCGGACCTTCATATTCAAAATCGAGTTACCCCCCAAACAAACTCTGCCGGTGGCGCCTCTTATCATGCCGGGCATGGGTCAAGGATATCTTGGAACTTGCGCCCCCAAACTCCGACCAGAGCACAGGAAATCGAGAAAAGCAAATCAGCTTGCGGTCCTTCATGCAAGCAAGTCGAGCTGCAAATCCCTCGACCTCCGTCTTGGCATATCTCCCAGACCCACCCCTTGGACACCGAAAAAGAAAGGAGACAGGCAACGGACTCCAGGACTGGACGCTTTTCACTTGTTCAAATTTGCTAGCTCTCGATCTGAATAGCAGAGAGAGGCTTCGGCTTCGCTTGTCCCATTACTAGTTTGCCGTCTTTCACCGAGCGTCTCCTGAAGCTCTTTCCACCAAAGTTTCAAGATGATTTCCTCAAACTCACAGGCCAGTCGCGTTGTCCCCAAGTTAAGGGGCCGTGGGCCACTCACAATGGAAGCGGCTAGTGTGATGAGAGAGAAAAAGGGAATCGCAACTGGAAGCAACAGCCGAACCCGGGAGGCCTGCCGGCCCAGCAACAGCGACGAAGCGGCCAAACAAAGGATTTCATTTGTCCGCCTGCTGGATCGTTCTAGTGGTTGCTCCTCTGGTTCAGGGACGGGTGATTTCTCGCTGTTTTCCCACGCAAACTCCCAGTTCACCGCCCCATTTCTCGGTCAGACAAGACACCCTTTCGGTCGAGGCAACGGGCGGGCAGCCTTGCAAACATGAGTCGAGAGTCGCCTACATCGATGATTCCAAAAAAAGGCAGCCAGCAATAAATAGCAGCACCAGCATGGCAAAGCATCACTCAAAGTGTCGGTCATTCCTCCTGCGACCGCTTCGACTACGTACAGTGGGGTGATCCGCAGGCCCCATACCGCTTTTCGCATGACGTGCTCCTAGCTAGCTAACTAGCTGGAATCCTCTTCACCTCCTGTCCTGTCCTGTCAACCATGGGCCGGACACGGCTCGCGTCAGAGGGAATACCTGATGATCATGGAAATCAAGGTCAATCGCAGGCCAGACATCCTGCAACGGGTACATGGGTCCTCTGTAGCTAAGGAACTCTTGATTTTTGGAATTCCTCGCTCTAGAAGGAAAGCCCATACGAAAACCGACCTACGCTTAGCAAGACAAGAAGAAAATTGAAAAAATTTTAGCTACAGCGTTCGGATCTCTTGAAGAAAATTAGCCCTTCGTTTAATTTCTTAGTCAGGAGAATTCGAGAGCACATCGATCGAAGGAATTCGTCCAAGCTCGCAGAGGGTTTTTTGTCCAATAAACTGCTAGCAATTTACACGCGGGCCAGCATTATCAAATTTCAAATTTTGTGTTCCAGCGCACAGTCGACACGACTGACCTTGTGCCGGTATCTAAAAATAACCAACATCCAACATTTCATAATCTTCCAAAATATTGATATTTTGCCATAACGGGATCCAGATTGACGCTTCACAAGGTTTTTGCAAGAATCGAAACGTCTTTTAATTTGCCTCTCCTAAAAGCTTGTTCAATTTGTTGGCAAATCCCAATCGCATGGGGGAGAAATTGGTTGTTTTCTTCCAACAGGCAAAGTTGTTGATTAAGATTAACAATCCGAATATACCCTGTGCCCTTCTCGAAATTTATTCGTGAATTAGCCTATACCTTCATCCTTACAACCATCAAAGCACTGGACTTTCTCATTCCGCCGGTTTCTCCATCGGTTAGGGAGGCAAATGGGTAAACTCTGCCGAAGAACGCAGTGACGGAGTTCGATTGCATTCCAATTTGGTTTTATGCAGCTGAATTCAGGAACTGGGTCGTCGGAGCGGATGTGATCCTCACAGAATCGCGATCGGCTGTCAACGGATCCGGCGGCCTCCGGATTCAAGGATAAATTCTGATAAGTCTAGAAGTTCCTGATGTTTTCCAAACGAGGTTGGTGGAAACCATAGACGAACTCGAGAGGTGCTAGTTCGGCCAGTCTACCGACTAACGTGTAGACAGGCCGACTAAATGCTCCGTCGCGTCGAGTGCCAGTTCTCACTTATTCTGAACCAGTATTCCGTGATCCTCCTCGATTTTAGTTTTATGCACCGTGGTTTTTTAAACTCCAAAAGCCCGAAAACCCACAAATCAAAACGCCTACGGCGCTTGCTTCCTTATTAGCGTTGTTTCTCCATTCGTATCGATAGGGCATGTCTTTCGTAAAAGGAAGGCTGACGGATCCATCATGTCGAATTCGTAATTCTGCGCTGCAAGCTTGCTGCAGTGTTTGTTCAACTGCAGTCAATAGCTTCGTTCTTGTCGTCAGCCCGGTTGTGCATAAGCGGGTCGACCACAGGGTATTGTTGTTGACAGCGACCCCCGACCGACGACGGACGAGTGGGGACTACCGGTATCAAGTTGCTGCATGCAGCAGGTGCTTGTTGCGCTTCTCATTCCGAGAGCCTCGATAAACTTGGGTTTCTACAATGGGATCGAGAGCGCATCATCGAACACGATTGATTGTCCGTCAAGTTCAAGCTGGCCTGGTCCGATGGAAGAGGAGAAAACAATCATATGGATGAATTTCGGACTTTCTCACTCTGTCATGGTGTTGCTTCTATCCTGAAAACTTGTTTCTTCTGCCTTGGGTTTCTTTTCATGCTCACTCGCGCTTGGTTAAAACATATATCATCTTGGCCGTTTTCAATTGCGACCCCTCAACTGGCATCAAGAGGCGAAAAGTACGTAAAAGGAATAATCGATATCCGGACTTCCCCAATTAACAGGAAACATGTCACGGAATATCTCTCAATCTACTAAACCCAGCGTTTGCCCATATTAGCGGAACCCAGCGCCTCCAATGACGACAAAAACACGGCTGGTAAAAGCAACCCCTTCAGTTCTTAAAAAAAGATCGCAAAAATATTATCCAGACGAGCGCCTCAGTTCTTCGAGTGTTCTTCCCCATAAAATATTATGTCATGTCTGTCATTTGTCCTTGGGCGCGAAAATTGGGGTAGAATCCATGAACATATTCTCAACCGATGCTAGAGTGCAGGTCGTATAAGAAAAAAATTAAAATAAAAAAGATGGAGGGGTGGGGCTTCGAATCCCTCCAGAATCCTATACCAGACTGATAGTCGTAGACGCTTTGCTTTTGTTTCTCTTTTTTTTTTCGTCTGAAATTTTTATTTTTTTCCAATCCTTTTCCAAATGGTTAACGTTGGTGTCCTTCTCGTTATCATCGATACATCGATATCCACACCCAGGTCACACACCCAAACAAAACGTTGTAGATAACAGATAAGCCGTCGGTGTGGTTACAATGCCCAGCGGAGAGCTCTCGCGGGGGTGGCCACCGGGGGCATGGATGCCTGGACCCATCTTCGGGCTGCACCATGTTTCGTCTATCGATTCCTTTTTTTTTTTCCTTTATTTCCCACACACAAGAAAAACGGCGAAACCAAAAACGTCAGACTTTTTCTCCATTGCATGGCTTGGTCTACAAGCCAAGAAACCTCAAGAAGGCAAATCTATTTCGGGTTGCGCGACAGCGCCGAACTTACAGCCGGATCTACATCCTACCACACGTGCCTGTTTGCGTAAGAGGGGCTAGGGTTCTAAGTTCAGAAACTCGAGAGAATTCCTTCAAACACAATTCTTTGTGCCGAAGGTATCATGAAGGCTGCCAAGGAAACCCGCAGAGTTTCTGGGTTTCTATTTCTCTTTCTCCTTCTATAGACCGTCTACTATCAAAACTCGTAGCCTCTCGTCATCCAGCAAGGTTCTCCGCTATTTACCGGTATTGGCAGATGTCAAAGTGGGACCCGGTGGATAGATAGTCCTGAACCTACTGCCGTGTTTTTCGTTCAGCTTTTCGAGCGACACCAAACCGTATACATTTCCACCCATTCTAAGCTTATTCTGCGCGATGAAAATCCATCCTGCTATCTTTGGAGCCTTAAGCCGCCTTTTTTTTTATGCTGCGTATGGACAGGGATCAGCTTTCTTGGTGCTCTGCGTATCGAGGATATATCTCAACACTTTAGCTGGTAGATGCGTTTCAGCCCCATAAAGCTAAGAGCCTGTCAGCCTTCGGGCTGTCATGATTTGAAAAAAAAAATTAAAATGTGGATTCGATTCGAGGATCCATCGATCGCCTTGTTAGCAGTACCGGGATACTCGAGAAGTTTTTCCCGTGACTCACGTACTGAGTACTTGAATCCTGTTGAGGCGGTAAAAAAAATAAGGCTTACTCAAGGAGCTCAAAGAAAAAAAGTTTGACTCTGGCTGCTGACGGATCGATGATATGATCCGGAAAAAAAGGAATAAAAGACAAAAACGACAATCGGAATTCTCGAGCTCGTGAGTTTTAACAAGAAGCTTGGTGTCATATATCTGAGGAATGGCCTAACGGTTTTGTAGCTCCGAAGCGAACCAACTTGTAAAAAAAAATGGCAATCGAAAAAACGCAAGTTTTTACACATTCCTGGGAATATGATCTCGATTTCGATATTCGTATGGGTGAACGGATGGAACAAGGTCACTCCGGCCGGTACCCTCTTACCAGAAAACCCCGCCAAGCGGTACATTCGCACATTGCGATCAGGAAACCGATCCTGCAAAGCCCTTTCTCTCTCGTTGCGTGAGCAAGCATGAACAGTGCATATGCACCTAAAAGCTTACCTTCAGATTTTTTAATCTCAAATACCCAACATTCCCCAGGGGCCAGCAGCTGAAAAAAAAAACCCACATGCCTTTCATGCGTTTTTCCACATGCGCCTTTTTGCGAGGGGGCCCCCTTTTGTACATGTACTTTTGTATCTGCGCTCCTAGCTTGGCGGAAAGCTCATGGGCTGAACGGTCCGTTTCAAGGTATCTTGTTCCCAGCTCTCAAAAGATCTGAGATCTGAGTTTTAATGCCGGGTCGCGGATAGATATGTTGCATGTTTTATACCCCGGAGTGTCGACGGCGGTTCAATTTACACGTAACTAGATCTCGCCCAGAAGGGATGCTTTAAAAGAATTGCATCAACGGTTATTTCGAAAGATGGTGCTTAGGAATTTTAATTTGCTATAATGGACCGACGCAAGGGGATAGCTGGATACAAAACGGTAAACCGAATTGCGACGTTGCTTTACCTATAAGATAGAAAACCTTAGCTTGCGCAATTGTTTACAATATTCAAGCTTGTAGTAGACGTAGATCAGATAGACTCACTCGAGTCTGGGGCCGGTATAGTACGCCGGTAGATTAGTGTGAATACAAGTAAGGAGGAGTTTGGTTTACGAGACCAGCGTGAACAATAATGTGAGAGAAAAAATCAGGCGTATGTGGCAATAGGGTTGTCGGATCTTTAGACTATTCGAAAGGAGCTTGTGAACATACCACCAAGAAACAGCTATCCAGACAATGCAGAATCGTCGAGCAAAGTCCGTTTCTCGATCAGAAGCTAATTTTCCAACCCTCTCAGCTCGTGCATGTCCTAAATAAGTATCAGTACGACATTTTTTCACAGCTGGTGATGTATTGCAAGAAATTTGGACCCGCGGAATGCGCATGAGAATGTTCCTTCAGAAAACTTATAAACGCCCAACCCATCGACGAGAATTCCCAGATCCGAACTGACGAGAAAGGTATCGGTACGTTTTATTACCGTGGTACCCCACCGGGAAGCCTGGAACCCTCCGTGCATTCTGTTTTTCTGCCCGTCGAACAAGGGAAGGGATTCGCGGCTGTATGCATGCCAGAGCGAGAGAAGCGACCAAAGTTGCCGAGCTAGGTAATGGGTAGCTAGACGACGACGGCTGCCACCCCCCTTTAAAAAAAAAAAAAAGGGTCTTGTTGTCTCGGGTATCCAGGTGGGAAAGAAGGGAAGGTACCTGATAAATCGATCTATTAAGGACCCGCCACACTTTGTCTCGTCTACTGCAGACGACAGGAGAGGGAAGCACAAGAAAAAAAAGAAAAGGCTTGCATTGGAGATACGCGTGTCTACGGATCTGGAAGTTTCAATTGTGAAACAGATTCAAACCACAGTGTCCTCAGACCCCACGGTCCCACAGCTCTCTCGTCCTACACACTGCATAGATTCTAAACAGCATCTCATTCTGTGGAAATCTAATCACTGATAGACATCTGTCTGAGCTGAGCTCATCGTGGAGCTTCCAGACTCGCCTGTATCAAGCATGACGTAATATTCGGAATACCTTAACAATTGGAGCTCTCGAATAATCATCAACGACAGAACGAAACACACTCCGAATAAGAACCAACTCTGTAATCTATAATCTTTACTTTGAGGATACTTCGGCCTCTCTCTCCCATATTCCCACGATATCATAATAGCCTTCAATTTACTAATACTTTGGATATAAACTAAAACGGGTTTGTTGTACGTGACAACAAGCTGCCTGGAACAATGAAGACCTAAGAGTTTTAGAAGCCGCGGGGAAATACAATGGTATTTCCGGAACAACATTGTCATACCAGCTTCTCTGAGGGCGAATTATGTACAACATGCAAAGTACCTTTGCACCGTAGCCTATATGTCGAGAGACAATATGTGTTGTATTTGTTGTATCCCTTTTCCGAGCTCAAGCTTCAATTGTCTCGTAAACCAAAGCTTCAAGCTCTGGGAAATTGGATCTTATTACCGCAAAAAAAGCTTTAAAAGACTGCGTTTCGACTATAATTACTTGAACGCCCTCCGGCCAGAAAAATACTTCAAAGAGATTTTAGACTCTAAGCAAAGAGGATTTACGACCAAAATGTGAGGGCATGACCCTGATAAGGGGGTGGTCCACTGGTCTCGAACCAAACCGCGAAAGCCTAACCAAATCATCAACTGAAAGCAGCTACTTTTCTCACCTGGACTCAAAACAGTCCTTGTACGATCCTCAAAGGTCTTAACCGGTAGACTATGGGGATACTAAAATATTTCTTACAGACCTGCATTCGTACCTGCATGCATCTAAACCCAAAACAAAACAGAGGAGAGTGCTCTAGCTGTATACGAATATGCACGCAACTGGCCTGTATACAACGTTGGCAGCATCATGAATTCGGGAGAATACTATAGTCGGAATCATATTTGTATCTGTTGGGCACAGGCATTATGGTAAAGGTTGGTTCTGGTAGACCCTCTAAAGATATTATTGTAGCCGCATCAATGTACGAATGATTGGGGTGATGAACAGGAGACTCTCAGTCTAGTTGCATGTTTCTCGATATATCGCGATACGAATCTCGGGACCTTTTGCATAAAAGCGGCCATAAACTTGATGGAGGCACTGGTTAGGATTGCCATCCTTTCCATAAATACGTTTCCCAGACCCAAGTGATCATGATATATACACTCTATGTTTTTGGAGCTCTCGAGCAGGTTACCAACCTCCCCCTTATTCGAGCATCCGGACGTTCGGATGTGAGCTCTTGTGTTGCTTTGGAATTTCTCGGAGGTTCTATTCGCATCCGTGACCTGGTATGGACGGTATGATGAGTTCATTAAACCCGTCTCGCAATAATACACGCAGGTTTCGGAGGGTCTTCGAGTTTCTTTTACGGGTTCCTACGGTTCTGAAAACCCTCCCCCGGGGATGGTCGTCCGCTCTCGCTCCGACGGCAGGGTGATAGGTATGTTTAATTTTGACCGACGTCAGGCCAGGACCCTTTCAATGACTAGCGAAAGGATCCATGGCTCTATCATTGCGGTGCTTGGTATTCAATCCTCATTTAAAATACATTCATAGAAAGAAAAATAGAAATTAGAAAGCTCATGAAAGGAAAGCTCATGGAGTGGTAGAAAGCCCGTTGTGTTGTCTGATCGGGCTTTCCTCCTTCGCCTCAAAGGAAAAGAGACAATAAGAAAAAGCTGCCAGCAAAGAGCTCCAAAGCGTTACAAGCGTTACATTAAATGAAATTATACTTTTTTGATTCTGACAATTATCAATGATTATTTTCTCTCTCTTTTCACCCGATGAATGGTAGCTTTTCAGGTTGTTGAAAAAAAAAAGTGGTCAGTTTTTTCGGCGGTTTGTTCGCTTTGTCCGCCTTTCTCCATATTGCGCCAGGCATCGCGCCGTTAGAAGTGCTCTACCAATTGGAGACACCCAAAAACTCCAGGTAGTGATACAGTTAGACAAGAAAGAAAACCTAGAATGATCAATCCCGTATCAAAAGGACGAAAGGAAAAGAAAGAAGAAGAAAAACACATTTAGTAAACCCAAGTTCAGACCTTTTTTTTTGGTTGATTTTCAAAATCGCCGACTGTCAAAGGAGATTAGAACGCGACCTGCTTGACCCGTTTGGTGCTGGACGCGTCGGCAGCGTGGTGAGTCGTAACGGAGTCGCAATCAAAGTCGCAGGATCGTTTGAGTTTGCGATTGTTGCCGGCGAAGGTTGGTGCAAAGTTGTGATTCGAGACGACAATGTTGTCGATTTGCATCGGATCGGAACTATGGTTATGATGCTGCTGAGAGTGAGCTTGTGTTAGAGTACTATGAGGTACCATCTGCTTATAGCTGTAGTTGTAGCTTTGAGGCTGGAGAGGTGCCTGTTGCTGCTGCTGTTGGTGCAGTCTGGAGACAGCCTCGAGCTGGGCTACTTGGGCGAGGTTGTAGTTTGCGACTTCGTATTCCTCGTCAAAGGAATCGTCGAGCTGGGCGTGAGCGTGGCAGAGAACCATTTTGATGAGGTTATTTGGTATATATATCTGGGAGGTAGATGTGGATTGGTACGAGGTATTTTGGGTTGCTAAGATTGCTCGAGGAGGAAATGGCTTGTTTCTTTGGTCAATTGGTTTGGAGAGGATGATGGAGGTGTGAAGGAGGATTTGGTTGGAGGGAGAGACGGGAGCGACGAAGGTAAAGTGAGGCGGGTTTTGCGGTGTGGTGTCGCTTAGGAAGGGTTTAGCCAAAACGAGAATGTCGACTGGCCTCAATCCGGAGACGAGCCACAGCAGTTGGCAGTTTGGTGATCGGAGAGTCCTCCTTCTCCTCCTCCTCCAAGGCCGGCGCATCCGAGGCTGCTAGCTTCTGGCACAGCGAACGCCCAGCCAGTTCTCAGGTCCCAGCCTCCCACTAGCCAGCCCGCCCCTTGTCCACCATACCAGCCCAGAAGGTGGTACTTCGCAGACAGGAGGGCAATAGCAGGTACTGTAGCACACGATCGGAGGAATCGCATAATGCAACCCCCGTGAGGTCCATCAGAGGAATCTGAACATCCTCCGTCGCCGAGGCGGCATCATAGCCGGCAAAGGATGAAGGTCGCGCAGGAGACCGCCGCACTGGGTGCTTCCCAGCTCCTCGTTGATTCTGTTGGCCATCTCCTGGATCTGACGAAGCTCCGCGACGAGACGGTCCAGTTCCACGTCCTCCGGGTCCCGGAGGCGGTCTGGGAGTGTTGGTTGCATGCAGGGCATCTTTGAATTGACGGTTCCGGTGCCGGTGATATCGACGAGAGCTGCGAACTTTGTCGTAAAAGGTTTGCGATGTGTGATGCTGTGAACAGCGATGAGATCAGGTCATTTTGTCGCAATATCCCGTGCTGTGCTGTCCAATCTGAGGCGGCCCGTAGTTATGCTCCCAACTCGGCGCGATCGAGTCTAGCCAACAGGACGCGCTTCTTCCTCCGCCTACCTTTCTTCTTCGAAGCTTCCGTGAAGTCAAAATGCAACAGGAATGTGATCTTTTGTCTGCTGTGCCGCGTATGATGGAAGTCTCGTTTGTGATCCTCTAGAAATTGGTTTCAGCTATTAGCTGGTCTCATAATCCAAACGGTCATTTCCCCTAGCAGTCAACACGTTCCTGGATTTTTGCGACTTTGGGCTGAACCATAGAAGGTACCTCAAAACCAAGACTTGAACAGGGTTCAAGTAAACATGTACTCGACTACTGGCAGATTCTGGTACCCATCGATCCTCTTATGAGATTGTTCTGACCAAAAAAAAAGTGTTAATAAATGCTGCGTGCCCGTCAGGTCTAGGGTCTATGTATCCGGGTTTTCATTACGCACACTATCTGATGAATCTGGAACTGGGAGGATTGTAGAAATCAAACTAATTTGGCAATCCTCGTCTTCAAGTTTATTTGAAGACAGGACACCTCCTTGAACTAAGAATATCTACGGCTGTATAAGGGGTTTTTCTTTTTGCTCGCTATTATCTATGGGCCAATGACTGACAATCTGGTTTGGCCGACGTAGTCACAATCTCTTTCAAATATATATATTGGTGATAAAATATCTTCACGGTCGCTTCTCCTTCGGTGCCAATATCAGAGCCGCTCGGTCAATTCCGAACGCCAAGAATGTGAAATCCAAGTCATCAATAACCATGCGGACACTCGTTAGGTGAGTACCGCTCCTGACATTTACCAGTTCCCAACTATTCCACGAGAATTTAGGATCGTGGAAAACGCGGGTCATCCAGGCCTCAAAACCGCGGTGAAATTCCTCAGTATTGTCAAAAGCGAATTTCTTGGGGCCGTGGGTTTCTGATGAACCGCGTATTTCTCTTTCCCTGGCGACATGTAAGAGGTATTTTTTTTCCGGACCTCGGATACTGGGTGGAACGTGACTGGTGGTAGAACCGCCGGGATTGTATACAGATTCGCTGTCAGTGTTAAAATGGTCATTGCCTTCATATTCGGAAGGACGTGTCCTGTGTCCAGATCTGCGAGATTTTGTCAAGGCCTCAAAACCGCGGTGGAATTCCTCAGTATTGTCAAAAGCGAATTTCTTGGGGCCGTGGGTTTCTGATGAACCGCGTATTTCTCTTTCCCTGGCGACATGTAAGAGGTATTTTTTTTCCGGACCTCGGATACTGGGTGGAACGTGACTGGTGGTAGAACCGCCGGGATTGTATACAGATTCGCTGTCAGCGTTAAAATGGTCATTGCCTTCATATTCGGAAGGACGTGTATTTTCACTTGTCGAGTATGAAGAACTGTCGATGGGAATTCTTGTCCTGTGTCCAGATCTGCGAGATTTTGTCAAGGCCTCTTTTAGATTGGAAACGTCTAGGTCTGTATATTTTGCGTGTTAATAATCTGAGCTCCCATCCTTTATAGTATTATTTTAGAAGTAACTTACAAGGAGAAGGCTGTGGACCGCTCCAGTCGGGAAAAAGACGTTCAAATATATGTTGCCAGGTTCGCAAGACTTTAATATCAGGAGGCAATGTGTTCTCAAAATGGTTTCTCTTGAGATGTTCTCTGTGTGAGAAGGAATTAGAAAGTGTTCTCTTATTCTTCTCAGCGGTTTGAGAGCGTCGGGACCCTACTTGATACCTGAGACATCTTTCCTGGCTACGGTACAACATTTGAGGTACTTTTCTGGGGAGAACTTTGCATATGGGCATGTCAGGCGATTGTGTGAAATTGCCGAAGTACGTTTACCGTCATTTTGTGATGATGGTGCCATGGCGGGGTCGAAAGTAGATTGATTAATGTCAAGAGGTGAATGTATAGCGGTTGGTGTGGTTTCATTGTTCGTGTCGATGTATTCTTTTTCTCGGTTGTGGTTGGCATTCTGAAGTATGTAATATTCCTCCCTTGATATAAAGCTAGGGATTTCAGTTGGACTGTAATTTTCGGATATCGATGGTGAGCGGAGAGGCTGCAAATCTCGATTATTTACTCTCTTGGTGACCCGGGGAGGTGTGGCTTTGACAGGCCTTTGAGAGTTAGATGATGAGCGGGACCTTCTATCTCTACATATTATTCTGTGGGTCTTTAGAGCATCGAGTCTGCTGAAAGCGGCAGGGCAATCGCTGCATTCGAAAGCCCTTTTTTTGTGTATTTGGATCATATGATAGCCGTAATTTCTGGCATTTGTGAAACTATTGGAGCATTTTGTGCAGGGCCATCTCTTGGGTTCTTTTTCTCTTACTGACACTGTGTTAAAACGTAGAGGATATTCTCTTTGAGGGGTAGTGCTAGTTGGGACCGGGTTCGAAGGATCCGATGGATGTGCGAGTTCCCTGACTTCGGGGCTCTGTGGAGGTGTAACAATTGTTATAGCTTCGGACAGGCTCATTCCAGGCTCGGGATCAGATTCGTCTTCACCTATTTTTGAGTTTGTAAGCTCCAATCGATATCGATGCGTGTGGTAAAATTATCAGAGTATACACACGGGCGTTTTGCATGATAATTGTTTCTAGCGTGGAAACATGTCGTTGGATATTCCTATCTAGCCGGTCCGGCGGAATTAGAGTGCCATTTAGATAAACTCTGGTATCCTTGCCTTTATCCTTCCGATCGAGAATTATCCGCTGGATTTGACGGTACTCGGGTTGCGTGAGATACTTGCGCAATCCCCAGTGGGACACTCGATGCTGTAGTTGGGTTTGGCTGGGAGGGAAACGTTAGCAGCAGGTGTGTTGTTGTGGTTTGGAGGTGCATACCTGGCCTGGAACCCAAATTGTGTTGCGAGGATAGCTTGGATCTCTTTCAGAGACTTAGCGTCCTGTGTGTACATCTTGCTGATGAGATCGCGATGCTCGTCCCAGTTTATCGCAGACGACTGCTCTGAGTGCGCGTCTTCCGACCCCATAGTGGCTGAGGAAGAACACGTAGGTTAGGGTCAGGCTTTCCAACCGCGTTGCTGGGAGGGATAACGCATGTTTATTCTGGTGATGACAAGCTCCTGTATCGTGATGGGCAGTTGGACTCGGCTTAGCAAACAACCACAATAACTGGCCGACCACAGCAACGAGCGCGATTTTATTGGTTCAGAACGATATATCAGGTTCCAGCAGGTCTCGCTGGCCAGGTACAACACAAGGCCAAGGTTCCAGCCGAAAAATCCTGCTGCGCCAGCCAGAAAATCCCTCACACCACCGCAGCGGCATCGCAGGAAGCCGAAATACCAATCCAAATCCTGCTTGCTTGCGTTGTCCGGTTGTATAACGGCGAAAGAGTTCCGTCCTCCTGATTGATTGATCGATTGATCGAGCCCAGTCTTCTGGGGGAGGGGTGCAAACTCCACTTTTGCTCCTCCTTTCCCTTCTTCTCTCCTTTGATCTTTCCTCCCGTCATTTTCTTCATCGAGCGTCGAAAGCTGAAACTGTGGTATCCCTCAACCCGTCTTTCAGATCTGTTCTGATTTCTACACCCTCAAGAACCCTCCAAACCTCAATCATATTCACAGAACACACACACACACACACACATATATATATATATATATATCTGGTTTTGCATCTTCGGATTAATGGGGGATTCAAAGCTCTCCCCAGAGGCTATTCTCGGTATTGCAGCGTTACCGTTTGTAGTTGCTCCGGTTGTCTTGAAAGTGGTCAAACAATGTCGGCAGAAACGTACTGAGCCTGACATTGAGAGTAAGGGCAACCATCTAAGATTCCTATTCTTTGTGCTTATTGTTGACGCAAGTGTCCACGACTTTTTGCAGACCAAAACGATCCAGGTCCGCCCCAAGATCGAGGAAACATCACCGATCCTCCCCAGAACCAAGATCAAGATGTCGCTGGCCCTCCCCAAGATCAAGGACCGGACGGACCTCTTCACCCAAATCAAGGGCAACAGTTTGAACTTGCAGTTCGAATTCCTGGTCCGCCCGTGGATGAGGCTGATAATGTGGAACCTGATCCATAGTATCCAGTCATAGCCCTTCCGGCTACTTGTTTCGCTTCTTGCCGGTTCCTTTGACTTAAAGCACCGATACCTAAAATAAATAAAAACAGAAAAAACAGAGGATGAGAGACGTGAAAATGATGAGAGATGTGGAAATTGCTCTGATTTTACTGGACTTTTTGTTAGAATGGACAGTTATCATTACGTGTTGCAGGTTTTCTTTTCTTTGGTGGGAATTGTTGTGTTGTCGGAGCGCTCTGGTCTCGCTGGGTTTGCATTAGTCTGGTTAAAAGTTTTGCATTCTGATTCATCTAGATGTATGTAAATGTTCTGAGCGGTCATGTCTTCTTCATAACTTTGCACCTGTATGTGAATGCATCCTTTATTTGAATTGCAGTTAATTCCCGTGAATCTAGCAAAGAGCTATTGATAACGAGACTGGCTCTCGATCACCCTTTCAAGCGCTTTCGGCACCAGTCCGATAAATTCAACAAAACCCCGACAACTCAAACTGGTCGTATAAACCCAAACTTGCCCTTACTCTTCAACTGGATTGATTATTCTCCACCGTATTCTTACTATTTTCTTTCCATTGCCCGTGTGTACGTTTATCATTCGGGATGGGATTGTTTGAGATGGCAAGGGAGGTTTGATTCAATTCCCTTTATGAGACTGGTCCAGTCCGATAATATGATCCGTGTTGCGTGAGCTCAGAAACATCTTGCGACAACAGAACAGCCTGCTGGATTCGATCGTCAAACATTTAGATCGATCCATGGAGAGTAAGCTGAACGGATCAAGGGTTTATATATAGCACCTGTCAAGGTTCGATATCGGTTATTCTCTTGTCATGGTAGTTTCAAACATGTCATATCGGTCTCGATATCCAGGTCCAGATCTATAGATGTCTGGGCCAGTCCGTTTCCGAACGTTGGCACAGGCGCTAATCGCTACCCATCACGTTGTATTGGAATAGGCCTCGAAGGCATGCAGGACGAGAACAGTCACAGCCAGACGCTGGTGAGGACGTGACGTCACGAGGATCTGTGTAAAAAAACCTGTGGCAAAGTGGCTTGGTGCAGGAATAAATAACAGCGTGTGAGGCCGGCGGAAAATTTCGACGTTTGCCGTTGTGGATGGTCCGTAGGGTCCTTCTTGAAGCAGCTGGCAGGCCTGCTGTCTTGGATATGGCGCCGTGGTCTGTTTCACCCGTGCTACCTGCTCGATGTTGCGCGGCCGCGAGGGCTGTACCGCTTCGTATCAAATATTCCAGACACAGGACAGCACCTCACAGAATAAACAAGTACGGTATGCTGTCGTGTGACATGACTGTCGCAGCCAGAGGCAAACCGACGGAAGCTAAGAAGGAGCGGTATCTGTGCGGCGTGCGACCTGCAGCACATGTAAGCAAGCAAGCAAGTAAGGCTCGTCTATCTGCCAGATGCGACGCGAAACAAGACTAGGGCGCTGCTGTACCTGACTAGCCTCCTTTCCACAGGATGCGGATTAATCGACGAAGTTTGTATACGGCTGGTCATCTGGCCTTTTGGGTGCTGGTGCATGCCTGAAACTCAGTCAGGAACTCCCCACCTGTTTTGCCCATGCTCCTGCGGACTTAAAAAAAATAAAACAAATAAAAAACAGCTAGTTACATAGCTGGGAGTTGCAGCGCCTACATACACGAGATATACATAATATACATATACGAGATCCCCTCCTAGATTCCTGTTAGATTGTACATGTTCCCGATATATTGCTAATTCGTATTCCCGCGGCGGTGCCCTTCCGGTTCGGCTATTATTGACTCGACTGCTGCTGCCCAAACTGCCCCTCTCGCTAAAACGTACCTTCTTTCCTGCCTGCGATATCCCGCCCAGGCCATCGATCCTCGATCCCTCCACAGTCCACAGTCCACAGTCCACAGCTCTCCTCGACCACTCTTCCAATGACCAGACCAGTCGCCACCTCGGACTTCCCATCGGCATAGGCTGGCTCCCTCTCTGCGACTCGCATCTGCCTCGCATCTTTCTCTCCCAGGAGCCTTTTCTCCCGGACCGAAAATACCCTTCGAACACTCTACGACATCGCAAACATGGGGAATGTTGGAAGTCGCCCTGAGGACCCGGCGTCGGTCTTTATGCGCGACCAGACGAGAAGTAAGCCTGCACCGGTCCCTCGTAACGCTGGCATAGTTGGCATTACTAATCGAATCTCACAGTGACCATCACGTCGCTCGTCATCACAAATGCGAAGAGGAAGACTGTCCTCTCCGTCGGCCCCAATGCGTTCCCAGGCACCCGAGCTGTCGCCAAAAAGGAAATCGGAGACGATACTCTGGTCGAATTCGTTCAGGTACCCCACCCATCTTTTACTCCGGACCTATATATACTCTCATGGTGTAATTTCTTCTCTAACTCTGCCATCGCAGGATCCGTCTCCGGATGCTCAGAGCCCTGGCCTCCTTCTCAAGCTCACCAATGAGGATGAGCTCAACTTTGAGTTTACCTTTGTCGCCAGGCAGCGACGGGAAGAATCCGGCACCACGGTCGATACAAACATCAGCAACCTGACCTTTATACTCTCCAGCAACCACCGGGAGATCGACGACCTCACCACACGGGAATTCCATGCCGACCCGAATATTCAACAGCATGACAACGTTGCCCTTGTGAAGGACAAGTTTTCGACCGGCGGACACCCCTCGGTCTCTGTCACCTGGAATTGGAAATGGCGACCGCCAAAGGGTGTGGTGGAGAAAGTATCCGGGTACCGCAATACCTGCGCCGTGAGTGAATCTCGTAGATTATATACAATATCTCAGAGCTTTCAGTATTGATTATATTCTTAGTTTGTCGAATATGACCAGAGAGCCCACAGGCTGTCTCGCCTTGTCGAATTCTCATTTTGGGTCCAGAGTACGTTTCCAAGCTCTCTGACAGCATGTTTGAAAGCTAACAATCCGACAGACAAGCAGCAAAGCGCACCGGTCGGTCTCGGCCTCCTCGACCCGAGAGCTCTAACTCCTAAGCTCCGAGCTAGCTCGAACATGTCCATCGACTCTAACGCTCTGAGCTCGATCAGCGAACCTTTGGTCGAACCGCTCACACCCGGCGTGGAAATGGCATTCGCGCCATTGGATATAGCTTCCCCGCCGCAACCGTCCAAACAAGACGCTACCTGCTACAAACCCACCGACGACGATATCGGTGACGACGGCCCGTTGTTCAGAGCCACCATGAAGGAAATGGAATCCCGTACCACCGCTCTCCGCCAGCGGATGAAGAAAGTCCTCCGGAGGGCCGAGCAAGCCAAATCCGCCCAAGGTCAATGGAACGACGCTCTCAGCCTTTTCGTTGACTCGCTCCGCGACGTCGCCTCAAACAATACTTCAGGCGTAAAACCCGCGCTCGAAGACTACTTTGAACGGTCCGCAAAAGAACTCCTACGATTCGAACGGCAGAACGAAGCGCATTTGCAAAAACTCATAATCGATCCGATGACCAAACTCTACTCCTACGACATCAAAGCCGCGGAAGCGAAAAAGAAGGAGTTTGACGACGAGAGCAGGGAGTTTTACGGCTTTGTCAGTCGATATTTAGGGATGAAGGGTGATTCCGTGACGCAGAAGAAGAAGACCGAGAGCGATTCAAAATACGTGGCCAAGAAGCGGAACTTTGAGATCAAACGGCACGACTATGGGAGTTTTATGCAGGATTTACACGGTGGTCGGAAGGAGCAGGAGATGCTGTCGCATCTGACGAAATATGCCGAAGCGCAGGCGAGTAGTCTGTTGAAGACGGCCAAGAGAGTGCAGGATTTACAGCCCCAGCTGGAAGCGCTCATCGAAGATGTCAAAACCTCGGAAAAACAGTTCAAGATTCAACGGAGTGAAAGAGAAGAACGGAGACGAGCGATCGAGATGGGCGCGACGATCGATAACGATGCGGACGCTACCGGTACGCCATCGGCAGCTAGCATAACGTCCGCGATCCCGCCGCCGAGTCTACCAGTTATAATGGCCGATAACAGTTTAGCGGCCGCGATTGACCCTCCGTCAGCAACAAATGACGCACTGGTATCTATCAGAAGCGTATCTAACCCGGTTGGATCTTCACCGCCGTTGCCTAACGACTCGACGACGACCATAGCGGTGTCCGTGTCATCTTCGATTGTGCCGACGACTTCTATCACCAGTCCGACCGCGACACCGGATGCAAGCAAATTCAAGGGATTCAGAGATTTGGAGGAGACAAAGGGGATTTTGAATGGAGGTGGTGTTACTGGATTTGATAGGAGGAAAGAGGGGTTACTGTGGGCGCTGAGCCGGCCAGGTGGACATCATGACCCAAAGGCTTTGCCCAAGGTCAATTGGCACAAGTGAGTACAAGGGAGATAGAATCATTATAGCCTTGGGACATGCTAATACGAAATAATTTAGGTACTGGGTTGTCCTAGCCGCCGGCCAACTCTGCGAATACAGCAACTGGAAAGAGAAACTCGATCTCCACAACGATCCCATAAACCTCCGCATGGCATCCGTCCGGGAAGCCCGAAACCAGGAACGGAGATTCTGCTTTGAAGTCATCACCCCCCAGTACAAACGTGTTTACCAGGCAACCTCGGAAGACGACATGAATAATTGGATTGTCGCGATCAATAACGCGGTTAAGGGAATGCTCGAAGGGTCGCAATCACGAACTGCGTTCGACGCCTCAAAGCTGGTGGACGAACCCGGGAGGAAGGATATTTCGCAGGTGTTTGGGAAGAGAGATTATTCGCACCTGTCGGCGGGACAGGTGTCGAGTTCCGCTCCCAATAGTAATTCTCTGCAGAGGAGGATCACAGTTGGATCGAGGCCTAGCTATCCTAGGCGGAGCAGCACGTTCAACGACGACCCTGAAAAACTGCTGCAGATGATCAGAGAGGCGGACCCGGCGAACGCGAGCTGTGCGGACTGCGGGAGTCAGGTCAAGACGGAATGGGTTTCGATTAACTTGGGCATTGTCCTTTGCATCGGTACGTAGACATCTATCCGAATATCACGATTGAGTGAGAATGCTAACCGTAAGGATTCAGAATGTTCGGGCATTCACCGCTCCCTAGGCACTCACATTTCGAAAGTTCGAAGTCTAACGCTCGACGTAAACTCCTTCACCCCGGATCTGACCGAGCTCCTCATAAAAATCGGCAACAAGATCTCAAACTCGGTTTGGGAAGCACGACTGGACGTGAAAGAGAAGTTGGTACCCACGGCGTTGAGGGAGACGAGGCTGAAATTCATCACGGCAAAGTATATCGAAAGAAAGTTTGTGGCGCCTCTGTCTTCTTCTTCGGAGAACGGTGAGGTTGTGACATCGGACCAAGCGCTCATGGATGCTGTAAAGAAGGGGGATCTGAAGGCGGCGCTGTACGCTCTTGCCGTCAAGGGAAACGCGAACTTTGTGGACGAACGCGGGGTGCATATAGTGTACTGGGCGTTGAGTGTCGCAGATCCTGTCAGAGAAAAGAAGGAAGGGGAGTTATTATCACCAGAAGCACAGATATCACCGACTTCCACACCGCCCGGGAAGGATGTGAAGGAACCGACGTTCCCAATGGCAGAGTTGCTGCTGCAGAACGGGGCTGTGGTTGGAAGTGTGGTTGCCATTGGGGGGAAGAAGCTACCGGTGTCGACGACGGCGAAGGGATACTTGGCTCTGAAGAGCGCAAAGGCGGGAGGAGGGCCCAGCGAGGGTGGGAATAAGGTAGCTGCTGCCCCACCAGGGAGCAGCGGGGGCAATTCGAGTACCAGCGGTGGGGAGGGAAATCATCGGAGTAATACTCATTCGGGTGCGAGAGGTGTTTCTCCGAGGGGAGGTTCGCAGAGCGGTGACGAGAGAGGCAAGAAGGAGAAGGAGGATAAGCTCAGAAAGAGGGTCAGCACGAGCGGGCGGATTCATGTGGGGGCGCGAGTTTTGGAGAGCATGCGGTGACTAGAAGGTGGGGTCTATGTTGTGGGTTGACGTCTTTTTTTCTTCCTCTTCTTCATTTCATTTTTTTGATGAGTACTCGGAGGAACACGAAAGGATGATGATGAATTAATGGTAATGAATGTTGGGAAGGGGGTTTGGCTTTTTGTACATGCTTTCGCATCCGGTTTCCTTTTACTCCTCTTTTTCTTTAGATTTTGGCTCTGTTTCTCTTTTTGCATCACTTTATAGGTGTCAGTTACTCTGTTTCTTACTGGTTTCTTTTCGGTTTCCTTTTCTGTTATTGGCGGCGTGTAATCGATATATCAACATCTCGTTTATCCTTTTTCTTCAGTCCATCCATTGTTTCCATTATTTTTTGTGTGTGAATAACGGGGATGATGGGAAGGTATATCAACTTTTGGCAAGATCGAAAAGCGCTGGTAGCCTCGAAAACCCAACCACAAGTGCTGGGAGCTACGAAAGGTAGAACCCTCAGCCTTTCATTTTTGGTCCTTAATATACACCATATGCATACACAATACAATGCACAATATACAATACAATACACAATATACAATACAATTCACAATACACAATACACACTCGCAATTCATTCCTTTTTTTCTTTGGTTACGAGCAAGTTTTCTTTTTGATGTGTATATCGTGCTTCTTCCCTATTCAAGGTATATATCGTATGCCATCAAATGTATCTTTGATTCGTTCGTCTTTCAATTATTCGTTGATAAAGATCGAAGAATGAATGTTTTTTTTACTGAAGTAGAAACAAAAAAGATAAAACGCCAGTCCTGTTTTTGTTGCCCCATTTCCCGTGCTAATATGCTAATAAAGATACACAATACATGATGAAAGAATGTCAAAAATATATATCAAAAAATATCAAAAGCTCCTGTAATTATGCCGTTGTAACGCCGAGAGAGTACTCCCCGTTTCGTGGGTATGTGTGTGTATGTGTATGTGTGTGTTGTGTCTTCGTAACTGCTGTTTCTCTCTATATTCGAATTCTGAAAGGAGTGTTGAAAAAGATAAAAAAAGTGGTTTGCTGATGTATACGGGTTTTAGTTTTTTGCGAGTCTCGGTCCACAATCACGTTTGTTTCGTCGGTTGGATGGGAGGGAGAGCTTCCTAAAACAGGGCTATCGACACCCCAGTTTTTTGGCGCCCTTCGTTTACCCTGTTTTTTGAACACAATGATCGTTTTTGAACGAATCGATTGGAGCAGCCCGACCTCCTGCCCCTTCCCTTTTTTCCTTTCTTTCTTTATCTGCGGCCGTGAGGGTTTCAGGTCATAAGTCCGGCAAAGAGACATCCGATACCCAGAACCAGCAATCCCGTACGCAGTTTCGGAATATCCTTCTGAGGATTCTGTACCGCCGGACCGATTCTGAAGCTCGGTGCTATCGATGCTATTCATCCGAGAAAGAGAAAGTAAGTGATGTTAGCGTGATGATTCTACAAGTAGGTACAGACCAGTTTTTACTGAGGGGGCTGGTGAATTCGCGGGCGGTGGGAGTTGTCTCGTTGACCCAGAGCTCCAGGTGGGAAAGGGTTTTTTTTACCTTCTCTCCGTTCCACAACCGTTGCTTCCCTGGGTACCTTTAGCAGGTGATCGAGATCGCTTTCCGCGGAGGTGGATAAACTGATGGTTGTGAACGCGACGAGGAGGAGCAGCAGGACGCTCAGCCGGAAGGGCTGTACCGGTATCTGCATGACGTAGGAATCTTTAACTTTGGAAGGGTTGATGGCGTAAACGTGCGATCTTGAACGCGAAAGTTTGGAAATTGTCGGCGATGGTTGTTTTCCGGCGGTGTTCGCGGTGGTGGTGGAGGAGGTGGTTGCGGTATGACGTGATGATGGTGTTCTGTCCGAAGCGGTGGTGGTGGAATCGAGACGGGTGATCGACGGGAGCAGGATTGAGGGATCGAGTTCCGATCCGAGCTCTTCTACGAATATGCTGCGGCGTTTGACGGGTCGTTTGTAGCCCTTTGGGAGAGATCCGTCGTCGGCGAAGCGGGATCGGTAGGAGGAATCGGTGATTGGTCTCTTTTGCGGATCGGTGAGGCTCGATGAGGAGGAGGTTCTGCTGCTGCTGTGTAGGAGGGAGACACCGGTGCTGACGGCTGTGGATTGTGTAGATTGGAGGGTCGGAGATTCGGTCGACGTCGACGGCGACGGTGATGGTTGGCGGGCGGGGTCTGCCATTATATAAGTGTATATATTTGGGGGGGTTGAGGAGGTTGAGGAGGGGGTGGTGGCTATATTAAGAAGAGGGTAACACCCCGGATTTCCTGATCGTGAAGGGGAAAAAATACGGTCATGTGTGACCGGACGAAAGTCAAAGACCAGCAGGCAGGACCCTTTTTTCCCCGTCTATTGTCCGAAGGGTGTGTTTGCGTGAGGGCTTGCAAGGGAGACCTGTTGGAGCCGGTCCGCGATCACAGGCGTCTGAGTGGTGCATTGCACCAACGTCACGAGCGTCGGCCTCGCATGGGTGCCTCGAACAGAAAGGGTAATTGATGGGATCAGAGAGGCGTCTGGACCGCTTCCGCAGGGCACTAGCGATCAAATCTTCTGTGCACAATCGCGTTTCGTTTATTTTATAAATTTACGCTTGTGGTCTGCTTTCTCCCCGGTGAAAAATACTCTGTTGCATTCAGCTCGAATAAACCCATCCATCTGATACATTTACGCTTGCGTTTAATATTTGGTGCGCTGGGTAAAGATCAAAGTACAGGTTTAAATCAAAGAAGTGGGTGGTTTATATTTAGGAGACCAGTTTAAATCAATGACAACCGCCCCAATTGAACAGTCTTGATATGGAACTGTTGTATTCAAATGTACAAGGTCAGCAGTTACCACAATAATCTTGCTCGTGTCCAGTCCGGTCTCGTCGTCCCAACCTCCTGCGGTTTGTACCGAGCTAAATCAAGCTCACCGCCATCCAAACGGCAGTTCAACGCATGATACGCCAAACCGAAAATAAATTGTACTATGCTATTGTGGTTGCGTATAATACCGGCGTTTTACAAAATACGTCCCATGTGATGGTCCAAGTATTGCTGTTTCCGACTGGGGGCTATATTGTTGTGTATAAAGAATACTGTCGCGCGATGATATAGCGTATCTTGTTACCGTGCTAAATGTTTGATCTAGTTACCGTTTGAAAGATTGGAGACTAAACCACTCCAAATATGTTTGGTAGGTAGTCAGTCCCCTAACGATAATACTAGCGCAAGGGTTTTACATGCCACCGAGGTCGCCTCAAATCAATATGTTAGCTTTTCGCAGCGACCCTTAGCGTATGACAAGGTTATTTTAACCTGCCTGTCTGCATGTCTCACAAAGATGTAAATTTCTCACCGCCACTTCTGGTATCAAAAAAAGACAGACACAAACTTTTTGAGGTAGACCAGAGAAATAACTTCAATAATTTGTTCGGAGAATAAAGGTGTTCTCGGCAAAGAGGAATAATCTCAGGCTTTCAATGACACTGAAGCTGTGGCAACATGGGGTGATAGTCGCCTTCATTGCCTCCAGGCACACAACTTTGTTTTTGAGTGGTCTGGTTACGAGACTGGCCTCCAGGTTGGACTTTGAATTACTCTGTAGCGGTATGAGAGCGGTATGAGAGCTTCTGTTTGATAGAACATTTGGGATGCTAGGAGACACAGAGCCGCTTGGTATCGAGTGCATATAAACCCTGTGCCGGCCTATCAAGTAGTTATCATTAGTATAATAGTAATTGCATTGCATCGACTTATTTGAAATAAGAATTACTAATCGTCAAGCAGTAAAGCGCGATCGGTCGAGGCATCTTTGAGAAGTTCAGAGCTCTCGCTGATATCCTTGCGTTTTTGAACAGATCGCTGCCGCTAGGCATTTTCGGCTGCAGAACCCGCTACCAGACGAAGAAGGTTCGGACCAGGCCCAGACTACCCACCGGGTTTGATTGCTCTATTTGCGATAGATTTGGGGCCTGAGAAGCTGCATGGTCACCTGAGTACATACGTGGATCCCGTTTCAAGATCGATGACCGCACCAATATTTCGTACGTTCGAATGCGACGGTCTCTCCGAGCTGTGCTTTTTGCAGCGTGATGCAACCGAACACCCTGCTGGTATAGAATCACGGCGGTGGACGATGATGATGGATAATGATGGAGGTTGATGATGATGATGGCGATGTCGGGCAATTGCGAGGTTTCATCGGTGCCGAATTTGTGTTGCTCGGGCCTTAAAGATCGGCCTTGTCTCGACAATCACCAACGCAATCAACAGGTGAACGTGCCTTGCGTGGACAAATGCAAATACATTCTTTCCCGCCTTCAAATCTTCAAATGTCGTCGCATCGTCACCAAACGTTATCGGCGATATCACGCCGCACTAGCGTATTGCCAATTCCGGTATTCCCCGTTCGTCACCAAGTTCCAAGGAATTTCATCTCTTGCACCTTGAAACCCCATGATCTTTCTGCAACGTGCAGACCTTGTGCATCCGATATACCCATCTAACCACTGTTCCGCTGCCTCCTCCCTAGCATTCCACCACAGACGCTACGGTAGCTCCAAGCTTGCAGCTGCTGTGCCATGTTACCCAGCTCCGGACATTCAACAAGCAAACATTCGGCAACCTATCAAATACTTATCGATCTCCGGTTCCGTGTTCCGGATGTAGCCACACTTTCTGCAGGACCATCATCCCTCACCTCTAAACTTGACAGATGAGATCGAATCTAGGAAATCCGGTGGAACATCCCTACGTCTCGGACCGCATAACAGGGTCTACTGGCCTTCCGAGTGGGCCATAGTTGCCTACCGCACATTCGCGAAGCTTCGACCCAAGGACGGGGTTCTCAAATGAAGGTAGCATGCAAGGAGGCAGAGATCCATGGTACCTCATTGTACATTATGATGCACGGGCAGCTGAACATAATACCCCAGATCGTGCACACCTCCGTCCAGACCCGGACGTTCTAGCAGGATTCGGCTTCAGGACCTCCCAGTTTGGGAGGGTATTCTTTTTTTTTTGGGAGGGGGGGGGGAATCCGCCCGCTCCGAAGATACTCGTCCAATGTTTTGCATGCCTCTCTCGAGCTCCAAGCTGGAACCCAAAACCCACTCTCGTGGAACATCGGGACGTTCGTTAGCCCCTCTCAAAGGAGAAACTGAAAACACATTGGATGGGTTTACTTCTATATTGGGCCCTTGCCTCGTCTAATTGAGCCACCCGGACGGCTCAAGCGAAAGGCGTTCTGATCTGTGGAACCGATTCCTTGAATGACGCGACTATAGATCTATGCCTGCATTAGATCGAACCTTTGTGATCCAAAACTCAGAAAAGCAATTTAGTCATCCCTAGCCAACAGCATTCTCAACAGTAAAATACAACAACTCTAGTGTTGGTGCCACGACCCGTCAACCGTTAGTGTTTCCACATGACGATCTCGAAGTCTACCATTTTCAAGAAACTGTGATCATTTTCGACCATACCATTCCTTCAACCACGACTTGGTGCCCCGACAAGGTAGGTGGCACCAAGCCGCTAGCATCCTATGTTTTCCTTGGAAACCGATACTATTTTTCTCGATTGCAAGACAATATTTGAGTTGAATCCTATCAGCTGACTAGCTCGTAAATGTGAGCCGTCCCTGCTTCCCATGCATAAAGTATTGGGTGTTCTCCTACAGGTACTAGTTTATTTGAGGTTTAGCAATCAATCAAAGTGGATCGTTTCAATACGGACTTCTGATTTATTTTTTTTTTCTTTCATTTTCCATTTTTCCATTTTCATTTTTCATTTCCTGTGCGCAAGTTATATGCGTCAGCCACGCCCGGAGTCTACAAGTCACACCCCTTCTCTCCCCGGGAAAATACCAATCAAACCTTGCAAATAAAAGCCTTCACCGCGGAGCTCAAGAGGCTCGTAGGTCAAAATATCAGGAGTACATGCACATGCGGAATATCAACAACCTCCTGCATGGAATTAGACCTCGAGTCTCGATCAGGCGACTAGCTCGGAAGATGTAAGATCTCGATGATTTTCTTTCCAACCCATGCATATTCATTCCCATCGAAGACTTTGCTACCTAATCGCATCTGATGAAGAAATATCGCCGATTTTCATATGTGCAGAAACGGAGAGAAGACAAAAAGAAGATATCTCGACGTCCCCAAATAATGGTGGATGATGTTGCGCACCCCCCGTGTCCATCCCCCAAGCAACAAAGATGGGGGGGTTTGTCCTACCTCGGATGTCCTAAGATCTATATGAATTTCTATTCAGCCTTTTTATTTTCTGTGAAGAAAGCCCGATATAGTCCATCGAAACTCGATTCCCCAGAACCACTCACGTCTCCCAATTGATCACACATACCCCATGTAAATTCGATCTCTCACAACTTGATAATTTAGGACGAAAATACGTACAGATCGAGACTTCGAAACAATCTCGAGCAAGTACACATACTTGCTGCGTATCAATCCTACAGAGTTTAGAAAACGGTCGATACCATCCAATGAATCATCCAAGCTTTCGAAGGGGTTGGCAATCACTCAATGATAATGTGGTATCTGATTAGGCGTCCACCGGGGCATCGCCTGTCAAATGCCCTGTCAAATGCGTGCCTTTTGAATCACGATAGCCCTCCCGCTCCAAGGAGGCAGAACATAATTCTAGCTCGCAAATCGAGCTGCGGATTGTTCTCTAGAAACCTATCACGGGATTCTCAAAATGATAGCAGAAGCATAATGGCCTCCTTCTTACGGCGAAGCCCGGGATATTGTTGAATTCTCACCTATATAATATCATGCACCCTCCCGCACCTAATGGTCGACAACCTCTCGCTCAATTACAGAAATTTCAGATAGCGTACACGACACGAGTCTACGGACCACGGCAAAGGTCAAAATATACAACACTCTAAAACGCAAAAAAAACAGTGCGATTGTTGGTACCCCCAACCGCAAGCTCCAACGCTAGCGTCTTTCGATCCCTTGCTAGTCAGACCTTCGCCCCATATCTCTTTCTATGTTACTAGTGGTGGTGCTTTGACAGCTGCGATCAATCCCGTACTTGTAAGCTTAAACTTTATTTTCTTATTTCGTCGCTATTGTTGTATTGCGGTCAGACCGGTCATCCTCGGTGCTGTTTTCCGTTGAAACTATTTTTCCCTCTCGGTTTCTATTGTTTCACTACGTACCATCCGGTATTTGCTTATCCGTAACTCTTCATTTATCCTTTAGCCTTCCCCTTCTCGAAGCTTTTTTTCTCATTTCACCTGCGTATAATCGAATAGCGCTTTTTTGAAGCGTGATCATAAGCATCAAAGGCCCACACCGTTTCTTTGGTTTCGGAAACTTCCATTACCCATTGATAATGTAATACAAGACATTTACTATAACCCATGCTATAGTGTTACACACATGTGGAGTATTTAATATTTCTTTTCGTTTCCTGCGGTTCGAGTTACTTCGATGGTGAGGTCATGGTGAGGTTCACCTGATGTGTAACCTGATCCGCTCGTACACTCAATATATCCATATGTTAATTGCGGAGTACTTGGATACTTAATGTAGTAGGAAGTACGAGTACTCACCTCTCTGATATATAATTATCACCATAGACTTTTTTTTCAATCTAGTTATTCAGCTACCGACATAACCGATCTTACCACTCCGTCCCTCCATCCCTCCTTCTGGAATTCTCTTTCATTTCTTCAACTTCATTTTTTCCCGCTATCTTTTCGGCGTCTTCTTCGCTTTTCCGTTATTTATCTCTTCTCTTCGTCCCAGGCCCTTCTACGATACAAGATTATTTTATTATACGAAGGAGGACATGGCGAGCAACATTCCTCGTGCTACTCAAGAAGAATATCGCGACTCCTTAGTCGGGAAAAAGTTGATCACTGATCCTTCAGTTTCTGCTGCCGGTGCAGGGGTACGTGCCGAATCTTCCATAAAGTTTCCCCGTCTCCCATAAAAAGCATTTCCAGTATCCGTTTCTTTGGGTTTTTTTGGGTCGGGGTTCTACATGCGGGATCCTCGTATTCGGCTTACCACCCACAACCCACATGCACACCACTCCAATCCATCTCCAACCGCATCAATTATCGATCTCATAAGCCTCCAATTCCTTGTAAACCCAATTCTTCGTAAAACCCGGTCTGGCGAAACCAAACTTCTCCAAGATTCGTTGGGTATTACTTGGGCCACTTCGCCCGTTTTTTGCGCATCTCACTAACAAGCTGATGACAACGTCATCTAAAAATAATAATAGGAAGTCCTCCGCTCCCAACTTCCAAGAAACCATCGTCTTTTGCTCGTTGGAGCTCAACCTCCTCAGGATTATGATAACATGCGGTATGTGGCCAGCCCCTCAACAAAAAAGGCAGTTTCATCCTTTTACCCATTGCAAGTGACCAAAGTTTGTGCTAACGTGCTTTTTGTTTTGGTATCTTGCCACAGAATGATTGTACTACTTAACAACGAGCAGAAGATTGTACGGCTCGACTTTTACTGAACCTCCAATCTTCTCACTCACGAGCTAGAAGTTTCTTTTGGCAGTCTGGTTTACGATACGCCACATCAGGACAAAAACGTACTTTTAAGAACGTTTCTGATGAGGTTATTTTTCTTTTTGAATCGAGAGAGTCGTGGGGAGGAGAACGGAATGTCGTCCTGATGAGCTGGCTCTTCGGCGATGACCGGTTCCCTTCCTTAAATCCGAAATGACGAGAGGCATTGATTGCCTCGGCTTCACGACCACTTGCTTTTTTGTTCACTGTAAAAATATCCTTTTTGTTTTTTTTGCGATGGAGCGAGCGATATTCACAATACCCCAGATATACCCTCTAGATATTCTTCTTCTTCTTGTATCCTTTTTCCCCCCTTTCTCTGTTATGTTAGCTTGAATCCTCAGGCATGTACTGATATCCTTTTTAGACAGGTTGGAGCGAGCGAGTCCCGGATATTTTCTCATGTCCTTTAGAACTAGATTATTATTACCATTATTTGTTTTTTTGTTTTTTTCTGGCTGTCAGATTTTTACATTCCAATCGGATCTGAGGTCCATGTGCTTTGTGTGACACGCCACGGATATTCGGATATTCTTACAAAGAAACATCCCGAATCCGATACTACGTGGGTAAACCTTGCACTATTACCTTGTATTCATAAGACATTTAAATGGAATGTAAGATTCAGGAGCAGAAGAGGATAAAAAAAAGAAACAACTTGTCATAGGTCATTAGTAGTATACAAAATTTCCGGTTCCTGAACGAACTCTTTGAAGACGATTGAAAATATGGTTTTTTCCTTGTTTCTCCACTAGCTTTAATAATAAGTCCCATTTTTCGATTCTATATACCACGGAGTTTCTTTGAGCCTTGACTTTGTCCTCCCCTTTAAAGCGGTCACCTGAGCGCGGTCACGCGACTCTCAGCGCCTGCCATTTATAAGAAACACCACCATCCATCCATCTACCTACCACCGAAGCCAGGAGGTCCGCCAGGCGGATACTGTCCCCTACCCATCGGTCCTCCAGGAGGTCCTCCCTGAAAACCAGGTGGACCGCCGCCAGGAAACGAACCGGGTGCGCCAAAGCCAGTCGGTGGAGCGGGCATGCCCGGTGGAAGGTTTGTGCGCATGGGACCTTGCAAACCCGGACCTCCGAAACCTGGAGGTCCGCCCAAACCGCCTGGTGGGGCGCCAAAGCCGGTAGGTGGCTGACCCATTCCTGTGAGTGGAAGAAAAAAAAAGACGCGTCAGCGATGATTCACTTTTTTTTATTTTACGATGAGGTGTCACAAGATTCCGATCGTGAAGTAGAAAAAGGGGCGGTAAAGTAGTATCTATAGATTGTAGGGGGGGAAACATACCAATAGGCAACCCTCTTCCGGCGGGCCGTGCCACACCAGGACCAGCCGCGATCGGCGTCTGACTCTGTCCAGCTCCGGAACCAACCGGTAACCTCGATGCGGGTGTTTCAGTCGGCGGACCTTCGACCGACATGGAGACGATGGTCATGCCGCGAAGAATTATGAGACCCAAGGTACGCTTCTCTTCTACCTCGGTGGTTGGAGCGTTCGGGTTCGATTTTGTGGCTTTGCGCTTGGTGCGACGGAACTCTTCGGTGTCGGCCAGGACGAGGTTCATGTGCTGCGTGTGAGCAATCGCTATCAGCATATATCTATATATATATAGGAATACAAACACACACTAGAAGTGGATGCAGTGATCAAAGAAAGATTGGAAGAGAGAGCGTACTTTATCAAATGCGAGGAGGGTGCCGGTTAATTGTCTGCTGTCATTCATTGTGACGCGCATCCGGTAGTTGATCTAAGCAGCTACATCAGTTCCCCGTCGCGATAGCTCTGGAATCGGATACGGGACATATATATACGTACGAGATTTGCCTATATAACGATAAAATTTCACCCATCATTACCTTGTATCAGCCATACTGTCCGTCCGTCGACGAGCTTTGAAAAGGGGAAAACAGAAGGTCAACATTGACGTTGATTTGCTTTATATATCCGTGCGCATTGTTGGGACTCACCATTTTGCCCTGCTTGTGAGCCATCTTGACGGATGTTTAGAGTCCGGAGACTGATGAATTGGATCGAAGGGAGGGGGGTTGGAGGTGTTTGGGAGGTTGTACGAAGAAGAGAGACCGTCGTGGAGTGGTGGTGATGATGGCGATGGGAGGGGGTCGCGATAGGTTGACTCGTCTTGCTAGCAGTTGGCTCGCAAAGGGAAATTTGCTGGCTGATTCACGCGATCCCCGTCAAAGTCTTGGCGCCGACCATCGCGTAGCGCCTGTTAAGCGCGCAAGTGACAAACCAGCCCTATACCACGTGATTGATTGTGTTGGGAGACTGCTTCTCCCGTTTCGGGCTAGTTTTCTGGTGTCTGCGGCAGACGAAGGTTTGGCGAAAACCATCCACTGACAAGAGCTATCACGACGACTCTCGAATTCCATCTCTCGTATCTTCAAACAATCGACCAAATACCGACTCCGACATATTCCCTTCGACATATCCTCCTCGAAACTCAACATCTTACACAATGGTTAGCACTACTACTACTGTCCGACGGCTATACGGCCTATCTGCGAAATGAAAATGCCTGGCTAATTGATGGGAATGGTGATTTTGATATAGTCGTCCGACAAGACCGCCAATCCCATGAGGGAACTCCGTATCGAGAAGCTTGTTCTCAACATCTGTGTCGGTGAATCCGGTGACAGACTGACCCGTGCCGCCAAGGTGCTCGAGCAGCTGTCCGGTCAAACCCCAGTCTACAGTACGTCGGAAACTAGCTTTGAAATGTGGAGGGGATACAAGAAGCATTCCGGTGTCTAATATGATGGAATACACAACAGGCAAAGCCCGCTACACCGTCCGAACTTTCGGTATCCGTCGTAACGAAAAGATTGCCGTTCACGTCACCGTCCGTGGACCTAAAGCCGAGGAAATTCTGGAGCGTGGGTTGAAGGTCAAGGAATACGAATTGAGGAAGAAGAACTTTTCGGAGAGCGGAAACTTTGGTTTCGGTATCAACGAGCACATCGATTTGGGTATCAAGTACGACCCCGGTATCGGTATCTACGGCATGGACTTTTACTGCATCATGTGGGTTGCCTTTCCTTTCCTTTTTTGTTTTTTTCCCTTTTCCGGAGTGGTGGAGATGGTATTTAAAGCCGGTCGAACGGAGAATGGCAATTGAAATGAGAAAAAAAATGCTGATTACGATATCTTTATTTAGGTCCCGCCCAGGTCAGCGTGTCGCCAAGCGAAGAAGGTCTGTTAGCAGAGTCGGTGCCAGCCACAGAATCGCTCAGGCCGATACCGTCAAGTGGTTCAAGGCCAAGTACGACGCTACCGTCAGGTAGACGGTTTAGATAGTCGTCCTTGCGTTTCTTGTTTACCTTACCTTCCAAAAACACCCATTTTATATACCTCCGTCGTCACGAACAACCCACCGAAAACTCTCATACGAACATTCCGAATATAATCTCTTAGCTCTCTTGTCCTCCGTCTTCGGAAACTCAACCTGCATCATTGAACCACTTGCTATGGGCGTTCATCTCTGTGTTATAACCACTTTTTTTTATACTCTTTTGTACATTTTTTTATTTGTGGCAGGGACACCCGTCGCGGGATGGGTAGACTTTTTTTTTCCAGTTTGAGGGAATGAAGATCATGAATAATCGAATTAATTTCCGATGGAATCCACGAACTCTATATAAGATTGACGCGAGACCAGTGGATGGAGAGATAGCGAATGAAAGTCCCAGCAGCCTTGGCGCGTAGTTTTCCAGGCCGTGTCCAGTTAGTGTGTAGGAAGCTTTTCTTGGGGGTCACGGACAAGCAACGCTAAGTAAATCGCGAGGCTGGTCAACAACAAGGCCAAGGTTCACCGGATAAACGACATATATGTATGATTGTTAATGCGCGGTTCGCAATTGCTGCGCACACGGCTGGAAACGAAAGGCGAAATTACCTCTTTCACTCTATTTTCCACGGGGGCCTATCTCGACGATTGGATATATAAATACACACGTCTGATAAGGTGTGTGTCTTCCAACAGAAATCCGCCACGCGAAGAAGGAGGGAAAAACAGCCCCAACACACGCCCGACTCTTGGTCGGAAGGCAATCTCGCATTTTGTTGACAAAAATCGACAGTCGAGCGAACGCGAAAAAATAACGTTCCGTGTTTCGAAGGCTCCTTCTCAGAAGGATGTGAGGGAGAAAAAGATATATAGTCCCTTGCAGATGGGTCGCTAGCTAGCGAAAGGCACTCAGGTGGTGCAGCTAGTCGCTGCGCCGTACAAAGCAATTGGTGCAAATTGCGACCCATCCAGGATCATGGGCGCCCCCATCTCGCGATACTGATAACTGATGTCGTGATAAATTTTAAAAATTCAATAACATCCGTCTTGGGGAGGAGCGACTGCTTAGCAGGCCGGAAAACACACGTGGTGAAGAAGAAAACCCAGTCGGGCAACCCGTACTCGTACAATTTGATTAGTATTCATGGTGAAATCTCGCGACAAGATTACAGGAAACTGCGAGATCCTAACTGGCTTCGCTGCTGCTGCTGGCGGACGGGTCGGTCGAGAGCGGTGTCAGCGCCAACAGCCACAGAACCGGACAACAAATCCTTCGATTGGCAGCGATATTTCCCCTCCTCCCACCCGTTTCCCAAGCCGGGGTGTTAATATTTTAATGAAATGAATATAATCGTAACACGACGGGCGGGCTGAACACAGCTTACATACAGACCGCCAGCTGAGCTCGGTGAAAAAAAGGGGTGTCAGTGCATATGCATGCAATCGCACAATTTGATTGGGGTGTGACACCAGCACTCGGAGCAGGTATAAGAATCCAGCGCCTGTCCTTATCATAGTCCGAGCCTTTCTTTCTCTCTACCCAACCCAATCCACCATAATTCAACTGCTACTGTCATTCTTTTGACTCAGTCTCGTCTGTTGTTTTCAGTCAACTTTTGGTCACTCGCTCCCAAAACATACGAACCAACATACAAAGTAAAGCCTTAATTACTTAATACTAAATCACTCAAAATGCAATCGTTCACCATCATCCTGAGGTTAGTCTTCGGCGCCCGCCCAATGCAATTGTGAATCAATCTTTACTGACCATTATCAAAAAACAGCGTTTTCGCCGCCGCGGCCTCTGCCCAATACTATGGCGCATCCACTTTGACCACTGTCGTCTACTCTACCAGCTCTCCAGCTCCAGTGTACACCCCACCACCAGTGTACACCTCCCCGGTCTACACTCCACCAGTCTACACTCCACCATCAAACTACTCTGCTCCATCTCCCCCACCAGTCTACAGCGTCCCGGTTAACAGCACCGCGACCTATGTCCCACCACCAGTCTACTACACCTCTGCACCACCACCGTCCTCCGCCCCGGTTTACGGTTCCCCAACCGCAGCGCCGTCGAAGCCCCCAGTCTACTCCAGCCCTACCACCCCAATCCCACAGCCAACCTACACCGCTGGTGCTGATAAGCTCAAGCTGGGTGGCAGCGTTGTCGTTGGGTTGGTCGCCTTGATGCTCGCCATCTAAACAAGTATTAGGATATGAGAAAAGACATGTCTTGACGAACTTGCACGGGAACTGAGAAGGATGATAATGCTTTATGGCAGGATGGATCGGGGAGTTTGGATACATATATACACTTTCTTTTTCTTCTAGAGGAATGCTATTCTTCTATTCGGGGACAACCCTTTTATATACTTTTCTCTTATTCACCTAATGTAACCCCTAGTCAAATTAATGATACACCTATACCTCCATCTAAAATGATCTTGCCTATCGTTCTCATGATACATGATACTTGTCCGTTCTATGTCCCTGTTGCGTGATTGTTTTTTTATGAGGTCTATGCTATGACTTTAGTCGGCCTAGTCTCGGCAGACTCTTCTTGTGTTACTTCAGCCTGCTGCGGGAAAATGCAACAAGGTGTTGTGTTGCCTCCGGGTTCAGGTACGTCTATAAGGCTACGACGCCAATAGGAAAGAATCCCACGATAGCTATGACAATTAGTCTCATGCTAATATAAAGATTAGAGGTATAAAAGATGCCCACGATAGCTGTAATACCGGAATACCAAATCGGTTCCTCCTCAAATCCTCATACTCTAGAAATCTGCTCCTTGGTTAGATCTCTAACCTTTCCCTCCTTCATCAAACCCTATCGAACAAAATCCGTCCATAGCAATGCAGGAGACAGTCGAATATCAGATGAACAAGGATATCAAGCCTAACCTCGTAGACATTCCTGTCGAGATTCAGCTTGAAATCCTTGGCCGTCTCAATTCGGTTTGGGATCTTAAAGCTGCCTGTGGGACCTGCGTCAAGATGCACAACATCAAGAACTCAAATCTCTGGGAATCCCTCCTGGCCAAAGTATTCAAACAAGAAACCATCAACATTAAATCCGAGCCTTTGTGCGGGCTTTCAACTCTACAAAGATACAAATCCGGAAAGCCAGAAAATGAAGTAAGTTTTTACGATTCATTCTAACATGTTGCATAAATTACTCACAAAAAATCGCATAGCTTTCTGAGGGTATCGATACATACCCTATTCGCGTTCAAGCCGGAAGCGGACCAATGTCTGTCCCCCATTTGATGCAAACCCGTCAGACCATTCGCTGGTACACCGTGCAATTCTTCAAAAGCCAACTTGCTGGTTTCCCAAATGAGCCACCGCCTACCCGAACCGAAATTGAAAAAGTTGACGAGGCTTTCTGCATGTTGTGGCTTTGGGCCGAGGCATCCTTCGAACCCTCGAAGAGAGAGCACCAGGATATCGTCGAACTCGTCAACAGGTCGCTCGCCCTCGATGATTGTTGGTCCCCACCCAACGCTGCTATCGTGTACACCGTGTACAAATTTCTCAACTCGCAACTCGTCCGTTTCGGTCTCGGATACGCTGAGCACACGGACCCAGATCATCTCCAAAGCCTTTCGAGTCTTCCGCTGTGTTTATCGTATTGTAAGTTATTCGTCCCCCTGCTTTTTGAACCGGATCGAGTCGAGGTTGACTGTATCATTTCTCGGGTAAAGACATCGAAGCCGGTGTTCCAAATCTGCTCATGATCAAACTCGGTCCCGACGGTGTGAAGGATCTGTTGCAAGGTACGTCACAGACGAAAGATCGCGATATCGCTGAGTGCTTCTGGTTTCTACCCATGACGGCATTCGATCCGAACGGCTATCGTGAACTCCTTCACGTCTTCCTTGCATTCTTGGATAATCTCTGGGAAGGACCTTACGCCCGTCTGCATAAGCGACCATTGTGGAAAGATGCCGGGCAGGTTTTTCAACTCTTCGCCACTCCCTGGAACCAGAACGAAGGGTTTGACCCCGATCTCGCTATTTGGGACGACAATCGCCTCTTGCGCTTGGGATATCATTACCCAGGAGAAATTCATTACGGTGATATTTCAAAATGAAATTGGCTTGTTGACAAGGCATATTTCGACTTGAAGACTAAGAAGTGCGAAGATTGCAGAGAGGAATGGTCCTGCTTTTTTCGTGCAACGCAACCCATGGTTACGAATGAAAATCTGAACGAAGCTTGATTGGGAATTACTATCATGTTTTTCTTGATTCTCTTCTTTCTTAGAGTCTCTTTTAGGGCTCAATTTGGGGAGGTTTGCAAGCTATGTATTTGCGATTATGCGGCATTGGGAAGGCGTCTTTTGCTGGACTCTTGAGGGTCTTGAGAGAGAGTCCTTTCATCATGTAAAATATACAACAGAGTATTTGTGTTGCAGGGATTCTCAGGGTTAGCTTGGAGTCTGAACGGGGTTAAGAGATTATCTCTGCTGCATGTAGCGGGGTGCTCTCACTGCTTCGTTATGAGTAGCGATACAATACCAACCTGTTGGACAGATTATTATTTGCTAGTAGAGAGACAGACTATTAATCATGACGCTTGTTTATCGACCGTTTGATATCACATTATGCAAATATGACAGCATTTGAAACTGCCAATCACCGCTGATACATTTCAACTAAAGCACATAAATATCAACTATTTCCCAGTTTGACAAGATATACTGACCTATAACGCCAATCCGGTAATATAAACCCAATATTGGTGAATGTATCTCTATCGTAAAGTGCCATCTGCCCACATCACGACACCAACGTATAGAAATCTCGATCGTTCCGTCATCAGGAATTCCAATCATTTTCCCCTCCTAAACTTCCTTTTATTGCATCATTCATTCTATCCACGGCCCTTTATGGCCCCATACCGCGCACCGAGATAGATGAGCCACCATCTACCAAACGAACTATTCGACCCCACAGCCCGAGCACCGCGTTCCACGAGCACGTTCTCCCGATCCCTCCAAGACCACCGGACGAAATACCGGATCCGCCAGCTGACCTCTGGCAAATTTAGCAGGGTCAAAATCCCCCGCTCGGAACGCACCCCGAGAAGACACGTCCCCGCCGAACAACGTATGCAAGGTTTACGTAGGGACACGGCAGAAGCAAACATCCGACGGGTGAAACGGCGGAGCGTGAGGAAGACGCACACCGCTACCGTTAAAGCGCACAGAGCCATCCGGCAATCGCAAGAGCTGAGACAGCGGATCTTTCACGCGAGAGACGAGGCGGTCGATTTGTTGGTCCCGTTGTTTGAGGATCTGGGGACCGAACCCAGCGCCGTTCTCGAAGCGCGCAAGGTGGCCAGGAACCTCGACGGGAAGATTCGACGGATTGAAGCGAGGATCGATCAAGCTGAGAGGAGGGTTGAAAAGTATCAGAGACGCATTTTGGAGATTAGTCTTGAAAGGGACGCCAAGATTGCGGCGTACGAGTCGCATATAAGAAGTCTTACTAGAAAGACGCAGGTAGTTGGGACGGAGGGTAGTGAGGACGGACAGGCAGTTGCGGATTTGAGAAAGTCGGTAGAACTTTGGTTGCATGTGAGTATTATCTTTTGCCGTGGGATGACACGCTTGTATATCGGGAGCATCTGTCACTAACTGATTAACAAAAGACACATTTGAACAGGCACACGAGAAGTTGCGCCAGCTTCGACAGACCGCTTCACAAGAGTCGTAGGGGCAGTCGTACCAGTCCCGCCGAGGGAATCCGGGTCCGTTGGAGTGGTGATCTTTCAGTCAGTGACTCTGTCACCATCCGGCCAACAGAATCTGGAGCCTCCGGGGAGATTTCGAGGTCCACGAGTGCAGATACTCTTGCGTCTTCGATCGTGAACATTAACGCCGTTCTTGCGATTCCCGCTGATGCTGTTGCGGAGGGTTTGGAACTCGATCTCAAGATCGTGAGGAGAGAGCCGCCGCCGCGACAGTTCAATCCTGAAGATACTGGCGCCATTGATCAAAAGCAGAGCTATAAAACGCCCAAGACGGTGGGTCAGCAGAAATCTACAGAATCCGCAAGCAAAATCTCGGAAGGTCAAACCTCAGAGCCAATATCAGAAGAATCGAAAAAAGAAGAAACCTCGAAGCACCTTCCAGGAGAAGAAAAGGAGGCAGTCTCTGTGAAAACCGTAGAACAACTTTCAGAAAAGATCGACTTGCAAACCCAAGCTGGAAAGGGTACCCAACGAAATACTCAAGGAGAACAAGAGGGTTCTTACCCGAATACATATATATATAACCGAATCTAAATCTTGCTATTGGCTCCATCCAAAGAGCAACGGAAGAGAAGATGATTCGTCAATCCTGGTCAATTCGTATCGAGGCTCCAAAGCCACCCAAGCCAGACCTCCCGTCTACAGCATCTAGAGTGGCGCACTGGGCTGGGATACCTCACTACCGCCTTCCGAGGTTCAATCTCGCAGATGAGGCCCTCCTGTATGAACTTCAGGCTGAAGAGTTTGACGAAGAAGAGGAGTATTCACTTCTCCCGTCCCGGTCTTCGACTGTTAAGAAGGGCCGGCATGATGTTGATCTTGTTAACGTACCAGACCGGAAGTTCACTGATCGTATCCCAAAGCTTAGGAAGCTTCGTAAAACAAAACCTCCAAAAGAAAAACTGACGGTTGTCTCGCCTCCAACACCCAATCAAGTGGAAGAAATAAAACCAATAGATTCAAGAGTGATTCCAGGAGATGTATACGGCGGTAAATCACTGCCAGCAGATTTCGACAGTGCTTCTTCAGACTACCCTCGACATCCCAGGACCCCGGACAGGTACATGTTAAACATATCACGCACGTCTTCCGGGAAAGAACGTCGAAATTCACTGTCTTCAACAAGTGAGAGAGGAGAATACTCTTTCAGCGATATAGTGAAAGCCCCAGTTGCCCTCCACAAGTCGCCGCCTCAGTTTGTACAAAATTGGGACGACGATAATCCGTATACCTATAACTATATCAATCGCTCATACGATGTTGAGGTCCCGTATCCACCACGTGCGAGACCTATGAACCGATCCACGTCCATGGCGAGCTCGTCGAGATTGCCCATATTGCACGAGTCGAAACATGAAGTCTCCGTTGACGATAGTTACGGGACGTCGAGGGCGCAGACGATGCCATCGGGTGTGCATACCGGAGCACCAGACACGCAGAGTCGATACAGAAATAGGAATAAAGAGCCATCTGTCAAATCTCCTCGCGTGGAGTTGGGTGCTGCTCTTGCTCCTCCTCAGATACAAGTGCAGATCCCGAATGGGAGCTTACAAGAATCACCACAAGGTCAACCATCGACCTCTGCTCCGTCCGTTAACCCTTCACCCCCAAATGCATCACAAGCAGCTGATGAGCCCGCTCTGACGGAAATGAGTACTGAGATACTCATTGCTGGAGAACGCATGGAGAAACGAACACATCTACAGCCAAGGAATACGATACAGGAATGGATGCAGAGAGTTGGATCACCTGTTAGAGATACAGGAACTCCTAGGACTATCGCTTCAACCGATACTGAGTTTGAGGATGACGAAGAAAGTAAGAAATTGGATGTGCACTTTTGGGAGGCGCCGCATCTGCACGAAGGGATTGAGAACCCCGAGATTCCGATTCCAGTACCCACAGAGACCGCTCCTAAGATTCTAGCGCCGGCTCCTCCTGTTCAAGAAAAGAGAGAAGTGATAAGTCCTTCTCCTGATGTGGCTCGGGATGTTGTTCCAGAGCCTGAAGTGGAGAATTTGGCCGAGAAATGGTCAACGGTAGAGGAGATTCGGCTCGTAGAGATGCTGGCGAAACACGATGTGACTGAAGCTTCTTCACCGGTTACTGTTATTCGGATACCACCTCCACCCCCGCCAGTTAATTCGACGCCTCCGCGACCTCCACATCCCCATTCACCATATCTCCATCCACCGCCACTAGCTACTAACCATACGAGCTTGATCAATCTCAGTCCGATGTCTTCTCCTGTTGCGATATTTACCATTGACCCAAGAGCGGCAGAGAAGAGAAGGATGACGGTGGCATTTGGTATCAACCCGTTGCAACGACGAGATACCGCAGAACTAGCCCAGCACGTTATGAGGCGGCTTAGCAGTGTGAGTGGAGAGAGGAGAGGAAGTATTGCCAGTGTTATCCGAGTCGTTGATGTGCTGCTTGTGAGGGAGCGGGAAGAACAACTCAGACGGGCGAGGAGGGCAGAGATGATGTGGGATTGAAACCATCGCCAGATAGTATTCCTGTATGGATACATCCTTCTGGAGGGTTAAGAATTGTATTGGGTTTATCATTTTGGAGTCTTACGGGTTCCAGGGCCTCGAGTTTTTTCTTTCTGTTGTTTCTCGTCAAGGTGTTTACGGGTATGGTCAACTGCATCGTTGGGTTTTGTTGGTATGTGGCAAATTTTCTTTGCATGGGTTACAGTCACCGGCGAGAAAGTAGATTACATTGTATTCTAAGGACTGTTCAAGGTTGGGGAACAGTAGAATTGAATTTAATAGCTGGTTTGAAAACTTGGAGTCAATCTTGGCTGGTTGTCGGAGATATGCGTTGGGAACTGGCACTTTTGCACACTTGCTTTGATTGGTATAGTCAAAATATATCCTCATATTATCTAGCCCAATGCGTTCGCGGAAGGCGATGGTGATAACCGTTACACTACAGACGCTCATTATTGAGTGCTGAAGTATTGCTGCAGAGGCGGTAAACCATATGAACCGGACTACCTTTTTGCTCATGGGGACCTCAGATTGTGGTCGGAACGGTTGACTGATTACCTAATTGCTACCGCGCTTCTATATATACTGTGTGGAATAAGGATAAATTCGGTTTGCAAAACCAGGTTAAAAAATTGTCTTACTTGTAGCCTGCAAGTTTGGCCTACTCTGTAACAATGACAAACTCATCAGAAAACCATCAAGGCACTCTACATTGTAATGCATGCGCACCGTCATAATACAAGCTCGGTAAGCTTATAAGGCAATCCCGGAACACGATATCGAGTTGACCTGTTTTGCGTGATATCCGTCCGAGTTGGTCCCCTGCTTTTGCAGACCAAGAGAAAAAAACAATAGTTATAGCTGACGACAGCTAAAAGGAAAAGAACAAAAAAGACGGGACGTCCCGCAAATCAGGGCGCGGCGATGAAAAGTTATTGCTTTTTCATCAGTAACACAAAGGTTATTGTATTGCTCATACCGAATCGAAGAAAATATTAAGCGCCGGTGGATGAAGCCATGTGGATCTACCGTAGCTCGTATGCGGGGCTATATTTCCGGCGCAGGAAAAATAAAAATTACGTCTTGTGCCACTTGGGGCGACATTTTTAAGATATCGACAGGCAATCTACCCGCAACTTTGCAGGTTCGGATCAGCTTTCGTCTACGGTCTGGGAAGGTTCTGTATGTCGTCTGAGACGAGGTGACGCAGTTCCGTGCTGCAGAGATATTGAAGCCCGACTAAAAATAGTTCTTTTATAATTCCTTATCCTTTCTTATTGAATATCAGAAGATGATAACATTCGATTCCCGGTGTTGTTCTCTGTCGTGCGGTATAAAATAAAACGAGACCAGGCGAGAAAGGGCAAGTGGGGCCCCAACCCGAATGGCCCTTCTAAGCGCCCACCAATTCCACCATATCCCAGATCACCAGCAACAAGAAAAGCTGCTCGTGTTTCGCCGCCTGGAAAAGAGAAGGATCAACTGATTGCCTTTCGCTTTCGGTTACGAAGCGGTTTGGTCATGGGCGAGGCTTGCTCGCGGAGATTTTCTCTGGAGTGGCTATGAAACGGTTGCTTCGGACGGTATTTGAAATATGCTCCCCTCGTTCATTCACTCACTGGCACTTTGTGGGATGGAAGAGAGAGTAACTTCAACTGACTTGTGAGAGACGGAGATGAATATCGCGTCCAGATCGGCAGGAACAGCAGGCTGAAATGAAATAGGCTGTCTACCGCAGAGATTGGACGGTCATGTCCACCGCCAGTCCGCCATCACCACCATCATCACCACCACCACCACCATCTCGATTGATATCCAGCCCGGACGGCAACCCTCAGATTCGATTCAGAGGTCATGTGTTGCGCGTTCAGGCCGTTCTCGAGGTGGTGCTTCCCCCTTTCTGCCAGGGGTATCCCGCCCTCTTGGGCCCATGCAGGCAGGGGCTTGCTCCCGCAGGCTATTGGTTGGCTCAAGCTTTGGAGCTAGCGAACGCCCTTGGAAGGTCGGTTGGCCTATGAGAGCTGGCTGTCCGCACCCAGAGCTGTTTGTCTGGCGCAGGGAAAAAAGTCAGTCATTCAGTCAAACCATCGATGCAATGGTTGACTCTGAATCTCCGCCGGGCAATGGAAAAACCGTACGGGAGAGAACCGTTCGCCATTTGCTTTTAACTCTGCAGCGGATGCGAAGGGAAGACCGACGCTAAAGAGAAAAGAGTCGAACCGCTGCCGCTGCCTAGCAGGAGACTTTTTCTTATTCGGTCTCCTGAAGAAGCCCGGGAGAAGAGTCTTCTTTCATCGAAGATCTAAGAGGAATACTAGTGATCGGATGATCCACATCGGGGGGTCGGTCGTGCCTCTCGTACCCAATTCCCAGGCTATTGGCTAGGAGCGCTTCGCATTAGCGACAAACCAGTCTTGGTCCTCCTCCACCAGACGTCGTCGCTGATTGGGAGGGCCGAAAAAAGGTACTCCAGACGCTACCTGCAGTTGGCCGAATGGTCGAGAGCAAGCTATCTCCTGGCAGCTGCGCCTGCTGCCTCTTGTCTCAAGATCTTGGAAGTGCTTATTGTCAACTTTTTTCCTTTCTTCCTCCCAGCTGAGACGTTCTTGCATCTGCAGTTCTTTCCCTTCTTTTTTACACCGATATATCTTTTGAGCTATCCTTTAAAAGATATCTGCGACCCGTGAGTATTCTCCGGAGAGGTTTCGTCGATTTCTCATCTCGACTTCAACGCCCCTCGACCGCTATCCGACATTTCCTTGGCTGCGCTGGCTCTGCGACCAACTCTCCTTCCACAAAATTAAGAGCGCCACTACTACGAACAGCCTACGCCGCAGGATTCCTCTACAGAAGCTCATTATATCCATCCATCTCTCCAACCTGCTCCGACTGTGCGCGGTCTCGAAGTATCATATCCCGAACCGCAGGCTTGTTTTGGCTTTTTTCTTACGGTTGCATGTGCGCTCCCCTCTGCCCACCCGTGTTTTTTCTTGAAAACAGCATTCTCGATCCGACGTTGGAGCTCACGCCTTTCTCTGACTGATTGCTGATGCTCTCCTTCCCAGCTCAATATAGAGGCGCCGTTTCCCTAGCAGATTGGACAGGAGCTTGATCCTCGATAAATCACACTGTTTCAACTAGATACCTTTTTGCGCTATAGTCCTCGCTACTTTTGACAGGTACGTTAGTTTCTGATGCAAATATCCCCGAACGCTCCAACGGCTGAACACTGTTGCGACCTCGAAACGCGAGTGCGCACAGTACTGCGGTGTGAATGGTAGTTTCTAACTGGTGATCTTCTCCTGACAGAACCCTTTTTTGTTTCTGTGCGATCCAACGAACGCTTGTCGCTGAACGGCCTGGTTCGGATCATCTCATTTTGTGGAATCAGGCGGGCGTCCATTCGTTTATCACAATCGAGCCAGCCACCGAACAAGCCCTGGACAAAGAAAAGGACTGGACTAGTTAGGACAGGACCCACGGCGGCAACCCCACCCCGAACAAAGGGATCTATTGAAGCCCATATCGACGGCGGCTGCAAACCACGCTATTATTCGACATTTTTTCTTTTTTCCCCCCTCATATTTTGCCTGCGGACTCGAATCCCACAAAGATCAAACGGTAATACATAATCATAATAATAATCCAAGGGCCTTAATATCGCAACGTCTGGGTCCGTTCGCCGCTCACCGGATTCAAGGATCGGTTTCTTTTCGTTTCCAATCTTTTGGTGAGGAATTTTGTTTCTCGAACCCACACACCTCACCAGCGTTAGCAAATCGTTCGAGTGGGAGAAAGAGGCAAGTCCCCACACCCTGCGGTCACCAACTTGTTAGCCCGTCCTTTGATACAGCCTTTTTCCATTCTTTCCGACGGTCAGGTCAGCCCCGCAGCTTGTGGTTGGTTGGGCAAGGCCCGCTACTGTGCTTCAGATTTCAGTGGTGCCCTTTTTTATTTTATTTTTTCAAATTACCCTGCCTTCTATCAAACAGGCACCAGGTAGTTGCACCAGATGTCACATTTTCAATCCTTGTCGGCTCCGTTCGTTGACAAAGTGTCTTCGTCTGACGGGAGCGGTAATAATCTTTTGAACAATCACTACATCCAGAACAATCCCGCGATACTCCAGCATCTGATCGCCAACTCAAACTCACCGGGCATCCGAAGCAAGATCGCTCCGATCAAGTACCAGCGCAAGGAAAAAGAGGACATCTCGTTCGAAGAGAGCCGACGACGTGCATTGGCGGCAACCGAGCTCGCCCTCGCTTCACCCCGGACGAAAGCCCAATTTCTCGAAAACGAACTCAGTTGGGACGCTGTCGACCAGCCGTCGAACACGCCGGACCGCCCCAGCACAGCGCAATACTACGCCGAAGACGACCCGCAACAGCAGCATCAGCAGCAGCAGCAACAACAGAATTATCATCATCATCATCAGCAGCAGCAGCAGCAGAATTATTCGCTGCACAGCGTCGCCTCTCCGGTGGAATCCGAGGGTTCGCACACTTCCTATTCCTCAGCGGACCGGTCGATAAACAACGACCCACTCTCGCCTGCGACTTCTCAATATACCATCAAACAGATTTCACCAAAGCGGTCACTATCAAACTCGAGCAACGAGTCCCTCCAGTCCTCGGCCTCAAAGTCATCGTCCTCGCGACCCGTCGAGCGGGGTAATAACACTCCTCAACAACACCTGAAGAAACTTCGCTCCGTGCCCGAGGGAGGATCACCTTCGTCGACGAAAAGCGGTGGCACCTCCCAGAAGGAAATGGCGACCGAGGGTGCTTTGCCAGGGGCACCTGGCTCCAGGCCTGCCGGCCCACGGACGAGCTCCATCGATTCGGCTATCAACATCATCATCCAAAACCAAACCGGAGAACGAACACCGGACGAAATCGCCACCTTGATCCAAGCTGCTGGTTCCGCTGAGGCGTTGATTTCACATTTGCTAAAGGACAAGGCGCAGGCTGCCTCGCAGAATTCGCAGCTGTGGCGACTGGTCGACAAGCAGCGGTCCATGATTCTGAGCTTGAACAGGGATCTGGAGAAGGCCATGAAGGACAAGGAGAGGTACCGGAAAAAGCTGAAAGAACAATTGAACGCGGTCCCGCCCCTGCCTGTTGGAGCGGACGTGCGCTCCGTCACCTCACCCACACCCAGCGAAGCACAAGATACCGATACCGCGTCACAGGACGGCCGAGGTTCGATCAAAGAGCATTCGCGCAGCGACACCATCTCAACGGTCGACGAGCACATCGCACCGTACCCCATGTCTCCTCAGCAGGCAAGCAGCAACCAAGGATCTGGCTTACAGCAGGAGGTCATGCCGGATGCCGAGCAACACATGGTTTCGAACGGTCAAAGGAACGCGGGCAAGACGCCGTTGAATCTGGATCTCTCAAAGTCTACGGATTCGAACGAGCCTTCGGCGCCGACACCGGGTATACCGACGCCTGGATTGTCGAGGAAGAGGGCACCCGCGCCCCTTCAGCTGCAAGGTTCTGCCCAAGGCTTTTCGATACAGCGAACAGTACGTAAATATATATGCTTTCTCTGTCTACTGGATTGGCGACAGTATTTACTAATGTTGCAATATATAGGATATTCCGAAAGTATCTGCACCCTCCGACCTGACCGAAGAGCAGGCCCGGGAGGTTCTTCGCCAGCAAGAGGCTTTGATATCCCCAGGTCTTCCAAAGAAGATGACGTTCGATGGAAACGATAACATCAAATCCACGACACTTACCGCTCCGCCACGGGGCCTTACCCTCAAACACTCGTCTACGGCGTTGAAGAGCCCAGCTCTTGGCCTTGGCCTGCCGCTGAGTCCAAGACCGATCGACCGCCCTCTTGCATCCCCGCTGCTATCGCCAAGGCTTCCCAGAGTGGAGGGAAGGTTAGGAGGACCTCTCTCACCACCTCTGTCTCCAAGAGCTGGATTCGGATCCCAGATGGTTGCACTCAACGGCGGACCTCTAACGCCGGCGGTCCTGTCTCCTCGCGGACAGCAGTCGTTCCTCGCCCAGATGACTGAACAACCTGTCACCAACATTCACGAGCAGCTCATGAACCTGCCTCAGATGGCATCCCTAGCAAGAGAGGTGAAGCCGGACGAGAAGGCACCTGGAGATTTTGCCAAGGAAGCCAGTTCGTTGAACGGGATTGCCAAAGGGGGTGACGATAGGCTGCTTATTGTCCCTCCAGCCCTGCAGACCATCGATGCCAAGGTCTTGTCGACTCGGATGAGAGCTCGCGGAGACTACTCGAAGGGACGGGATCAGATTATTTTTGTCCTTGCCATCTACTCTCGCACCAACGGTACTGAATTGTGGCGCGTTGAGAAGGACGTCAACACATTGGGCATCCTCGATTCTCAAGTGAGGCAGTTCGCGAACCCCAAGAGCTTCACCGCCAGGTTGCCAAACATGACCCTGTTTACTACCCATTCGCCCGCAAATATCGAGGGACGTAAATCTGCCATTGAAGAGTACTTTGTTGCTATTCTCAATACCATTCCTTTGGACCAGAGGGCCGGACAGGCGCTTTGCGAGTACCTTTCCGACAACGTAGTGGATTCGTCGACGGCGAGCGATACGGCCAGCATGCATAGCAATAAGGACAGTCTTTCAAACGTGCCCTACCGAGAGGATCGCTCGAAAATTACCAGGGAGGGCGCTCTCCGGAAGCGAGGCAAAAATTTTGGTGGCTGGAAGTCGAGATATTTTATCCTCGAAGGTCCCATTTTGCGGTATTTCGAGTTCAAAGGAGGGTCGCATCTGGGGTCGATACGTTTACCAAATGCGCAAATTGGAAAGCAGTCGAATAACCCTCCCAGATCTGAAAGCCCCGATGATAACGACAACCAATACCGACACGCCTTTTTGATCTTGGAACCCAAGAGGAACAACCCTTCGAGCGTCATTAGGCACGTTCTCTGCGCGGATAGCGACGCTGAGCGGGACGAATGGGTGGATTGTCTCCTTCAATTTGTGCACTATTCGGATGAAAATGACGATAGTGCCAGTGTGACCAGCGAGCGAAGAAGGAACGACGATACCGCTTCCGTCACTAGCGAAAGGAGAAAAGCGAGCCTAGCCGAAGAGGGGCAACCCCAGCCGGGCGACAACTTACGAGCTGTCTCTTATGAAAATATGATTCAAGGACAGGCACCGGTCCACGGTCCACCCGCCGCGATTGATCGAAGAAGAGATAACCCATCCCCTCTCTCGACAGTATCAACAGTATCGAAAATGTCAGACCATAGTGGCGAGAAAAGTGTCATGACCGGACTCGCGTCAGCGCTTGGTGGTAAATTTATGACCAACGTCGCCCACGATGCCCACGACAGGGCTAGGACGACAACAGCCCCGGCTTCGAATACAACCAAAAAGAAGGGAATATTCGGTTTCATGCACAAGCACTCGTCCGAGCACGTCGCGGACCACCACCACTCGACGAATACAACGTCTTCTGCCAATGCTCCAGCCAAGCTATCACTATCGAGAAGCGTCTTCGGGGCATCCCTTGGTGACGCTGTCGACGTTAGTAAGCCGGCTGGAATCGACATCCCCGTTCCCGCTGTCATATACCGCTGCATCGAGTATTTGGATGAAAAGGGCGCGTGTCATGAGGAGGGCATCTTTAGGTTAAGTGGTTCCAACACAACCATTCGAAATCTGAGAGAACGCTTCAACACCAACGCAGATGTGAATCTGTTGGCTGACGACGATTATCATGACGTTCACGCTGTTGCTGGACTGCTAAAATTATACCTGCGGGAGTTGCCTCACAATCTTCTCACTAGGGACTTACATGGGGAATTTATAGCGGTACTGGATTACGATGATAAGACTACCAAGACCAGTCGTCTCAACCGGCTGGTGCACGCACTGCCCGCTGAGAACTTCTCCGTTCTCAAAATGCTTGCCAACCACCTTATCGCGGTCGTCGAGAACGCCCACGAAAACAAGATGACCATCAAGAATGTTGGGATTGTTTTCTCGCCCACGCTCAATATCCCGGCCGGCGTCTTCTCGCTATTCATCATGGAGTACTCGTTGATATTCATCCTCCCTGACGAGGAAGGATACGGCGAACACACCTACGATGACGCCCCCCGCAGCCATCACAGCCATCAAGAGACGCAAGCGTCTCAACCGCCGGTACAAGCGTATGCCACCTACACGGGTCCCGCACCCCCAGCCCCGCCAGGCTACCAACCCGCAACGAGAGCCGATACTGGACTCCTAGCCGCTCCAGCAGCCTCGCACCCGGGCCTCCCATCCACACCCAGAAGAATGAACTTTGACAGCTCGCCGGCTGTTGAGGAGCGCCGACGGCAGAACGTCGAAGATCTTCGGACAGTGGCGGACAAGGATGAGGGAAATAATAATGCCGGTATAGTACCCCAGACGCCTACCTTCTTCGCGAGCGGTGGTGCAATAGGAGGGAGCATGACGCTGAATAATGGAGATAAAAAGAGCCGAAGGCAGAGCACAATGTTGGGGTTGTTCAGCAGTAGCAAATTTTCAGGACTGAAAGGAAAAGGTGGAACATACGAAGAAAGTCGTAAGTATTCTCGATTTACCCTCTTACTGTATTTGGTGGTCCCGTTTCTTTGATAGAGGAGTCGTTTATTTTACTGGTAATACGTTGGTGATGCTAATCTCTTTGTTTTTCTCTTTATAGCGAACCCGTTCGACGAAAACAGCATGTATGATGTATGAGACCGACCTTTTAACCCTTTCGATCAGCAGATTCTCCGGTATGTTTCAGGGATATATATCTGGGTATTTTGACTTCTTCTTTCATCTCTTCTATGAGTTTACGGGATTTGCGATTTTGCAGCATCATCTTTTGAATCTGTTTGTTCTTTATACCAATGTGCGCGTTTTAGATGACCTCTTTTTTTTTGGTTTCCCTACAGTTACATTTGCTATCTCGGTTGCTATTTTGTATACATATTTTCCCTACGCGGCATTATGTAATGACATGTCATCTGTTCTGAAGCTTCGAGTTTTCTTTTTTACCCTTTCACCCATGACAGCAGACAACTATTTTTTGTATCTTGATTCTCTCTATATATATATCCAATCATGGCCGGCCTTTTTTTGCTTCGATTCTTTATGAAAAAGCAATGTACTTTTTTGGCAGGGGAGGAAAGACATTTTTTGTATGATTGTTTAGCCAGCGTCGGTTGCTTCTGTGTGAGAGATACCACATATGTCTCGTTTGATTCCTGATTGTTATGTTTCTTTTCTAATCGTGTATAAAACTCGAAAAAAGTGAAAAGTTTCTGTTCTACCCGAGACTCGCAAAAATAAGACTCTCTCTTGGTAATTGTCTCAAGATACCTTGAGGTCTTCCCCAGCTCTTTCCGTTCCTCGGACCGGTTTCACGAATCGCCTATCCATTTTTGTTAACTTTCGATTTTGATGCCTGGTTACTTCATACTTTTGCAAAAAAAATGCGGGGCGATCTAGGCGGGCAGGAGAGATGTCTCCTCTGAATCCTAGGTTTTAAAACGGTTTACCAATTTCCGGAAGGTGGATGTTGGTAATGAAGTTTCTTGGTGGTTCTTGGTAAATATCTCTTCTTTAGTCCCCTGGCTTACTTGCCGTCCCTGTGATGAAGAATCTTGCATGCTGCAGGATCTAGATTTAGCTCGTAGAACAAAGTTTAAGTGTTTTTTTGCAGATCTTCCGTATTTCGAAGCTTTCATTGTGGACCCGATGAGATTGAGACTAGAAAAAAGAGGTGTAACGATATCGATTCTAGTCCAGCAAATTTCCAAACAAAAACTAAAAGAAAAGGAAGAAAAAGTCTCAAGTGATCAGGAATGGTTTGCGAGGTCTCCTGCAGGGAAATCGGCGCTCGTGTAAGATCGCACCAAACGGCGGACAGATCTCCAGCGACTTCTCTCTCGCCTAACCGACTCCTCCCCTCTGAGCCTCAGAGATCTTTATACGTAGGTCTCTTTTTTTCGACGGATGGGTCTCACAAAGATCTTCCCGCATTGGGCCAATCGGATTTGGGGTCTGAATCAAAAAGCGACCGGGATTTGCAAGCCAAAAGGTAAAAGGAAGCCTTGGTGGGGAAATCTTGATAGCCTAGATCTAGGTTCTTTGTCTTGTCGCATCGCAGAGATTCATTCAGATTCCCTTTTCTATCACCCTCTTTCCCCACCTTTTCTTCCAGAAAAGCATGTGCGAAAAATTGTGCGAAATTAAGAAAATAGGTCATTTGGCGTTTTTTGCGGCGTACCGCCTCTTAGATCATTGGCCGGCTGATCTCGTGGGGATTCTCAAACGGAGATGCGTGATTGCGATCTATCTCGGAACCAACGGTCAGGGACGGAGATATATCTTGCATATTCAAAGAAACTCTCGCGTGCGTGGGCGTTACCGGACCAATTGGAGATATCAGAGTGGGTTAATAGGAGGAAAAAAAAGTTTCGATAAGTGAATCTATCTCCCGCGCCGTTCAAAAAGAAGGGAAAAAAACAGAAGGTTGATAATAGTAATGTGTTCGCGGACTAGAGGAAAGCAGCCAAATGTTGACGGGTGCCGCTGTGTCTTTTTCTTTGGAGTGCGCGCTGGAGCTCGAAGACTTTTTGTTTGGGGAAGCTGGTAGACATTTGGAGCAGGTGCAACCCGCGGGTCCCTGCACCCCCGGCTCCGTACAGTAGGCTGCGGGAACGCTGTTTTACCTGTATCGCCTGTTCGATTACAATTTTCTTTTCTTTCTTTATTTCGCAAAAGTTCGAACGACAATTCGTTTATTTGTAGCTATATCCGTCGTCCTTTAGAACGTCAAGCGTTTGAAAAGCGAAGAGGAACGAGACACGTTCGGAAAAGTTCGCCAAAATCGCCTATTCGCTGACGAAACCTCGAAAAAAAACTAAAAAAGCTGCGTCGCCGGATTCGTTGTTTAGCTGCATGCGCGCTGTACGTTTTAATTTCACCGACCAGCGTCTCCACTTTTTTCTTCTTGCCCATCTCTCACTTCCCTTTTTTTCTTGGGGGGCCTGCCGTTTTTTTTTCTTTCTAAACGTCGTTACGTAGGTGGTGTTGCCTCTTCCTTTTTTTACTTTCTTTCTATATCTCCGCATTCCGTTTCATGAATTTATCGGAGTTCCATCAAAGGGCCAATTGGTAAATTGGTGTCGGGCCTAGCTGCAGCGCTACATTGGAGCGTTTTTTCTCCCGTCCCGGGTGGCTAGAGAGATACACACCTACGTGGTATTGCATTGCATCTTTTATATCCTTTGGAACGGGAGTTTATATATGTTTCTTTGCCCGCCCACCAAAAAGCAAGCCGCACAGAAGACTAAGAAAACGCCGCTCCCTTTTTTTTTTCCTTTCTCGTGTTCTGCCACAGACGTAACCTGTCGTCCGCCAAAGGGGTGTGGTTTCTTATAATTAATAGTCATATGAGGACCGCTAGTATCTTTGCCCTCTGATTCTCATCCTTGCGTTCGTTCACAGTTTATATACTTTCATTTATACGTCACAATGTACAAGTCGCAGAAGATACTGGCGTCGCCGGATCTGGTGATGGATGTCGATACGAATTCCGCTTTCGACTTTGAATTCGACCGCCAGTCTCAGGAGTATGATTATAATCGGGAGGATTCGGAGGAGGAAGGAGGGGAAGATGAAGAATCGATATACCGTATACCGCGAGAGTACAGGTTCCCTGGCGGATTTATGTATTCCGACGCCACGGGTGCGTACTATCAGAAAACCACCCCGCAGCAGCAACATCAACAGTATCAACATCAGCATCAACATCGACAGCGACAGCGCCCTCTGCCGCCGTGGTATCAAAACGACCGATTCTCAACAACCTCCCCGAAACCGCTACGTTTCCTGAACATGGCGGGGTACACGGACAGAAATCAGAGACGGTTCTACCCGTCCTGCTCGTACAAGTGTCCAGATTCCGTTCCGGAGATGTTTTGCCCGCCGCCCAGTCAGCCGTGCATATGCGCCAACACGAAGCTGCTGGACGAGCTATGCGTAGGGGTAAAGTTGGAGTGCGTGCATTCGGGGGACATGGACAAGTTTTGGAGGGTCATGGGGAGGGAATGCGATCAGACTGGTAATTATACATGCATCCCATTTCACGTATATGAGTACATGGGCATATGATGCTAATTATATCGATTGCTGATAGGTGTGGAGCTGGACCGTAACAATCATCGTACGCGCGGGAGCACCAGCACCAGCACTAGCAGTACGGACACGTCAATGTCCTCGCTATCGAGGGAGACATTGTTGGGCAGCGAGGTCTCGCTACCATTGACAATCACGGTTACAAAGACGATATCGATAGAAGTGCACAATTCCTTCACGACAACGGTGGACTCATCTGATTGCAAGACGGTGTGCAACGTTCTCTGCGACGACAAGGATAACGGGATGAGCGAGAGGATGGGAACGGGGTTCTCGGAGAAGAGCTTTTGGGGTGACGGTTACGGGTACGATGAGGACATGTACGAGGAGAAGGGGAGGAGAAGGACGTTCACAGGAGGGATACCTCCGCCGACGAGGGAAGGGGAGGAACCGTATGTCGCGATGAATAATGCTTCCTGTCACGAGGTGGTGGATTTCCTAAAGAAGTTTGGGATGACGCCGAAGAAGGTCGTGGGGGCGGTGAAGAAGGTCAGGAATGTGTTTGGGAGGACAGCAGGGGTGTGATAGGACCCTGCGTGTGGCCTTCTTTTCTTTTATGGAAGGAAGGATTGCATGGAGGAATTCAATTCGAATCGAATCTCTGAGGTCTGGGGTCTGGGGTACGATGATGTATGGGTCGCAGCCGGTCTCGTCTCCATACTCCGGCTCCGAGACAATAATGATACTTTCTCGGAGGGACTTCTCGAACGAGGAAAGTTCGAGACTATTCTCGGTGGAAATGTGTTGTTTGGAGGTTCCACAACACCAAAGCGCCTCACCCAAAGACAGAAGAGAGAAAGAGAGCTCTCGACGGGGCGGTGGCGTTTCGCGGATTTAATATATTCGACATCAGGCTGATTCTCGACATTGTGGAAGCGAGAGTCCGAAGACACGATATCCGGTTTTGCTCACCAGGAGAGCAGCCTAGCGTTTTAGTATTATTGCCCGGGGATTGTATATTATTGGGGAGTTCTGGCGTCTTGCGAATCGGTCTAGTCTTTTGTTTGGGTGGATGTATGTAAAACATGTATGTACATTAGAAAAGAACATCACGCTGCTGCTGCTTCAAACTTTTGTTATCAAGCCATCCTGCATAAGAATGCAAACAGAGATATGCGCCTTTGCAACTGGACAAACTGCGAGAGGATGTTGGCTTTGGAAAGCTCAATAGGTGGCATCCGATGCGAAGGGCTACTGGGGCTATCGCTGCCATTATCGCTACCTGATATGATCACGGTCCCTGACGTAGCGAATTGGATTCGGCTGGAGGGAAGAGATTCCTGTTCACGGCGGAGATTTCCTAGCCCAGAGAAAAGAAGAAGCATCTACGGGCCTTACATACATGCCTTGGGCCAGACCTCCTTTCACCTTGCATGAGCTCCCAAGACACACATCTGCAGGAAAAGAGGTGCTGCCGGTGCTGGCCAGCACCAGCCAGCTCCTCGTCAGCCCCAAAAGGGGTTAAGCGGATTGGTCGAATGATGTGTTCAGGGTTCTGCTCCGAGCCAGTGACAGATGTCGCTTTTGGCTCCCATCCCGGTTCTGCTTCGTCCAAAGAAGAAGAGGTCCTTCGTCCAGTCATCAGGAAAAAAAAGAGATTTTTTATCCGTTTGCTCGCAGTTCGGCCATTTGAGCTGGATGCGGCCGATGTTCCTGTTTGCCTCATCATCATCAGCAGTGAGTTCATGACGGGACAGTCAGATATCGATATCGAGACAAAGAGAACCTCCGAAAGGAGCATAGATCCGTAGATGCGAGCTTCAGAATGTTTGAAAAGAAAGAAAAGAAGGGCAGAGTTTTTCTAGCGTCGACGCTACTTTGCCACTCGAGCTCGCTGCATGTCGCTCTGAGACCGGACTGACTGACTGGACGAGAGAGGAGAAAAGAGAGCAGAGAGAGGCTGCGTGGGGACGGCCACCACGGAAAGAAAAAAAAAAAAAAACTATAATTTATCAATTTTTATTTTTTCCCATCGCCTCCTTCTTCCCTTCCTCTCTTCCCTTCCTCACCCATCTTCACCACCACCCATCATCACCACCCATCACCAAATCTAATCTCGGGGGATAATACACTTATTTCCTATAGTCCTGTTAATCGATAGACTGTGTTTCTCGCTTTTTGTCGTTATATCGTTTAATCCCGTTCGTGTCTTTTGTTTTCTTCGAAAGAGACGTTCATTTCCGATATCACGATAATAATAATAGATCCCAACAGCTTCTTTGGCTTCAATAGATCTGTCTCTTTCGTCGACGTACGTTCTTTTCTTTCTTTTCGGGCAAATCACGATCACAGCATCTGATTTGCTTTATTAAAAAAGGGAGAAGAATTTCGACGAGATCAAAGTTACCGTCCAAACCCTCTCGACCTCTACCAGGACACCATCCAGTCCTCCTTCCAGCACCCGGATAGACGATCTTTCTTCGTTACCCTGGTGGCACGCTTCTAGTCTCGACGACTCGTTCTTATTTTCCATCTGCTTCGAAAAAAAAAAAGTCTTCTCGCTGCTTCTGCGTGGACGGCTTGTTATTTTTTCCCCTTGCAACCCACAACAAAAAAAATTTAATACATTTTTAAAGCTTCGGCACACGTCCTCCATTCCCGGTCACTCCACCTCTCAAAACCTTCATCATGGCTGACCTCGTCAACGGCATCACCAACATGAGCATGCAAGACTCTCGATACGCTCCCAACGGCGCCGGTCCCGGTAACAACGGCGGTGGTCCTGGCGGCAGGAGTGCCTACATCCCACCTCACCTTCGCGCGAAGATGACCCAGCAAAACCCATCTCCCCCTCCTCCTCCTCAACAACTGAATCCCGGACCTATCAGCAACGGTCCAGCTCGTGGTGGAAATTCCTGGGCCCAGTACGTATTCGTCCTTCCTTTGCTTGACTTTTCTTTATCGTTTTACCATGAAGCTACCTCTTGCGAGATGGCCTGATTGTAGAATTCTAGCTTACATCCATCCAAACCGGATGCTAACAATATATTCTTTTTCAATTAGAAACCCCACCCCAACCTCCGGTGGAAGCTGGGCTTCTGCTCCAGATTTCAACCCAAGCAGCGGCGGCGGCGGCGGTGCCTCGAAATGGGAACCTCGTCCGCAGCGATCTTTTAATGAAAACGCATATGGCGCTCCAGGCGGCGGCGGCTCTGGTGGTGGCGGCGGTGGTAGTACCAACACACCCCGTGGCAGTTCAGGCGAAGGTTACTGGCGCGATGGAAAGCACGTTATCGGAAACGCCAACAGCAGGCTCGAGCGTGAGCTCTTCGGCGTCCCCAACGATCCATTGAAGCAATCAACCGGTATCAACTTTGAGAAATATGATGATATTCCAGTTGAGGCTTCCGGTACCAATGTCCCAGAACCGGTCACCACTTTCACCCACCCACCTCTTGATCCTCACCTCCTCGTCACCATCGAGCTCGCTCGTTATACGGTTCCGACCCCCGTCCAAAAGTACTCCATCCCAATCGTCATGGGCGGCCGTGACTTGATGGCTTGTGCTCAGACCGGTTCTGGCAAGACCGGTGGCTTTTTGTTCCCAATTCTTTCCCAGTCTTTCGCTACTGGTCCTTCTCCACCACCACCCGGTGTTCAGAGCGGCGGCGGCGGCGGTTTCGGCCAACGATCTCGCAAGGCTTATCCCACCGCTTTGATCCTTGCTCCCACCCGTGAGCTTGTCTCTCAGATTTACGACGAGTCTCGCAAATTCGCCTACAGATCCTGGGTCAAGCCATGCGTTGTCTACGGTGGCGCTGACATTGGCCAACAGCTGCGCCAGATGGACCGCGGATGCGATTTGTTGGTTGCTACGCCTGGAAGACTTGTCGATCTCATAGAACGCGGTCGCATCTCTTTAGCCAGCATCAAGTACCTTGTTCTCGATGAGGCTGATCGTATGCTTGATATGGGTTTCGAACCTCAGATTCGTCGTATCGTCGAGGGCGAGGATATGCCTGGCGTTACTCTCCGTCAAACCCTCATGTTTTCTGCCACTTTCCCACGGGACATTCAGATGCTCGCTCGTGATTTCTTGAAGGACTACGTCTTCCTCTCCGTTGGACGTGTCGGTTCTACCTCCGAGAACATCACTCAGCGTGTCGAATACGTCGAAGACCAAGACAAACGAAGCACTCTTCTCGACATTCTTTCCGCTCACCAGGGTGGATTGACCTTGGTTTTCGTTGAGACGAAGCGAATGGCGGATACTCTTTCCGACTTTCTCATCAACCAAAACCTTCCCGCGACCTCCATCCACGGAGATCGTACTCAACGCGAGCGTGAGAGAGCGTTGGAGATGTTCCGAACAGGACGTTATCCCATCCTGGTGGCCACCGCTGTCGCAGCTCGTGGTCTCGATATTCCGAACGTCACCCACGTCGTCAACTACGATCTTCCAACCGACGTTGACGATTATGTTCATCGTATCGGTCGTACTGGTCGTGCAGGCAATACTGGTTTGAGCACTGCCTTCTTCAACCGTGGCAACCGAGGTATCGTCCGCGAATTGATGGAGCTTCTCAAGGAAGCCAACCAGGAAGTTCCTGCTTTCTTGGAACAAGTTGCTCGCGAGGCTGGCTACGGCGGCGGCGGCCGAAGCGGCGGTGGCGGCGGCGGTGGCTCTAGAGGAGGCCGAGGTCGTGGAGGCGCTGCCAATCGTGACTTCCGCAAGTTTGGCGGCGGCGGCGGCGGCAGTGGTGGTGGATTCGGAGGTTCTGGAGGTGCCGGCTACGGCGGGTCTTCTGGAGGCGGATATAGCAGCGGTGGCGGCGGTGGCTATAGTGGCGGGTCTTCCGGCGGCTACGGCGGTGGAAATAGCGGAGGCTATGGAGGTGGTTATGGCGGCAGCAGCGGCGGCGGCGGCGGCGGTGGCGGCGGTGGCAGCTATGGCAATCCTAGCGGAGGTAGCTCCTGGTGGTAAACGTTGAGACAGCTTGCCCAGATTTTGGTTGCCTCCGTATTCCATTTCTCGCTTTCGGTACGACAGCTTGGACCACGGCATCCGACATCTTTTGCATTACATCACAAACTCCTTTTTTGAACGATACTTATTTTTCTCGAACCACATCTCTTCATCAACCACTTTTCTCCCTCGGCTTGCAACTGCGTTATACGAACGAGCTGAGGGGAGGAATCTTTTTGTCTTTGCAAACTCATGGCGAAAGCAATTTAATGACTGAAACGGGATTCGGGAAAATTGGTATATAAAGGCGTTATTGATGTTTTATGGGCTGGTTATCTTTATGATTCTACATTTTCTTTACGCCGGTTCTCTTTTATTTCTCCTTTCTTATACATCTTGCTTGACTACTTTTCTTTTCTTTTTATGAAATGACCCCCTCACGACGCTGTTCAATTGCTCAAGATACAAACTTTTCTGTCTAATGTTTTTCCTAGACCCAACGGAAAAAAGATTCCCCATTATTACGCTATTGTACTTGTCTATGTTTCTTTCCTCAGTCTTTTTTCCTCGACCTTCTCATCTTTTGATGCGGCCGGCCTGCTTTCTTCGAAAGAAAGCCATTTTCCAACGACCTACACCAAATGAGAGAGAAAGGAACGAAAAAGTTTCGCAAGACCTTTTACAAACTCCGCCTTTTTCATCAGTTTTCCTTCTTATTTGCATACAATAGACTTGGGAAACAAGAAAAGGGGCGTGGAGTTTTCGTTTACTGAAGGTTTTTCGTATAAATCTTTTTGCTGTTGTTTTTTTAATGACACACCGGCTTTAGACAGAGAAGAGAGAGAAGACAAAATAGCGAGAATTACACATTCAAAAGGAAAATTTTGGGAGCGCAAGGTATCCTATACTTTTTTCTCCCTTCTCTTCCTGCTCTTCCGATTAGTTACATATAGACCTTGTCTTCCGTTTATTCTGTTTTTTCGTACCAACGGGAAAGAAAGCATCAACGGGAAGTTGGCATACGCACAATAGCATCAACATTAGACTTGGGTTTTCACGGGGTTTATTTCTTATTATTGCACTCGGCACTGCTTTTATTCTTTTCTGCTTTTAATGGGATTCTTTTAATTGTTCGAAATTCGTACTGTTTTTGATTCCGATTCCGCTTTTGCTTTTTACAATTTTTTTTCTTTCTTCCCTGATAACTCTCTGAGAAAACAGAGATCAAGGAAAAAAACAACTACTATATCCCCTCTAGGATATCATTATAGAGAGAGAGGGAAAGGGAAGGAAAAAAAAGAGACCATGTTTGTATGTCTTCTTTTTCTTGATTCGCACACCCATTTTTTCCCTATTCCTACGATATTTGGCTTCTGAAGAGGGCCGACGTGGGAAAGGGGGAGGAAGGGAACAGTTTAGCTAGGAAAATAACAATAAAAAAACGAAATGATATTGTTAGGAAAGTTTTTCATCGCGATGCTATGAATAATTGTAGAAAAAGTGATCGGTGCCAGATAGTAGGAAAATGCGACATAGGCCAATTGACAGTCTCATACCTCATAGGACGGATCCTGTAGGCCTCTATCAGTTGCTAACGGTATGGTGCATGACGTGGCGTGGAGTCCTAACTATGCAGGCCGGCCTAAATGACCGATATTCCTAGATTTTCTGCGTTGTGTTATTAAACCCATGAGAGGTGATGCGTTTTAGGAAATTTACAAACTATACAACGCTAGGAACTGGAAGAACGAGGCTCTGTGTTTTGAGGGATGAGATGAGGGGACCGGTCGACTGAGCGGTTCGGTGCTTAAAAGGAGAGCAAATTCCTGGGTTTGAATAAATATCTTATACTTGTGGTCTCTCTAAATTTATAAATCTTTCGATAACCTTTACTTGATCTTTGAATCGAACTCTTGATATTTTCTCATGTGCTGATAATACTCAGTCCCGCGAGTGAATTCGCATCTGGCCGAACTCGAATATCCTAACAGTACCCTCGATTGACGTTCTTTTTCTCGCGTTTTCCTGTGTTTGGCGTGACTGCTTTATTCCGAACTCTGCTGATGCACATGTATTCCGTTCGGAATACTTCATACACGGATTGACATGGGCGAGGAGGAGCCTTCCCTAGCTGGGGTTGAGGTGACCTCTACAAAGCCAACAGAAATCATTAGATCAACCATCGGATCTCTACCATACTGGCTTACAGATTTCTACTGGCGCGATCTCGATCAAGTGACACCTATACAGGTTTATTCAACCAATGGCCACATTTTGGGCCAATATTCGAACCCTGTATCCCAGCTTCGAAAAGAGATCAATCGCGATACACTTGAAGCGGCATTTAAAGCACAGGGGATAGAATTCGTAGATTGGTTCTTAAGCTCCATGCTTGGAGATGGATTAGACCTATGGGGTTTGCGTCGTTTGCGTTCGTGTTTGAACAAGCTGGACCCCCCGCCCTTATCGTCCTTCATCGACGAACTTGTCAAACTCCAGCTCATGTTTTTTCTGATAACGGAATTCATCAAAAAATTTGCATTCAAGATCGCGGCGACATGCATCCCGTTCTTCTTTTGGTCGATTTTCGACGAATGGCCTGATGATAAGCAGCGCATGTCGGCTTGCCGCTGGCCTTACAATATTGCGATCCCGGTGATCGTGATATGGGGGGTTTGCTGGATGTTTGCGGTCGAGGCAGGGTATGATTTCGAGGATTTCCTCGAAAAGGGTTGGGCCACGTTCGATGGTCTGTCCCCCCTCGGGAGCCCGGCTCCTGAACTCGCGGAGAATTCGAGTATAGATGGAAATTTGGACTGGGGTTTTGAAAGTGGCGGTGAGTTTCCAGGGTTCGATAGCTGGTAGGGTTTTCTTAGCCATAGCCAATACTGACGTAGCTTTACAGTACAGTGCTTGCCCGGAGCGGGGAGACTTGAGGAAACAGGAACTGTTGATCCTGTAGATTTGATATACGGTGCTGATGATATATATGGTAAGTTGTGGAGTACAGTGGAGATTGGATGGCGTCTTCTCTCAATGTTCCTTTGCTGATTTAGTGACCTAGAAAACCTTGATGGTTTTATCTCAGCACCCCGGGACTTTGACTTGGCCGAGTTCCTCAAAGGGCTGCCTATGATGCGAGGCTTATTGGATGGCAATGGGATCGTTCAGCAAAGCTATCCAATTGTTGACAAAAGCATCTCTGGTTTATCAGAGAAACAGGCATCAATAGATCCTGCGTATAGCACTGCTGTCGTGAACTCCCAAATACAAATCTACACTGGCGGTGCTTTCGAATTCGATATCTCGAATCTTTCTGAGCCATATCAAGAAGAGACAAGGGCAACAGAACCAGAGCAAGAAAAGATATGCACTCCCTCGATCAACGGGGAACCGCTCCCACAGGAAGTAGCGCTCGAAGCTCAAGAGCAAGAGTACGAAGTCAGGGAGAATCTGGTATACGTGACCGAGCTGCCATCAGATCAAGAACCGCTCATTGTCCCCACTGCCCGCGAGGAAGCAACCCTGCAGGTCCCGTCGCTCGAAAACCAAGAGCCGACCTCCACCACCGCCACCACGGTCGAGTCCTCGAGCTCCAATGATACCCAGCGGAAACCCACCAAACCGTCCAAACGCACCCTGCGAAAATGCTCGCACTGCTCCTTCAATACGACAAACCAGAAACAATTCGGGAAGCACATGTTGCAAAGTCACAAAATAAAAGAGTTCAAATGTGAATATTGCGATAAACCGTGCGCTAGATACGACAATTTGAAATCACACTTGCAGACTTGTAAAGCATTCAAGCAGCAGCAGCAGCAGCAGGCGAAACGTGCCGCGGATGGAGTAGAAGAGCAAGGCGATATCACGAGGGTTAAGAAGCGGCAACGTATATCGGTTCATAATGTTGAAGATTCTGCATCTGCTGCTCCGGTTGCGATAGCTTCTAAACTCAGCGAACCGACTCAGAGCGCAGCCGAACCGGCTCCTGAGTCGTCAAAACAGAGCTCAAAGCAATCTGAGGAGAAGATCGCATCATCTCCGAAAAACTCCCAACCGGGTCAGACGATGGCGGAGATGAGAGCAGAAATGGAAAATTTGCGGGACAAGTTGGAGGAGACGGAATACGAACGGGATATGTGGCGGGATATGTGGTGGCGGGACCGGCGGGAATCCAAGAAACGGGGGAGCGAGGAGAAAGAGCGACGATGAATGTTCCAGAGATATATCGTCTATTGTTGACAAATTCACACTTGTTCGAGCTAATTGCCAATCTAAACATGCCATGTCATCTGTGTTTGTGAAGCCGATATAAAAGTCAGACCTTGTTTTTAACACCGAGTAAAATATGCTGCTTCGCCATCCGGTTTAGTTTGCGAGATTGTATTGATACGTTGCTGCCTGAACAGAAACCATTGAGGCTAGTTCCTTATCAGCTTCAAGAGACCTCGAGGTTTGGTCCTAACCAAGTATGGCAGCCGTAGGAGCAATTAACTAGGTAAAGGATAGGGATATGTGGCTGAGCTACTTGGGAATATTGACGTTCCCCAAACGCAACATGGTATTCCTCGTTTCCTGTGTTGCTTCCTGATGGGGCAAGCCATATGATTGGGCTGAAGACTTTGGGCGACGAGTTCGAGGCTGAGAGGATCTGATTCCTGAAATCCTGAGTTGCCAAGGATCAGAACCTCAAAAGGCCCGGGCCTATAAAGACCAGTGGGACTTCATCCACTCCCCGACAAATGCTTATCGAATCTAGTTCCTACAGATACAAACCCGGTCTTAAAGCTACGGGTCACGGTCAGTTTTTAAGCTTCCTACTTCATATATAACGATAAATTATTCTCGCATAAATTAGGTTCACATATATGTGACCTCGACTCATAACCGTGTTCCCCAACTGAGTGGAGTTCGGGGCCGATTAGTGACCTCCCTATGGATCTCTACAAACCCAGAAGAGTATACCCTGTAGGGTTCCGCAGCCGCAGAAGAGTAAACCATGCACAGCTGTATGAACGCCTCATGGAGGAGCTGGTTCAGGATTACGAAGATGATCTGGGTCCCATGGTTTTAGGAACTCGACTTTTCAGCCGATCTGAAGCCCTACGGTATGGCCGTTGTAAATGCGATTGTTCCAGCCAACGATTGACTGAAGCTGTGCGCGCCTTTCAGGAGGCAAGCAAGATAATCTCCTTCGATTTACCCAGCTTAATTCGCTTGATGGAAAGCTTTCTGCGTATGCTCTCGCCCTGTGGGTTCAAACTTATAATATCTCTAGGATATCGAGACAGCCTAGACGATATCTATGATTCCAACCGTCAAAAATTGACGAGGATGCGAAAAACTTACCGTAGTTACCTTCGTATTCTAAAGGCTTATGGTCCTATAAATGCGCGAATATCGCAAATAGGGCTTTATACACTTGACTCTTTGCTCCAAATGCTGCGTACGATAGAGTTACGTAGCCGGGAATACGAAAAATGTTGTCAGGGCTGGTTTGACTCTTCGGAATGGTCGTCTCCATTACAGGCGCTTATGTATGAGCTCTCCCAGTTACAGGCTCAGGTAGTATTATTCTTTCAAGTATCCGTGGCAGTCCTTTCAGCTTTTATATCAGTTTTCATTCCCTTCTTCTTCTGGTCAATATATCACGAATGGCCCAATGACGACCAACGGATGCCTGTGTGCGCTTGGCCGTACAGTATTTCGGTTCCTGTTCTTGTGCTTTGGGGTGTTTGTTGGATGTTCGGAGCCGCCGTTTATAATTTTGATGATGATATCTTCGGCTCTTTGTTTTCTTTTGATACCACTACTTTCGATTTTGCTTCTATTCCTTCACCAGCTTTATCTTATCAGCCGGGCAGGTCTACTTTATCTCTACATCTACCATCAGTTACTGGGTCTTCATCTTTGCATATTCTGCCCTCTTATGGAACTGGAAAGGAGTCTCAGCCTATATCGCCTATACAACCAAACTGGGACCCAAACAATGGTAGGTTTACAGATGGCCAATCTAAACAAAGGTACACAGCATACTTTAGTGAAACATAGCTAATAAGGTACTTTCGATCAATATCTAGACTCTTTTTTCGGCATGGGAACGGAGCTCTGGGAACTGCCAGTTGGGGGAGCTGGTAAGGATACCTCGCATGAAATTGGCATTTGCGGCTGTTGATATAATGAGGCGTAATCTCTAATTTATATTCATAGACTCCTTTAATTTGGGCCTTCACAATAGTCCATCTCAATCGGCGCAGTTATATTCACCGGCCGGGGAGGGTCTTCTATCTGTGGCTGGTGCTAGCCTGCCTTTATATCTAGATGCTGCCACTATTCCACGTAAACAACTTTCTCCAGCTCCTGGGTCGGTAACTGGAGGCAATCAAGAAGAGAGACGGGCTTCAGGCTTACTGGAATCCGGTCAAGCTCAAGAACAGAATAGCGCACCTGCTGGCGATCCTGAAGTAACGCTGCATGTGGAGGAGATTCGACCACTCAGCCAAACAACCACGTCCGAGGCCAGCTCTGATTCTGAGGGAATATCGAGTGATCCAGCGGCAGAAACTGACGACACATCAAAGGGCAACATTTGTCTGCAGTGCAATATCCGAATCACAAATCAAAAAGCTTTTGGTAGTCACATGTGGAAACTTCACAGTGTCAAATATTTCAAATGCGAAGACTGCGACAAGGCGTGCGCCAGACACGATAACCTGGAAGTGCACTGGAAGACTTGTAAAGAGAAGTTACGAAAGGCTAGACAGTTGGCAAAATCATTGGAGGAACAGAATACCTCTGGGAGTAGTAAAAAGAGGCCAAGGAAGTCTATTCTGGACATGCCAGCATCTTCATCTGTAGCTGGGGCTCCTATAGCCCAGGTTCACCCTACGCCTACTCCTATTCCAACCTCAACAAAGGAACGAAAGTTGCTACCAAAGTCAACCGAAAATAAAATGTCATCAGAAAAAGATATCGGGCTGCCGCTAGGCCAGCGTTTGGACGAAATGATGGCTAGAATCGATGCTCTTGACCAGGAAAATGCGAGTTTGAAAGCGAAGCAGGATAGGCTACAGGAGAAGGTACACGACATAGAAGATGATCTCCGGGGGGCACAGATAGAACGTGATGCGTGGAAGAGAGAGTGCTTGCGACAAAGGAAGGAGTCGAGAGAACGACGCGATGAGGAGGGTATAACATCTTGATTTAGTTTCTGGTACCCTTATTGTAGTAGATTTTGCTTTGGTATAATGTTTTCGTTTCGTCTAGGTTCATTTTTTGGTTCATGAGTTCATTTTTTTCCATTTAGCCATTCTTGTCACGTCCCTGTTTTTGTTTCTCAGCACATCGATGCATGTTATCTTGCAATGTCAATTAATACGCGTTTGTTTTAGCTTATTAACAAGCATATTATTTGAAAGGTTTCGTTAACCTATTATCAAGCTATCATGATTTAAAGTGGAAACCACATTTAGTGTGGTCTCGACGTTTTCGGAAGACTAAAATCTTCGATAGCCCGAGGAGACAACGATAGCCTGATGTCCAGAATACCTCAATCGCAGCCCTCTTTATAGCACCTTCCATCGTGTAAAACATCAATCAACAACCACAATATCCAACGCCTCCAAGTTAACGGCAGACGCTTCTCGCTATTAAACGCCATGAAAATACTCGTTTATGTCAAAACACCAGAACGATAGAACCAAAAAAAAAAAAAAAAAAAGGAAAAAAAATAATTTGGAAATACGAGATTATTGTCGAGAGTAAAAGAGGCCAACAGGAGATGTCCTATCAAGTACCCATGAACAACATCTCCTGCATTGCCAGCCGCTTGGCGATTCTCTCCCGTTGTCTCTGTTCCTCTTTTTCCTTCTCCTTCTTCTCCTCACTTTTAACCTTCTTAATATCTTTCTCAGTCTTCTTCCCTAGAATCTGCGCTTCCCTCTCGGCTACTCGCTGCTTATCTCTTTCCAGTTGCAGCTGTGCACTTATCGAGTCTGACAGCTGTCGGGAGACAATTTCACGTTCTCTGAGAGTTTTCTCAAAAGCTTTGACCTTCTGCCTCGATTCTTTACCTTGCAAATCTTCGAGACGCACCCATAGCGTCTCCTTTTTAGAACCCTTGAGTTGTACGTGGTAAGCCGGCGAGCCGTCGAGCTGCATCTTGTTAATGATGTGGCCGACTTCGAAATGGAACTGATCGTTGTCTTCGGTGATTTTTTCACGTTTGATTTTGGGAGATTTGGGAGTATAATTTTGATGTCCGGGAGCGGAGGGGTTAGAAGGGGGACGACCACGTGGAACGATTTTTGAATCCGAAGCTTCCTCGGGTCCATCGTGACCAAAACGTATTCTTCGGCGCTTCTTAGGACGCTCCAGGTTCGCTTGGGAGGTAAGAGAGAGGTTTCTGGTGTGGGATGGGACATTTGCGCCTGCGGTTCGGACTGTTTCTTCGATTAGGTCTTCCTCTCTCTTAGGAGGACGACCGGGACCACGCGCGCCTGATGGGGTGCGAGGTAGTTTCGGAGTTCGCGTGGGTTTAAGCTTCGGTTTCTTGCGGGGTGGTTCAGTTGAGGAGGGGAGAACAACAAAGGGTTGGAATGAAGATGTAATGGAGGAAGACTTCTTTGGAGAAGATTTGGATGGAGAAGACTTGGAAATGTGTATAGCCTGGGATGCCTGTGGCTTTTTCTGATGTCCAGATGGCAAAGATAATCGGGGCGGTGGAGGAGTAGGACGTTGCTCTGCGCCAAAGTCACTATTCGAACAACTTGACGTGCTCGAAATTACAGGTTTCGAAAGGATCTTAGAACCCTTCGGCCGTCCTCGAGTGGAGGGTGTTAGTTTGGTAGGAATAACAACGCTGAGAGGAGCATCTTCGAGGCTAGAGTTTGAAGCTGAACTATCTGTTCTTGTAAGGTTCTTTGACCCACGTGGACGCCCTCTTCCTCTGGAAGTGGCGCTGGCTTTGACAGTGTTGCTCCCTCGGATTCGTTTAGGTGTGCTGTCGCCGCGGGTAGGAGTGAGTGGTGGTCTGCCTCTGCCTCTGCCTCTGCCTCTTGCCGTTTCGCTACCTCTTCCGGAAGTCGATGCTCTACCCCTTGGCCTTCCTCTCCCGGGTTTTCTTCCACCACCCCATGATTCATTGTCAGAGGAGTTATCTCTGATAGAAGCCAAGATATCCGCATCTGTTATATCAAACTTATCGTATTGCGAAGAAGGTATTCTGTCCATACCCTCGCTCTCCTCCTCGCTGTCAAATTCACTACTGTCAGGCATGGGAATATTGAATTCTTCGGGCATTCCCAAACGGAAGCAATTGTCCAGAAATATCTTTGCATCGCTCCTTCTCCCTTTTCTTTTCGTAGCACCAGACGTGATTCCCGTTCCACCAGCGAAAGCTCCGCCGGGAGCTTTGAAATTCGGGTAATACCATGTTTCAGGGTTTTCTTCCTTGGAAAAGAGGTCGTTCTCGTAGTCTTCGAGAACTTGCGCGTCAATGTGATCGAGGATATCGTTCCCCTCGACGGTTCGCATATGACCATCCTTGTAGATGATTTTGTAAGAGACGTGGCCATCATCCCCAGTACATCTTGAATCGATTGCGACGGCCTCCCATTCTTCTGGGTTGAGGAGGTAATTACCAACTTCTTCATAAGTCGCTGTAATTGATGAAATTAGTTCTTGCTTTCCATACACTTTTCGAGGTGTGGGAGAACAGCGGAGAAACTCACGGAGTGTAACAACAATATCAAAATTTCTTTTAGCATTCGCTTCGGCCTTCTGAGTTAGGATTTCATTCACAATCTCTTGTCTCGCTTCCTCTTCTTCTCTTTCAAGTTCTTCAGCGTCTTCTTCTAAAAGGTGAGGATTGGTCATAGACCGCCTAGGCGTAATATCTATAGACGAGGTACGTCTGAACGACACACCGGTTGGGGTTACGAGCCCGTCATTGGTGTCTGAGCCTTCGGAATCCGTAACATCTTCTAGTGCCAGGATCTCTGCTTCTAGAGACGAGGAGTCTTCCTCTTCCTCGCCATCTTCAGATTCGCTGTCTTCGATATCCTCTTTAATGCCATCCCCACCCCCATCTTCGTCCACTTCCGACTCCGTGTCTTCGAATCGTCTCAAAAGATCCCGTTTCGAGAAAGTTTTGGGTGCTGATGGAAGGGTTCTGCTCCGCTTGCCAAAATTCGAATTCCCTCTGCCATGATGTCCAATCGAGGTTGAGGGCCTAGGCCCGGGCTTGGGCTTGGGTGGAGCTTCAGGTCTGCGAACAACGATGGTTCGCTGCAGGTCCGGATCGGGAAAGTCATCATCGCTGCCCTCTTCTCGATGGCCCACCTGCAGCTGGCGCTTCCGGTATGATTTAGCGGGAGAAGCTTTCGATGTATAATTCACAGTTCTCGTAACCGCCTGAGGATGCCTTTGTGGTATACGCTGTCGTTGCTTTGGCTCGCTTAGCGCTGGTGTTGGAGTTGGAGTTGGTTCGTGTTGTTGGTGCGTCCTTCTGGGGAAATAATAATCTAAAGTTCTGGAAAACATGCTCCCCGTCTTGCTCGACTTGTTGACGGACGGGCTCTGCGACGATATCTTTGCCTTCTTGCCTGCCGGCATAGTATTTTGCTCGACCAGGTCTTCGTCGTCATCTTCTTCGTCGTCAGAAGTTTGTTGATATCTTGGGTTTTTCGATGACATTTTTTATTCCATCTGCTTTGCCCTCCCGAGGGGCGAGTCAGCGGGCCAGCGTTGGGTGCGATGGTGACTTTTGGATTAGTTTAAGGAGAAGGAGCGAATAAATTGCCAAAAATTAGAGATTTAAAACGAAAGTCAAAACACATTTTTAGCCCACAGATATTCCGTTCGGACAATAAATTAATGCAACAAGGCTGGAGAATCAGATGAAGCAATATTTAACCCGATTTTGCTCGATTTGGAACAAAATTCGGGCATTTAACCGGAATAAATGCATCTTACGCCACATGTCCACCGATTAAAATACATAGAAGTGTATAAAGTAAGACTAATAGAGATTATAAAAATTATTATTTAATTTTTAAGAAAATAGCTATTTTCGTCAATTTTTGGGAGCTATTCAAAGGTTGCAGCTTTGCATGTAATACGTGACCACAGCGGCCTTGCTAGTATTAGAGTCAGACCAGTCAAGATGTTTGCCTGGCTGAGTGAGCGCCCAGTCACCACAACAAAATTAATCTTCAAACACAGCTTTATCTCATCTTGTAATCACGAGGATGTCCTGAGCAAGAGGCGCGAAATGCTACGGGTGTGAATATTGATGGTATTATAATGTACATGTGTTTCTATCGATGTTGTATTCATGTAAACGCTCAAATACTCAATGCATGAATCCAAATTCAATATTGGCGTTCAGAACTTGATGTTTCGCTTTCTCCCGGTATATTTGGAGTCGGACTTGACTATTTTCCCTTTCCGTCTTTCCTGCTCCTTCTTCTTCATGATCCATGCTTTCGTTCCCTTCTTTCCCTCGCCCTTTGCCTTTTCTAAGAGCTTCTTCCGGTTATCGTACACATCTACGCCCTCCATACCTCTCACCACACCTGTGATATCCCTGTTCCCCTCACCACCCACCGTCAACACCAGATAGAGCTTCTTGTTCTTCGTTTCCGGATCATCCTCCAGCAAGCCAGCACCGAATCCGGCCTTTATCGCCGCCGAACAAATCATGTCTCTCTGCTTGTCGTCTCTCGGATAAAATTGACAGACCGCTTTCCCGTCCCGTTTCAGACATGCGTACAAGCTATCGAAGAACCTGCTCAGCCGTGTCTTCGGATCCACACCCTTTTCGTCCTCGTTGCACAGCCATTGAATCGCGGATATACTGATCGCTGCGTCAAAGCTTCCCGCACGGAAGGGCAGACCCTGTCCCATATCGCCTAGTAGTAAATCACCGTCTACTTCTCGGTCGAGCGCTACCGCCAGCATGGAAGGTGATATGTCGATTCCGATCCATGTGTGCGGCGGGTCCGCTTCCGAGAGTATTTCGCCGGAGAGGCCGGAGCCGCAGCCAATATCTAGGATCAGGGAAGAGGTGGAGAGGGAGAGGAGTTCGAGCGCTCGGTTGGTCATTATAGCTTGAATGTTTTGAACTCGGGAAGAGGTGGTGTATTTGCGGGATTCGGTGTCATTGTAGAAGAGATCTGGGGGACTGGATATTAAGTTAGTATTGCTTTTAAGGTAGTCTTGGTAACAAGAAGTACAATAACATACAGATCATCTTCTGGTCGGGACATCTTGTCAAATCCGGGGTAGCTATCGAGCTACGTCGTTTGCAATGAATACGAAAGTTGTTGTGTTTTTGATTGAGGTCGGTACGACTGAGGGATAGCTCGTCAGCGTGGTACTTTGCGTGTGAATGTGCGATTTCTATAGTATTGCGGAAAGGTAGATTGCATTGGGTCGGTTGAGAGCAGTTGAGATTGGAGGAGCGGACGAGGTGTCGTCGAAAAAGTTCAATGGTGAAAGCGCACAAGACAATGAAAATTTGGCGAACGAAAATGATTGGCTATCGACGGCAAGGGCCACAACACACTTTATACAACAAGGTCCCAATTGCCCCGGTTTCCGACAACCATTGGCCTCGTTGATTCACATCCAATTGGAAATACGCCTAGTCCTTGGAAGATCGCAAAATTTACGAATTACTTATCTATATATGAAGTCAAATGGAATTGTTTATCCGAAAATTGGAGGGTAATTCTAGAGCTTTGTATGATTTAAACGGTGGGTAGAGGTCTCCGATTCGTCCATCCAGATTTTCACATACTCCACTTGTATCTCGCTCCAAATCTCCTCTTCCAATTGACAAAACTGCCAGGTAGGATCATTCCCCACTCCAGCACAGTACTGAAAGTTACCCCAGTTCCCACTCACATCATAATCTACCAAACAATACTCGAACCACTCAGCCCCGATCCTCCAGTCAATCCCCAGATGCTTCCCGAAGAATCCTGCAACGATATACCTAGCTCTATCTGAAGTGTATCCTGTCAAGTACATTTCTCTGAGTGACGCATCTACCAAAGTTATCCCGGTATTCCCCTCCATGAATCGTAGGATCTGCTGCTTGATATCTGGATCATCGCCGTGTTTCCAGACTCTATCCAATTCCCCTTTGAAACCTTCAAGTCTGAAAAGCTTGAAACCGTACTTTCGGGCGCAAAGTCTCAGGTAGTCCCTCCATAGAAGTTCGGCACGTACATCAGCCGTACCAGCACTCTCCCCCTTGGCGTATCCATCAGCATAATAGCCTAGCTGCGTCTCACCGTCTTCGAAATTTACAATGCATGCATGAATCTGACGCGCGGTGATGCAGCCTAGTGCGAGCCAGGCAGCGAGCTTGGTGCTGTAATCTTCGCCAACTATGCTATCCCTAGGATTTTTGTATACCGTCATCGCGCCAGAAGAGATTTGACGTTCGAGGTGTTCTAGCGCGTACGCTTCACCACCGTGGAAAATATGCCCGGATTTTGCGCTCTGCGGCCATTTTGGAATACTCATTGTCACAGGGTGCTCCTCAAGAGGTTTTAACAGTCCTGTTATCCAGTCGTCTAGGGTATTGGGGACTTTGAAGGGTGCTAGCTGAGGTGGTATGAATTCCGGTAGCGGCGGTAATCTACTGGGTCGAGGTAAGGGGTCTCTAGGTGCCTCTCGGAGCGACCCGACAGCTCTCTTGAACTCTGCGAAAGAATCTGGGATATCCTTTGGAGTCAAGTACGGTAAATCTCGACTACGTATATCATTAGGGCTATTATTATTCTCAAATATCCGAAAGATTGAAGGAAGGGAGGCCTACTCATCAACGAGAAACTTTTCGTCCTTCCAGACCCTGACGTTTACACCCTTCTTCCCAGCAACTCGAAACACATTCCTCTCGTCCGTCTTTTCGGCGACACCGTCTTCAGCAGTAATCCATACACCTACGACTTCATTTTTTGCACCCGTCTTGCAGTTCTTGAAGTCCTCAAGAATACCTTCCAGAACATCATCTATCCTACCTACTCTAATTATGAGTCCGCTACCCACGCTCTCTAAACTCCCTTTGAAGTCCCACACGGATTCCGCCCAAAATTTGGCACGGTGAGGACCGCAACGTGGAAAATTGCCGACAACGCTGCGAGCCGGTGGGTATGGCGACTCTACTAGTTTTGGTAACTTTGAGGTATCACTATCTGTATGAGAGTTTTCGGCCACATCGCTAGACAAGAAGCCACCAATTTCGATTTGGCGAGCTGGGAAGACGTAGACGGGTAGGAGGTGGGTGAATAAAGATTGGCTTTTTGAGATTTGCTCCGAGATGTAGTGAAGAATGGGGTTGTCCGTAAGACGGAGCTCGCGGCGGACTTTTGGCAGTTTAATCAGATGGTTTATACCTCGTGTTTTATGCAGAGGAGGACTCACCAATGTAAATTAGTACCTTTTGAGGCTTCTCGGTTGACATTTTATGACACCAAATACTAGTCTATTATACAAGGTCAATATGACTAGGAGGTTCCTATAACCGGATAGGTTCTGAGGATTTCTTCTGTAAAATGATGTTGAATCAATAATGTTTTGATGGATCTGGAATGCCAATCCCAAATTAGATCCGGAGGCAGAAATGAAGCCAACTAGCTAGGTGTATAAATACCAGATCGATTGCTCCAAGTAATTGGCCTGAATTGGATGCTCTGCCCAATTCCTCTTCACCAGCTAAGTTCGTTCACGGTGAAACCTCAAAGACCCGATTTTCGTGTGACTGTTTGTGTACATATGCATCGTGAAACTTTGCGGCCGGAAGGGCTTGATGGTGCTTCCGATCTCGCTGGATATGGTGATACAGTCCTCGGATTTTTCGAAATTCTTGCGATGCTCGCTTGCTTTCCGTACTTCCCGTAAACATTTGGATTTCGAGCGTGGGAACGCATGGTCTTTCGAACTGAATTCGCGAATTCTTGTAACTGGATACGAATCAAAGGTTAAAAGATGGGAAATCGCACTTTTAAAAAAGGGATACTTTCCGATTGCATACCGGGTATTTCCTGTTCGGTATGTGGTTCAAGGATGGACAGCGGGAGAATCGGATGCATGCATAAGCAAGGGCACGCACAAGGCTTCGCACTTGAAACTGTGATAGGATGGGAGAGCTCCAGTTGTTTCTTCGCTTGTGCTGTTTTCTGGTTACTATCAAACATTTCCTGGTCGAGTGACGGTATATAGCTCGCATAAATAGTGACGAGAGTGAGATTCGCAACCAATGCATCATGTCAATCGCAGGAGTCGACGCGAATGATTCAAGCTCGGTCTAATATAAACGCTAGCTGGGAGATGTGCTGATGTCCGAGTAGACTTGGAAACAGTGAATGACGGGGCACCCGAGCAGGTTTTTAATAAATTATAATACTACGTAGAATGAGGCGAGATCTTGGTTCTACCACGATATTTGGTACTAATGGAGACGACAGAGTGCCCTTGTTCGATTGGGGATTGCCTGAATATTGCTATTGTTTGTGGAAACTGGTGCTTGTTTTCGTATGAATGATGTATGCCCAAGCCCAGGAGATACCAGAAGGTTAAAGCTAATAACGATCGACCTATTGGCTTCATTGACTGATTGGTGTTTTATAATCCACAGAGGGGGTACCGAGTTGTTCTGGTAGGCACGTGGGTACTCGAGTGGCCTGTTGAATGGAACCCGGTAATCAAAGTAGATGTTCCTTGTAATCGAAATGGCCTTCGACAGATGCCTTAATAGCAATTTATACAACAAACTATTGGACATTGCCAGTTCGGACCGAATATCAACAAGACCGCCTGTGATTGGTGTTTCTCTGTCATGCATGTCGGGATGTGTTGTGCGTTGTGCGTTTGTTCGGGGTGACATTGTCGGCCAAATCGCGTCGGCGCAGCTTCACGGCTTCCAACATCTCGTGAGATTAGATCGATGCGGCAAAGGTGGTCTCTCTCTCTTCGCCATCGCCCACCAGCCTCCCATCCGCGCATCTCCGCCACCGCTTCTACCTACCCGCATCCAACTGCATCTGAATTCGACCACCGACTTCCCACCGCGACAGTGGCCTCCCGGGTACCCTGTCTAATCGCGACAACTGCTAGTCAAGCCCCCCAACTATCTGATGTCACGATAATCCGCCTGTATATCTGACGGTTTTCCTTGAACCCTATCCCGGCCACCTCCTGCATTTACCCACCAACTTTGATAAACGCGATACGAACACATCCCAATACACATCTCGCACCCTCCGCCGGACAATGGCTTCGCCGCCCTCCTCTGTCGCCATGTCCCAGGCGACTCCTCCACCGTCCTTCACCGCGACCAACGGAAGCTTTCAGACCAATGGTCACGACGCCGGTTCTGGTGATGAAGCGTCGTCTCCTCGAAGTGCCAAACGTTCCCACGATAGCATGATGAAGGACAGCATGGATATCGACTACTCGTCCCCTAAACAGGTTTCCACCCCTCGGCCGGATGAAAAGTCGGCCTCTGGAACGGGACCAGGTGTCGAAGCCTCCATGTCCTCAACTGGGAACCAGGACAAGGACACGCCTTCCAAAGACAACGCTCCCGGTACCAGCCGTCGAAACTACACCACCTCGTTCTCTGGAGCCAAGATCAAGCATCTCAAGAAAGCCGATGGCGAACCCCTCTGGCGGAAAGACATCCAATATGACTGGCTGCAAGCGATATTCTTGGACGAAACAAAGGCTTTCACCAACAGCTATACCGGCGAGAAGAACGTGTCGTTCGCCGACGTGTATATTGATGCGATGGCCCGGAGTTCGAAAACCAGCAAGATTCTTCGCGACAAGCTGATGACCGACCGACCCCAGGCTACCAACATGGCGATGGTCTGCTTGCTGGTTAACATTGGAAGGATGAACACTACGCTGAATTGTAAGTATTCCGGGTTGAACCGAGTGGATGAACCGATCTAACGTAGTGATCAATCAATTAGTCTTTCCGGAAATGAGGGCCCAGTTACGAACGTACCATGCTATCCCCGCCCTTCAAACATACGTCGATCCGAACCAGTACAAACAACTACAAGACGCTCCCCGTTTGAAATCTATCCTGAAGGGCGCGTGCGAAGACCGACGGGAACCCACCACTCTCGATGGTATCATCAAGGTTCCCCTTCAACCGCGAACGAATCCCATCAACCTTATATTCGTGCTGGCCAACTACTCGCACAAAGTAACCGAGTTGCATTTCGGACAACCGCGAGATTTCTTCGATTTGGTGATGCGATGGACTTTGAGCAGTCAATCGCGTGCCAATGCATTCTTGTGGTTGATGTGGTGGTATCTCGAAAGCGATTTCACAGCTAAAGATGCTGCAGAGAATCCGTTTGGTATCGGGTTATCCTCAGATGGACAGAGGGATGTCGGGAGCAGGCGTGGGAGTGTGGCTTCTGATTCTGACGCTGGGAAGGAAGAAAGAGAGAAGGACAAAGAAAGAGAGAAGGAGAACAATAAAGGAAAATCCGGAGAAGATGACAAGACCGTGCCGTCGTTCATCGACGAGAAGTTCAAAGGCTTATCGATTATAGTGCCCGCTTTTGAAAGTTTGACGGAAGAGCAAGCGGCGCTGGAAAACATCGACCTGGACGCAGAACTCGCGTTTGGACATGAAATGAAGGAAGAGCGTTATAGTGAGTATACCGACTACTTTCTTTGATGGGCTGTCCCCTGTTATTTCGATGAGAACACACCATAACAATGGCAATCTGTTTTACGGAAGATGGCATGAGATTGCGAGCTAATGTGATGGGTAACTGCAGGGAAAATGGCCGAACTGGAAGCCGGGATTATTCCCTCAAAGTCGACATCAAAGAAGCCGAAACGTCCTAGCAGTATGTTTCCCCTCTAAGAGCTCTCCAGCTTTTCGGAATGTCACGCTGACCTCGCCCTTTTTTCAGAGTACGATATCGAACCCAGTGCCAACTTTGTGTCATCTCCTGCTCCCTCCAGTGAGTTCCTTCCTCTCTTTCCACTCATCACATCAACCCCACTTCTTGCATTATCTTCACACAAAGATATTGTTCTAACATGATTCGTCATGAACACAAAGCTTACGGCCGCTTTTCAGCGCGTGGACGTCGTCCTTATGACGATGGCCAGTTCTCAGACTCCGATGCTCGCAGCATGTCGCCGGACACTCTCCTCGCATCGGCCACCAAACACAAGGGTCTCACTTCCCGCGGTCTCTTATCGAAGGGTCTCGCCGGGCCCAAACTCCTCAAACTCTCAGGCCTCCTCCCACAATCCGATTCCAAACCTGGTGAAAAACGACCCCGTCCGTTGACCCAACACCAATTAGCTGTCCAAGAGCACAGACGACAACGGGTCGAACGTCAATCCGAAAAGATGCTCAAAATCCACTACCGACGCTGCAAACGAGCTCGCCACCGCGAAGGACCGATAAAGCGCGCCTGGCGACGGATCAAAGAAATGCCCGATCCCTTTGCTAAATCCGATGATGAAGTCGATCTAGAGCATCCGATTGTCAGGATTGATGAAACTGAAGAGGAGATGGAGATCAAAGAAGCGAAGAGGCGAAAGGCTAAATACAATAACGGAACGAGTACGAAGGGACCTGCTGGCTTGGCACCTTTGGATGACGAGAGTGATGATTTTGGAGAGGAGGCGGCTAGCGTGGCTGCCGCTCTGAGGAGGATTCGACGACGTTTGCCGAGATGGGAAGAGGAGGATAGAGCTAGGAAGAGAAAGGGTACTGCCGGGGACGTTGAAGGAGAGATTGGAGTCCCTGTTAATGCATCCGCTGGTGGGAAAGCAGGTGGAGCGGAGAAGAAGGGTAAGAGGAAGAGGGTGGAGAATGATGAAGGGTTCGATGATGGCGATGGGTTTGAGGATGATGTTTTTGAGGATGCGAGAGAGAATAACGAGGAGGACGAGGAGGACGACGATGCTACAGAGGAAGAGGAAGATGACGATGAGGACGACGATGAGGTTGACCCCGATGACATGGAGGTCGAGCTACTTTGAACACTAAGTGTCATTACTTCCTTGCTTGACTTTGTATTTCTTTTCCCCTTTTTCTTCTTTCATATTGTTTCCCTTCTTTGATATGGGTTTAACGTCTTAGGTATTACAAGCCTAGTTTGAAGGGCATATTTATCGTTTTCAGTGGCAGGGCACACCTCAGTACTTTCAAAGTTTTTCTGCTTTCTGGCGTTCTTGATTCTGTTTATTTTGCTCTTTCCATTGTGGTTGAAAAAAAAAAGATATTTCTTCTAGAAAGGGAATGGGTTCGGAAGCTAGTACATATGTTTTTCTCCTCTTTAAATTCTGTGGTATTCGGCTTTTTTTTTCCCCAATATTTTCGGTCTCGATTTTCTGGTCCGGTGTAAAGCTCTTTTTTGATAATTGTATGTAGACGCAAAATATATATATTAATAAGTTCAAAATATTGAGGATCTATGAATTTAGCAGAAGGTTTGGTGGCGAGACTGTAGATATCTTAACGAAGGATGGACGTATATGAAGAACGTGTGGTTTATAACTGGTGCGCGATTTGCATACAAGAGACCAAGGGGACCAGCGGAGAGCTACAAGTTGTTACCTTACAGCTCGCAGAGGTGGTATCAAGGTTTATAAGGGCAATGAATCTTGTCAATTATTGAAAGGTGGTAAGTGGCGGCTACTTCTAATCGGAGGTGTTTATGAAGTAAATGAAGAAAGGATGAGGAGGTTAGGTGTGTACATGAATATCGGCATCATATGGATTTCGAAATCAACAGACAAAAACGGAGAGCGGAAGAGAGAGGAAGGGACAAGACAGGTAAATGACACGAGACAAATGGGTGACATTAAACAGAACACAAAAACTCCATGTTAGTGCATAAAACAGGGGGGGATGAAGGCATCGGTCAACAATGAAGTTTCTCTCTGATTATCAAAAGTTGAAGAAGAAGAGAGACAGGGAGGGAAAAAGAAACCGCTTTTTAAAGAACTTTTCGGTGGATGATTTTTAATTCAAAAACTCTTCTCCAATTCGTCATTCGTAAAGATAGTCGAAAAGGAATATGGGCGAATTTTTTTATGCTGGGACGGGTGGTGCTGGTGGGAGATCCAAAGTGACACCAGTGACCTAGTAGGCTTTCATGTTAGCACATATTCAATAGAGAGAAACCTAATTTCGTAAGAAATAAAGCATGTCGACTTACGATATTTGCCCATCCGATCAAACGCCAGTGCTTCTCGATTCTTCTGCTGAGCGCAATCTTCTCACCATCCTGCGTACACGCCGGACCTGTGAGCACGAGCTTGGCCGCATCGGCTTTAACGTTGATGACCTTTGCTCCAGTGGCGGTGGATCCAATGTTGACCATCAAGACTTCGCCCTTAGTAAGCTTGGTTACTTTAGCCTGCTTTCCATCCGCAGTCTTGACGCCCAACAATCTACGCAGAAGGAAATAGTTGACTTCCAACTCGATGTAGATGTTAGGAAGTTGTCCGCGAAGACCGAGAACGAAACCGACGAGACGATCGGCACGACAGATGGTGGGGTCGACGCGGGTACCGACACCGATGAGACCACCGGGAACAGCGTACTTGAGATCGTTGTTTTCGGTGTAGAGTGAAACGATACGAGAGTAGATAGGTGTACAGCTGATCTTTCCGTCGGCACGAGAAACGAGACCGGGTCTTATTTCGATCTCGTCGCCAACCTTGAGAACACCTGTGAGGATGGAGCCACCAGCCACACCGCCCTTGAGTTCTTCGATTTCGGCACCGGGTTTGTTGACATCGAAGGAACGGATAACAATCATGTGAGGGACGGTGGTGAAGTCACGAACTGGGATGGGGATCTTGGAGACGATGTGGTAGTTGATGGCATCAATGTTGTACTTGAGCTGGGCGGAGATTGGGATGATGGGTGCACCATCAGCGACAGTGCCTCGGATGAACTTGAGAATGGAGGAGTAGTGTTCCTCAGCTTGAGGTTCTTTCATTAGGTCGACTTTGTTCTGGAGAATGATGATGTGTTTGAGCTTCATGATTTCAATGGCGGCCAGATGCTCAGAGGTTTGAGGTTGAGGGCAAGGTTCGTTTCCGGCAATGAGAAGGAGGGCAGCATCCATGACGGCGGCGCCAGACAACATGGTGCTCATGAGAATGTCGTGACCGGGGCAGTCAACAAAGCTAGACTGTTGTTAGTATTGCACAAGATTTATTTTGAAGCTGGGGTTAGGATATCTTACGAAACATGACGCTGCAACTCATATTTGCCTTCGCATCCAGGCCTCTCGCACTGGGGATCAACCTCCTTGTCACTCTTGTACGACTTATAGCAAGTCGGTCTCGGGCATGCGGGGTTGCTGCACTTGTAAATCTTCGCGTTTGCGTAACCAAGCTTGATGGTAATATTTCGCTCAAGTTCGTTCTTGAATCTGACAGTTTGGACGCCAGAAATGGCCTTGACGACGGTGGATTTTCCGTGAGCGACGTGTCCGATGGTGCCAATGTTGATGGTGGCCTGACGAGCGATGATTTCTGGGGTGAGAGGGTCCAGTTCGGAGAAGTCTATTGTGGAGGGGTCACGCTGTTCTGGCAGCTCAGGTCTGGGAGGAGGGAGAGGAGCTTCAGCACCCTTCTTATTCTTCAGGATCGACTTCTTCGGCGCCTCCTCTGGCTCAGATTCGGATTCGGATTCGCCATCTTCGTTGTTGAGGTCGAGATTGTCATCACCATCTTTAATAGTGTTTCCAAACTTGTCTTTTGGGACATCGACTGGCTCAAGCTCTGGAGAGCTTCCGGGGGAGTCTGGCTCCGGCATACCCGTCTGCCACGTTTCTGGGGCCGACATGATTTTGGTGGCTGATGTGGCGAGGGAAGAGTGGGGTGATGGATGGGAGAGGACGTGAGGGTTAACGGGGTAGCTTGTATCGATGGACGGTCTCTTGACGATGCTTGTTTCTATCGGCGATGCTTTTTTTGAGGTTGGAGGTAATGCTATGGGGGCTGATGAAGTGAGGAGGTTATCGTCTGGGAGATGGATAACAACCAGGTTAGCTGAAATTCTTGCTCTTTCACAACAACACCACTAGCAAATGGCAAAGCCGCGGACAACAGCTCCAAAGAACATTTATCCTTCACTAGACACACTTTAAGATGACTAGTAGATGAGCACTTCAGTTCCCCAAAACTAGGTGCGCATCTGATATGAGCTGGCCGTAGTTATGGAGCTGAGGCTCCGGACCGAGCTGCGTGAAAAATGCCACACTCCACTTTTGAGCACTGATAAGAAGACCCCACTCACCAAAACTACGGTAACCTGCACTCGTTGATCTTGTAGAGTATCGTGATCGTGATAACCGTCAAGGTCTTTTAATTGACGTTCCGATTGAACGGGGGGTATGTATGGGGGGTCGGTGAGTCTTTGAGGTCCGAAGCGGTTTTGTGAGTCGTCTTTTATCGATAAAAATTTATTCGTCGAACGTCGTCAAAGTTGCCGTTTGCGGGACGGGACCTGATTAGTCAGCTCACCAACACCAACCCAGACTTCAATTCAATCGAATTGCTCGACACGAGTACTATACACATGCTACATCTAATCTATAATCTGCTTCTCAAGTCCATTTCTCGTAATTTCAGGTGTATCCCCTTGAACCCGCTCACTGAGGCGGATTCTACCGACCGTATTGTTCATAATTGTCTACCCACATCAGCCTCATTCATAATTCATTAAATGATAACAGGTGACTCCATACAATATCAACCGATGCAAATCGGGTTTGAAACCAGCTACAGTATGATGCATTGGAATCATTTCATCGGCTCCCGGCCAATCTGACAACCCCATCAAAGGAGAAGTCTATATGAAATCGTAGCAGCTAATTATAACAAAGAATGTTACTGCCTTTCGTGTACGTTGACATGATGCAACGGTATAGGAGGCTGAGTTGCGTGATACTCGTCAACCTTCGGAGGCGGGAATACAGATTGACTAGTTCCAATTTCTAGAAATTCTCTTCCGTCAATTTCGTGAGGCAGTGGCCTGCTTGTTTTTCTTCTCGAGTGACGGCGATACAGAATGTATGCCGTTATCAAGACAAGAACCAGAGCAGGTATCGCTACACCGATGGCAATTTTGATAGACATTGGTGGCCCAGTTGTCGCAATCGAGGTTGGTGACGCTGTTTTCGTTATGATTGGAGAAACTCCGCTGGATAAGAGCTACTTGACATGATGAATGTTGACGTAGAGGATTGGGATGTGATTGTACCTGCAGTTGTAGATTCACTTGAAGTGTAAGTTTTAGCCACAACATCACCTACAGGCACGGGTCCCATCGAGAAGCCTTGACCTGAATCACAACACCTAATATATTATTACGAAGGTCAATAACTATGCGATCTCTGTAAAAGTGCCCAAATCTATACCCAAAGACCTACTCTTGCTTTTCACCTCCACAGCAGAAAGTCCCATCTGGACATGAAGTCATAGGTGCATCGTGTGCTTCATAGTCTAGAACTCTAGAGTTAAGCATATTTATACTTGCTGATACTGTCTCTAACCTACCTTTCCTATTGAACGATCATCCTTCTGGTAATATGATCACCCTCGCTCGCTCACCGGCTCCGAAAGAAGTCAACTCTACCTTTCTTATGCCAGATTACGCATTCTGGTCATGGCCTGAGCTCAAAATTGGTGCTTGGACAGAGGCTCACGCAAGAATAGCGGTTGTTGATGCCCAATATGGCTTCAAATCGAAATCAAATGTGACCATCTGGCGAGGAACGGTCGGCTTCAATTCCATCATTCGAGGAAAACTAGTTGCCACGACCAAAAACCAAACGTGGGCGGATGTACAAGAAATCAAATGAGGCAAGAACGATCTCGCAATTGAGGATCATTGTAGATATAAGTAACTTCTCTATACTGAAGGTGTGACTTATTCCGGACGACTGGCGTATTTTACGCAATGCCGATCAGTCATTATCACCACGCCATTCACATGGTTTCAACATTATACTCATCTTTTCAATCCGAACCCTGGGCCTAACCAAAACGTCGTGTTCGTAAAAAAGGATTGGTCTGATTTAGAGTCGACAATTACAGCACTCAACGAAAATCCGAAGAGGGCGGAAAAAATAGCAGATCACTTGGTAAAAACTTTTAGGGATCGATACCTAACTCCCGCAGCCACCAATTGCTATTGGAAGAGGTTAATCAGAGCGTACGCACAAGTTACAATGGGTAGCCGCGAACGCGATGAGGTAGATATGACAAATAGAGGAGTAACATTTGAGAGTTTTGCTTTAACGAATTCAATAAAATAGGCAAAAGTTGTATAGAGCTAGCTCATTATATTATTGTTAGCCTGTTTGCATTCTGCTTTATCTGTGCTAAATTACGATACATTCTGCGGAAGGCTCTTGGAGTTATATTTATAGTAGTCATAAATTCTCAATATTAAATCCGTCTGGTTATTCATAATACGATGGAGAGCTGGAACTTATATCGCACTAGCCAAAAAACTCGCTCTGATAGACTTAAAAATATCACACCATAAATCTGAATTTGGTGTTGTCACCAAATCCACTTTTTCCCTCTCCTGTCAATAACACTGAGAATTCAACTATAAAAGAGGGCCTCCCACCCACTCCTCTTTTTCTTTCTTTCTTTCTTTTCTCTCCTCAGCTCTTTTTGCCTTTCGGTAAGTAACCACTTTACAATAAAAACAATATCCAATACATCCAAGCAGTTGTAACAGTGGATTGAATATATACTAACCTTATTGAAATCAACAGGCTTAGGTTTGTCTCTCTTCTCTAGCAAGATCTAGTACAGCTCTTAGATTTATGCTAATGTTGTATTAATAGATCAAATAAGTACCCATTTATAATAACAGCTTATCTCTTTTAATAATACTAGTTAAAAGCCATTTGTCGGTGTGATAGTATGTGCATCTTATCCTCAACAATTGGTGATTTATGTCAACATTTCTTTTCCAATTTGTTCTTTTTAGTTTAATGTGAGTTTTAACTCTACTGCATGCGATTTAGAAAATAAAATAATGCTAATATCTCTGATCCAGATCTGAAAATTATCCAAGGATGATATTTGATATTAATAATATTTTTATGTTTTAAACTTGATAGGTCTTTGGGCTTGCTCATGTTTATCCTACTGTGTCTCTGGTATTACACTGTTTCCAGACAATAAGACTATTATGTTTTATTTTAATAGTCTACTTTACAATACCAAAGAACATCTGCAGCTGGGCCCAGGCTTGTGAACTAATGTTATTTTAGACACTTCTATAGATATATGGAAATTTTCGAGTGCTAATGCGTGCTGAAACGGTGAATAATAACTTTTAAGCTTAGCTTGAATGACAATGCTCTATTACCAATGAGTGATGTTCATAATGGAAGGTACTACAAGCAGAATTGTTAGAACAGGAAATCAATGACGACGTACGGAACCAGTCAATGTCAGATCAAATCATCTGGTGATAAGGTCTTCTACCTGTTTTTATTTCACATTGTCGTTCGATATATATCCGCAAAGTACTCTATGAAAAAGAACCGAAGACTTGTATTTGTCTCCCCCGCGAACCATACTAGTTAATTGATCAAATTATATACAAAAATATCCTTCCTATTTTAGTAGTCCCGAATATTGAGACTATTTATCCTACCGCGTGTCTGATAGAATCGCAACCATCGAATTTTACCCTTCCATCCCGGCGGCAGAATCGATTTCTTCAGAATCCGAACTTAGGCCGCTGTTGTAGTGGTCCATCTCCTTTCCGGCCACTCAGTCGTGATTCCTTTTCTCCAGCACAGCTTTTTTCTCGAGTGGGTATCTGAGAGTGTGAAATATAGCTAAGAGATTGGAGCGGTTCAGGCCGTTCGATTTGGTGGGTTGTAGGAGGAGCCAAAGAGTGTTTGTGTGTTCTTGTTGCGCCTGTTGCATCGGGCTTTCAACTTGTCTTTTGCCAAACCTCCAAGGGGAATTTTCGTCTATAGGGTGCGCGCGGAGATAGCCGATTGCAAAGTAAAGGAGACCGAGGTATACGATGGCTATGAAGTTCATTTTGGGACGATTTTTGTGATGTTGCGTGGGAAAGGATGTCAAGATATCGGTATCGGGGGGCGCTGGCTCTTATACTTGACATCTGTCTTGTCGAATTCGATACCGGATACCAAATACGAGACCAGAAACTATGAATTTGAAGGGATGTCTAGACGGTAAAGGTCAAAACTGGCGTGGTTGAAGCCACCAGGGCTATATCGGAAATAACAGTAAAAACAGCCGAAGTGATCCAGATTTGTAGGGTAGCAATAGTTATTGATACCGCGTATCGCACTGAATGGAGGAGGCCTCGAGTGAAATTATTCTTTTGCCGTAAAAAACTGAAAGGCCATAGCGCTATGGACTAACAAATATATACATGACCCTAATGAGCTTGACTACAAGCTTGCTGCGAATGTTATCGAGGCGATCTAATTATAAGATTCGAGCGTTTTGTGAAGGAAGATTCCTACAAACACTCGCTACCCAGCGTGATTCAGATGCATGGCCCAAACGACCGTTTCAAGGTTCACCGATGCGCTCCACACATGCAAACACACGAAAGAGGAGAATGTCTCAGGCTCAATCGATTAAATCCGGACTGTGCTACCCACCGATCTGGAACTGGAGGTTATCAGTGGTTACACGGCCGCTTGCAACGGCCAATCACAAAGAGGCCAGTTGTAATAATCTCCAACGAATCTTCGCGTTGGGGGATTTAATCGATTTCATCTCTCATAATATGCCTTGCCCTGGCGGCGTTATCGGCACACCTTGAATCCAGGCAGCTTGATCCCTGGAGGATACCTGAAAGGAATTAGGCATCGAATAAGCGAGGTTAGAGGTATTCTGCTCATATAGACAATTGTATATACATCCGAACGATGATTAGTATAATTTGGGCATGATCGGAAACATGCTAGAGGGGTAGCAGTTATTCATTACCACATCCCACTCGTCAATGACAGATCTTGTATTCGGGTAAGACGTTGTTGTAGGGGCTGGTTAGTCATTCATCAGTTAACTAATGCCAAGCCCAATAATCTTATCCACTCAGTTTAGGTACCTTATATGCGAGGAAACTAGCTTTCCTTATCAACTTCAAGCTTCAGCTGCAGGTGGTATCGCGGAGGGATGCAAATGAATTCAAGCCATCTTGTCATGAAGCGAACTGGAGCTAACTTGGACGGGAAGAGCCGCAGGAGGTTTCCATAATGGCGAATGAGAACCACCAGCACAATTGCGACGTCTTGGCCCAAACCACTCAACACTACATACAATGTCAAGCGACTGACCAAGAACAATGAAATATGACTTGACTGCTAGGATCTGTAAATTTTCCCAATCGATCAAGTGCAGCAAACCTTGGTAGATAAGAGCATTCTGATGCAACGGAAGACCGTGCAGCTACGCGGGATATAACGCTTTTGTCGTTGTTGCGATATACCAAGACGCTAATGTGAACCCCCAGTATGTACGGGCAGGCGGCCTGGATAATATCACCAACCCGCACTTTCAAAAGTTGGCCAATCCCAGTTTTCTCAGGTATAGTAGAATGTCGCTATTGTCCAATGGTGCAAAGCTACCATGCAGTCGCATTCTGGCGACGATTAGCACGAAATCTGTAGCGACGAGATTGTATGGCTCGACTTGCCCAAATCATGTTCGCAGAGTGGAGTGTAGTTACATTGGTTGCGGAGTCGCTTTAATTGATCCCTTCTGCTCTGATTTTTAATTTTTTTTTAATTTTTCCTTTAAAAAGTCGTATCTTTGGGATTCACTCGGGAAGGAAAACAAAAGCTGTCGCACTTTGCTTTACCAATTGCGCAGATAGCTAAAGGAATATAGACATTCACCCGGTAAGTTGAGACAGTCGCTTTCGGATAGCCGACTCTACTTATATTGAGGGTGAAGACGATCAAGAAGACTTGGCACTCTGACTGATCACGGTCTATCATATCGTGTAGCCATTTGAATACACCTTTCAACATGGTTTTATCGGAGGACTTTCTAACTGGCGGGCCTACCGCTTATATATACGGGGGTATCCTCCTCAGCTCTATTTGGATCATCAAAAAGGCCATTACAGCAAAAGAAACTCCATCGAAAGCTCCTCTTCCACCTGGTCCGAAAGGTCTACCAATTTTTGGAAACATAGCCGATCTTCCACCACCGGGTACTCCAGAATGGCAACATTGGCTGAAGCACAAGGACTTCTACGGACCAATTTCGTCCGTCACCGTGTTTGGCCAAACTATCGTCTTAATCCACAGCAAAGATGCAGCATCAGAGCTTCTGGATAAAAGATCTGCCAAGTTCTCATCGAGACCGTTCATGCACTTTGCATCTGAAATGTAGCTACGTAGAATCCAGCTTGTTTCTTAACCTGATAGGCGAGAGTTGAAATAGCTAACGAGATCCGTAACTTCGATGCAGGGTGGGCTACAAAGATGCCATGGGATTTCTGCCCTATAACGAAAGCCTTCGTATGCAGCGTAAAATGGCAGCAAAACAGATGGGATCCAAGAGCCTGATTGTAAAGTTCTATCCTTCGATCGACCTTCAAGTCCGACGGTTTCTCTTGCGGACTGCGAATAAGCCCGAAGATCTTCAGCAGAACCTTCAATTGTCGGTTTGACCCCTCCATGTCTATTATGATCAGCTAGTCGAATGGACCGTACTAGACAATAAACTAGATAACTCTTCGTCGCTGCATTAGTTATGCCCTTTGGTTTCTTGGAATGGGAATTTCTGCTAACATTTATTCTTTCCGATCCCATAGTGAATCGGCGTCGTTCATACTCGACATGATATATGGTTACCAAACTGACTCAAAGGGCTTGGATCCCCTCGTCGACCTTGTCAACCGGTGGATGGTTGAGTTCTGCGAATCGACAGTGGCGGGTGCGTGGATCGTCGATTTGGTTCCATGGCTTCAGTACTTGCCAGATTGGGTTCCCGGCACGGGATTTAAAGCCACTGCCCGTCGCTACAAAAAACGATTCTTCGAAGCGAAAGATATACCGTATGAGTTTACAGAAAAACGAAAGGCGGAGGGCTCGACGAAACCGTCCTACGTTGCTGGTCTTTTGGATAAAAATACGACCCCAGAGGAAATAAAAGAGATCAACTATAGTGCATCAGCGCTGTACGGTGGAGGCGCGGATACCACAGTCGCCTCGCTCAGTTCCTTCTTCCTGGCAATGACATTGTTTCCAGAGGTGCAAAAGAAGGCGCAGGAAGAGATTGATCGTGTCGTGGGTGCTGGAACCCGCCTTCCTGGATTCGAGGACCGCGCGAATCTACCGTACGTAGAAGCGGTGTTGACAGAAACGCTCCGCTGGATGGCAATTGTGTCGCTATGCATACCTCATGCTTCTGATGAGGAAGAAGAGTTCCGCGGTTATCGTATCCCCAAGGGATCGCTTGTATTGCCATCTATCGCCTGGTTCGCAAGGGACCCGGCTAGCTACCGAGAACCAGAACTGTTCAAACCGGAGCGGTTCCTTGGTCCGAATCCAGAGCTCGATCCTCATACCTATGCGTTTGGTTTCGGTAGACGGATTTGTCCAGGACGAAACTTGGCGGATGCCAATATGTTTCTCTTGATTGCGCAGAGTCTGGCTGTTTTTGACATCAAAAAGGCAGTCAATTCAGCCACCGGGAAGGAGATTGAGCCACCGGTTGGACAAGTGGCAGGACTGATTTCGCACCCGATGCATTACCAGTGTAGCATCAAGCCCAGGAGTGAGAAGTATCGGGAACTGATCAACAAGGTTGATATTGAGCATCCGCCAGAGGAGGGCGATGCTAAATTTATTCAGCAGCTAGCGCTCGTTTGATATATCGATTTGTCAAAATATATTTATTGAACATGTAAGAGGGATGGATTTCAGTAACCAAGAGAGATGGAACCAAAGATATTAACTCGATTGATCAGTATTGTTATCCTATTTCTGGCTGATAATATAGAAGATATAGCTACAAGAACAACCTCTCTGCATAATATGCTGCAATTGCAAGCGTCTTCCATACATTTCTCCCAGTCATGATCAGCTCCGGATCCTCTGGCAACTCGAGAAGGAGCTCCAGCTTTGTGACCAAATACTTCGTTTTACATCAATACTTTCTCTCGTGCTGCCGAAATGCATAAACTTGGATAGAAAAATAGAGAAAAAGTAAAATTCTAGAAATATCATATACTATCATTTGGCTGACCGTTGTAAAGTGATCATGACCTCCGGTCTCTTAGTCTCGCGTGTGCAGATTATATGCGTATTAGAATAGTGAAAGATGTAGTATGCGATATCGCGATAAAACGCTTGTTGATACTTTCGCGCAGCTAACTGGTAAGAGTATAATTATAAACACTCGTAGTACTGTATTATTTTTTGATAGCGAAGGCTATCGGCATGCAGAGGAGATGAAAATCCTCGAGGGTAAGAAACTCCAAGCGCGTTTTTAAATGCTTAGTCTGTCAGAATTCTTCTTTATATATAGTATAGTTTTCGTATGATCATAAGGATTTCGCAAAAAGAGTTTTCTGCTATCTTTCCATCGGTCGTTAAAGTGAGTTTGCATGTTTAGATTGATAATCAAAGTTATAGTTTGAATTTAAAACTTACATTTTCGCCTTGTAGTTATTTTTAGAAAATTGGAGACGACAACGGTTTTCGTCAATATGCTTAGACAATTCCAAGTTGCTATCATCATAGTAACTGGATACTCTGTCTAACGTACGGTAGTACTAGTTTCATCATGTTAATGATCGGCCTCATAAGTCTTCTACAGACACGCGAATGCTCGTCACCATAGCTATGCAATAAGAGGAACGACAATAGCGAGCAAAAGTTGTTATTCTTGCCGACTATTTCCATAGGATTTGAACCTATAACCTCATCTACATGCCTTTGCACGCTACTGTTGCGCGGTTGCGGCGTCGTAATCTTTTGTTTTTTTGTGTAGCTGTGTGGGCGCTTTCAATGGAGTTGAACATGGTAGAAGAGGGTAAATTGATTAAGCAATATTTATGATATCGGTAGTACACTGAAGTCTGTAGGTATTATGCGAAAGACGAAGAGAAGAAGAAGAGGTAGATGAGATATGGTGCGTTTTATAGGTTCCTGAGATTGTGATAGAATCAACAGTTGCTGAAAAGTTCTGGAATGGTTGGAAGGGTTTCATCTCAAGTAGATAACCACAGTATATTTAGGCTACATATCCTGATCTACTGGTGCTATGGTTCTACTGCCAAAAACATGCGTTCCCGAATCTTCGATTCCTTCTGTATTGTGATTTAGAGAGAGAGCAAAAGGTAAGCATACAAAGAAGATCGCAGAAAACCAACAAAACGGCCCCAAAAAGGATACCACCAATCCCGTATCTATCTACATAAAACGTAAAGAAAAAAGGAAACAACAACTGGAAAGGCATGGAGAAAAGTGCAACGATAATACGTATCGTTCACGCCTCTCTCTCATCCTTGATCCCTTCGTCACTAACCTCCAGATCCGCTACTCTGATCACAATCTTTTTTTCGTAATCCACCTCGCCAGGCACCATCTCCATGGGGTCTCCCGAAACGGCCGAATTCTGTTGATAGTAAGGAATATCTACCATTCTGTAACTGAGGGGAATCTGCTTTAAGTTAGGCAAGGTCTTTAGGTCGACGGTTTTCTAAGCCAGTTCGTCCATCTTGCGCAAAACCTCGTTGGTGAAATCGCTGGTGGAGTTAGTGCCGTGCATATCGTAGGTCTTGACTTTACTGTAAATTCCCAAAATCAACTGATGTTAGTATCCATTCCCAAATTTAATGGCGGTACGTGACTTCTGCTTACCCCTCAGCGATAACATTGTAAACCGCCTGCGAAATTCTTCCAGCGTGCTGATCCAATCCCAAATGTCTCAACATCATCGCACCGCTCAACAGCAGGGCCGTTGGGTTCGCCCGATCCCGTCCCTTGATATCCAATCCGACGTGTCTGCAACCTGGTTCGAACACAGCGTGCTCCCGTCCCATGTTGCACCCGGCAACGACACCGGGTCCACCGACGAGTCCGGCACCGATGTTCGACAGGATACCACCGTACAAGTTTGGCATCACGAGAACGTCGAATTGCTGTGGCTTGGAGACGGCCTGCATGGAGGCGTTATCGACGATGAGATCGTTGGTGATGAGCGATGGGTACTCTTCCGCTACCCGCTGGAAGGTGGTCCTGAAAAGACCGTCTCCAAGTTTCATAATGTTCGCCTTGTGGACAACTGTAACCTTCTTCCTGTTGTTGGCCTTTGCAAAGTTGAAGGCGAAGCGGGCGATACGTTCCGATTTGGCGCGGGTGATAATTTTGAGGGATTCGACGACTCCGGGGACGGATTGATGTTCGAGACCCGAGTATTCACCTTCGGTGTTTTCACGGATGAGACAGAAGTCGACGTTTTGGTGGCGGGTTTGGAGACCGGGTATATTTTTGATGAGGACGACATTGGCGTAAATGTCGAGTTCCTGGCGGAGAGCGACATTGAAGGAGGCGTGGCCGGTACGTTCGACGGGGGTGTAGACGATACCTGGAATCACAACTTAGCCAAGACTGCATCGGAAGGAGAGGGATTGATGATGACATATATACCCTTGAGACCAACCTTGTTTCTCTTCAGCGAAGCGATGCACTCCTTGAAGAGAACGTCGGCATTCTTCTTTCCTTCCTCGAGACCGGAGACATCGATCTGTTCGAACTCGACGGGGACGTTGTCGGCCTTAAAGACGGTGCGGACAGCGTCCGCGGTTTCGACACCGATACCGTCACCTACAAAGGTATTCACCGTCAGACCCGATTGCACTTGTATATGAGAGAGGGAGGGATGAGAGTCATACCTGGTATTAAAGTGACGACATATTTTCCTCCATACTTTGTCGGCTTGAGGAGGTCTTCGTTGACGGTGGTGGGGAAGGTGGCATATGCTGGTCCGGATTGTCAATTGAAGGATCACAAGGAGATATTCGGCATTACGAACGTACTGCGAAGAGCGACAGCGGGAGCGGCAACGGCGGACTGCGGTCTGACGCCGGAGCGAAGGGCCGTCTGGGAAGAAGCATGTTAGCGCAGTGGCCTTCAAATTCGAACAGGTGTGTTGCGTTGGAGATGAGGTCTGCCTCCACGTGGGGTGGTTATGATGATGTACCTACCTGCAAAGCACGTCTGGAGATCATGGCGGTGGAAGTCTAATTGGAAGAGAGGGTTAAGATATCGTCGGATGGACGGGAAAGAAAGAAAAAAATGGCAGAGAGGGCGAGAGGGCGAGAGAACGAGCAGAGATGTTTGGGGAGGGTGGATAGATTTTGCGGTGGGCGGGTTTATCAGATTCTTTTCTTCCGTTCAGTTCGGAAGGTGGAAGAAGGCCGGACGGGGAGGGGTTCAGATAAGATCTTTCCTTCCGACGGACCGACCAGGCATAAATAATATACCACCAGCCGGCCCCCCACGCTAGAAATCTGTCTGACACTCGAGACTAGAATCTATTACATCAGAGCGGGATATTGTACCAGTTTCTGGTGCGAATGGTCGCAAACCGGCGGTACAAATTTACGACCCGAGTCGAACCGGCCCGAAGGAAATTGCCCTCACAACCGAAGCCGAACCGACTGTTCCAAATACCTAAACTGGTAAACTGACTTGTTACAGTAACGTTATATAGTGCTTGGAAGGGTAATAGTTATTGCATTTTATATGTACAACCGGATCCGTATCAAAATTAATATTGGAATGGTCAAGGCACCTGCCTCGACACTGTCCAAAAAAATCCCATAGTAACCACTATCCCTCGTCACCTTCCAATAAACAGAAGCCTAGAAGCCTGTAACAATCACGAAAATACCATCAGAACGTCCAGATCAAAAAGCACTCCTCCGTCTCCCTCCACCCGTAATGCCCAAAGCCTGTGTCGTCTCCTGGACCCACTCCCAGATGCCATCGATTCCTCCCTTGAACAGCCCCTTCCTGCCCTTCTTCTTCCCATCCACCCCACCAAGATCTCCACCGCTCCCCCCGCCGACCACCCCGGCAGAGCTATCACCGCCCACAGAACTGGGCAGCACGTTCTCCCCGGCACTCAAACTGACAAACAGCGCGAACGGCACCAGCCAGACGCATAACCCAAAGAACGCGGATATTTCGCTGAACGACGGGACGGGTTTGTAATCCATCGAGGAGTTGTAGGTGTTTCTGTGTCTATTATGGGCGGACGAAGGCGCCGAGTAGTTGTAAAGCGGCTCCGGTGGTTTCGAGAAGTGGCGGAACCAGAGGATATGGTTTGCTACTACCAGTACTATAGCGCATAAACTCGTTAGAAATCGTATTCATACCTTCTCCCTAGCTAGAGGATAGCTATATAACCGCCAAAAAGGGATGAATAACGTACTGCAACTCCCAACAAACCAGCCATCCGACAGCGCCACCATGGGAAAGCGCCGCAGGTTCATCGCGTACACACCATGACTAACACCGCTGAACAGCGTCAAAAAGAAGGGAAATCGGTCGACGAGGAATAGCAAGACGTGAGTGGCGATTATGGCTTGGATCAGGCGGGCTAATATGCGTTTGGAGATTACAGTGTGTTCTTCGACGAGCTCGGAGAGGTAGTACAAGCCGGATGCTATATTTTTGCGATGATTAAAGATTAGTACTCATGTAGCGTAGTTTTTTCGGGTGATTCTTAGTACGGAGGGATATATACCGATGGCGAGGGTGAGGAAGGTGAAGCCGCAGATTATGCCGACGTAGCCGACAAGCGGGAGGATCCACATTGTGACGTCGAAGGTCGGTCTATAGTAATGATAAAATGGTTGATGTATAGATTGTAGGAACAGTCGCCATCGTTCGAATTCGAGTGCGGGTTTACGAGCACATGGCGGTGCTTTCGGAGGGGTCGCTGGTTGGTGGATGACGTTGAAGTTGAGATGTGGTCTTATCGCCAAAGCAGCACCGCGAACAGACAAGACGTCACCGCGTAAAACAGTATCGTCTTCAATTTCGAGACACCGGCGAAACAGAAAGCGTCGTAAGCATGTTGGGGACTTTAACAATCTGATTTGCAAAATATGCGCTCTTGAATATGATTGCAGCTACCGTAGTGAGCCAGAGCGCTCTGAGGTGACGGGCGGAATGCAAGCGCGCCGGATATAGTGGAGAACAATCCAACTCTTTTATATCCCTCTAAAACGCCAAAGATGCTGAACATTTTATATACAAGTATTCACATGTGGATATCCCGAAAGATTCTCCCCTGGCTCCAGGAACAGCCGACGCCGGCTGTTCCGACCCCACTCCCGGCACCGGGTCAAGCGAGATGGGTGCAGCCGTCCTGTACTGTAGAGACTTGCAGCGGGTACAAATCACCGGCAGCAAACCACTGGGGAACCTGATACAACCATCCGTAGATCTCAATAATCATAAGCACTTCAAGACCACCAATTATCCCATCGCAGACATCCTTCTTGACCCCATAGATCTTTCCACGCGATTCAGCTTCTTCGCCGTCTTGGCCTGGGACTGAGTTCTCTGCCCTCTGACCGGCAGCCCCATGGCATGTCTCCTCCCCCTGTACGTCCCCATATCTTTTAGCCGCCGTATGTTGTCCACAATGCTCTTGTGCAGGTCGTTCTCTATCGTCATCTTTGACAGCTCCTGCTGAACCTGCGTCAGCTGTTTCTGGGAGAGGTCGCCGAGTTTGGCGGACTTGTAAAGAGTAAGTTTTGCACAAAGGCGGGAGGCGACGTTTGGCCCGATGCCCCAGAAACGCTGGAGGGCGTGCTGGAAAGTTTTTTTCACCATGTTAGCGGGGTTTGGCATGCTTCAATTTCTCGATTGGAAGATGGGACGTACGACAATTGGCATGGAGTCGTGAATCATCATGGAGTGAAGGAACACCATATTGGGCAGATATTGCAGGCGAGCAGCCTGCTGTCAGAATGCCCTTCGTCGGGATTGATGATGATGGTGGTGAAGTAAGTGGTGATGAAGTGGTGGTGGTGAGGGTTTTCGAGGAAATAAGAAATCTCGGTTGAGTGCCCAAATGCGAACAAGCTCTCCACCGGGAGCCCTGCAATTGCAGCTACCGTGGACTCTTCCCCAATTCATATTATCATGTAACTCGGTCTTGACATCCTTTTGATATTCTTTTGACACTTTGATATATCCTTCGATCTTCAGATCCACCCGATAGGCCCTGTTCAGCATGGCCGCTGTGCTATAGCCGTAGTTATCAAGCAGTCTGCAGGTTGTCGCATGCTTCCGCTCCCCACGCGACAGGGACGTGTATCCTCGATATCGAATTAATACAATTGCGCCGTCAACTATCGGCCCTCCCGTCATGGTATTCATCTACTCTATATCTATCTTGCAGCAGCAGCAGCTTTCCGAAAGTATTTGTAACTTAACTAACACTCGCAGGCGTTCTCCATCCCCCGCAACGTCCCGTCCTTCACCAACCCTCAACGCCAGAACGAGGACTCCTTCTGGGCCTCATCGGGCTCCGTCCACAAGAACAGCGGCGTTCAGAACCGCATAGGCGGCATCTTTAGATCCGAGAACTCCGATCTCCCTCTCTACAAGGACAAACCGTACTACTCGTCCGCATCATCCACATATGGCTACCGGAGACGGCGATGGGACGTGCTCCTTCGGAAACGGGTGGCCATCCTCGCACTCGTCCTCGTCGGCGGGCTCTACTGGTGGTTCTACAGTGCCGCCGGTAGCGAACCCGACCAGGCGCTCTCAGACGACGATAGCGCCATCCCCAACCTCGACCAGGACGTCAAGAAGGAATCTTCTAGCTGGTTTTCTGGCGACAGTGGCAAAAAGGCCGGCTCGGAGAAGAAATGGCTCGACCGTCGCGAAAGGGTGAAAGACGCCTTCATGCTATCCTGGGACGCATACTCCACCTATGCCTGGGGCTTCGATCAATTCCACCCGATGACCCGCACCGGCGAACAGATGGCCTCCAAGGGCATCGGCTGGATCATAATCGACGCCCTAGACACCATGATGATCATGGGCCTCACCCAGCCGTTAGCTCACGCTCGCGAATGGGTGCAAACAAGTCTGACCTACGACCAAGACCAGGACGTCAACACCTTTGAAACCACGATCCGTATGCTGGGCGGTCTTCTATCCGCGCATTACCTCGCCACGACCTTGAAACTCGACCCTGGCGCAAAGCAGGAAGGAGACCTCTACCTCGAAAAGGCCACCGACCTCGCTGATCGTCTTCTCGGCGCTTACAACTCCCCAAGCGGTATTCCGTGGGCATCCATCAATCTCAAAACCAGCAAAGGCATCGAATCCCACGCCGACGGTGGCGCTTCTTCGACCGCGGAAGCCACGACGCTACAACTTGAAATGAAGTACCTCTCTAAACTCATGGGCGAAAAGGAATACTGGCACCGCGCTGAAAACGTGATCAAAGTGATCGATGACAACCACGTCCAGGAGGGTCTCGTCCCCATATTCGTCTACGCCACCACGGGAAAATTCCGGGGCAGGGAAATACGACTGGGTAGTCGGGGAGATAGTTACTACGAATACCTTCTAAAACAGTATTTACAAACCGGCGAGACATTGTACGCTGACATGTACCACGAGGCAATGGGAGGTGTGAAGAAGCACCTGGTTAAGAAGAGTCACCCGAGCGGTTGGACGTTTATAGCCGAGCTGCCGATGGGCATCGGCACCACGGTTTCGCCAAAGATGGATCACTTGGTTTGTTTCATGCCTGGGAACATTCTACTAGGAGCGACGAACGGGACCACGGTAGCCGAAGCCAAGAAATCATCCGCGTGGGGGAAGAGGGAGGAAGAAGATTTCGAACTCGCAAAGGAGCTCATGAGGAGTTGTTACGAAATGTACAACGTCACGGCTACAGGTCTGGCTCCGGAAATTGCGTTCTTCAACATGGACGAGAGCGGGAAGGAGGATATCATCATTAAAGCACAAGATGCGCACAATCTGCAGAGACCCGAGACGGTGGAGAGTCTATTTCTGATGTGGAGGATGACAGGGGATGAAATTTACAGAGAGTGGGGCTGGAAGATTTTCAAGGCATTTGTGAAGCATTGCACAGTGGAAGGAGGTGGCTTTACTAGTTTGAATTCGGTGTTGAGTGTGCCAGCGAGTCAGAGGGACAACATGGAAAGTTTTTGGCTGGTATGTTTTTTTTTTTTCTTATTCGGAGTATTTTTAGGGTAAAATAGACCGCTAACATGATTTACTAGGCGGAAACGTTAAAATACTTTTACTTACTCTTCTCGCCGAACGATCTTTTACCGCTAACGGAGGTGGTGTTCAATACGGAAGCGCATCCGTTCCCCAGATTTGATCCCTCGCCGTTGTTCAAGACAGGGTGGGCGCGAGCGAAGAAGATTGAAAAGGTTACGGTGGAGAAGAGGCCGATGACTGAGTTAAAAGATCATGAGCCGGAGGGGAAGAGTCACGGAATGGAGATGAAGGGGATGCATGAGGAGGATAAGAAGGTTCCTTAGGTTTGGTTTTTGGAGTGGTCTCGTTGCTGGACCGTACAATGCTGTTTTTCACAGTTGAATATTTTTCAATAGCCTGGTTCACAAAAGAAATCACTTCGATTGTTGAGCTGGCGAGCTACATCAGCGGCTTAAGCTTGGTTCAGCGGATTTCATTTGGAGCGACTTGCAGCATTCTTTGTGTATATGATTGGTATATACCCACCCACCTATATTTAATAAAACATGAAAAAAGCATTCTTTTTTTGGTACCTGGTTATTTGATTGTAGAGCATTCTTTCTTGAGAACATATGGACCCTGATTAATTCACTCGAGTCATACGAATGAATATATGCCATGACCCCGAGCGAAGTATCAATCTACAGAGGCATGTTGCAGATTTAGAATCATGTTGCATCTATCGCTAGGAATCCTCTTATGCCAAGAGGAAATAGCATTTCCTAGAGACCTCTCTTGTTTTATGGCCTGATTAGCAATTGGGCGTCCTTGATATCCAATATTGGGGAATCTGTTGGCACAGCCGGCGAGGCTTGGAAAGTGCAAAGCGTGCCGCTCGGCGAGTTTCAAGTTTTTCTTTTTCAAACCAAAGAAACATTCAAGCCACACGTAAACTGAGACTGCCACACTTGTGGACATTCAAGCCACCACCACTAACAACACATCCCGACCTCAACTCTAACATCATCCCGGATGCACATCACCAGAGCCAGCGTACACTTATCGCCATTTTCACGGTATCGACAGCAAATTTCACCTCCAATGATACTTCCGATGCGGATAGTATCACTTTACTCCGTGTCGATGGAGATATAGTATCTATAAAGGCTAGGGACGGGCCGACGATTCCTGGTTAACGAGTTGGTAGGGTTATTCTTGTTCTGGCGAGCGATATTGATAGTAATAGGTCCACGCAAAAAATGAGGCTTGAATAGTGAGGCTTGAATAGATAACTCGGAACATCTAGATTAAACAAAACTTTAACCCATTTTTAGATGCCAGTCGCTATTAATACATGTTTCGAAGGCAAGCTTGCCTATTCAACTGGGACTACTCGCCTCACCCGTCCATTCGATTACGTCGTTGTACCCCTTTCTTCAACGACCTGTCGCGCAATTGCCAACCTGGCGCACTGTTCGCACTGTTCCGTAAAGGCGGTCTCACTTCTTATTCGAATTCCTATTTCGCAATTCAGTACTTACTCGAGGCCTTTAATTACTCTGCCTTTCCGCCCCGCATCTACAAGGAAGCACCTCTACCTCCAATCCTATTATATCCTCCACAAATTTTTTACCGCCCAATCTCTCTTCTTCTCTCGCTTCCAACTAATCACGAAGACACACATCGCTCTCGAAAAGCTATCTGCTTTCGCTCGTCTTCATATATTCTTATATATATATATATACATAGATTACCTTGCTTTCAGCGCGCTACTACACTAATTCATATACATGTGTACGATATCGATACCAAGGCTCAGACTACACAAGACTGTATCGAATATCGGATTTTCATCTAGTAGTTGAACGGTGAGTTTCGTTGCCTATCTCTTCTTTTACGATGTTAGCACAGCCATATGGCAGATGCGAGTTTGTCGTGTCATAAACTGCCCGATTAGCAATTTTCTATAGAAGGCTAATCAATGTGTTGATGTTCATAAGTAGATTCGACACCTAATTTTCTTTCTACGGGATATGAAAATAGCCTGGCTACTAATATTGTGGTCGGCCCTTGTTCTCGGGTTGCCTATCGGGTATGCGATCTTACAGTTTAATTTGCCTGTGCGCACTTGAGAAAAAACTGATTTGGGGAAATTGATAGCAAACCTACGTGGACTTTTGGTAAACTTGTCGAAAACAAAAAAGTCATATCCGAGGTATGCTTCCAAGAACCGTCGCAGCAAATTTAATGGTTATGTTATGTCAGATACTAACGATTGTCAAGCAGGAGGTCCCCACGACCATGACCACATCTCAGTTACCAGCCCCATCGACCGCAAAGCCCATTTTCAAGAAACGTGACCCCTTCTTCGGCTTTCATTTCCGCTATTACCCATCACCACCGAGAATAATAACTCCAAACGTAAAATATGGGCCATACAGAGGTTACTACAGACGACGAAGGAGTGAAGGCATGTTCCGCAGCCAGCAGGGACAAACCCAGCTTCAACCCGTACCGAGCGTAACTTCCGCCCCAAAAACTACCTTTTTGGATAATATGAAGGAAGTGTATGAGACTATGGTTCGATCGAGAGGATATTCTTCAAGCCTCAGTGCGTCGAGTGTCACCAGAAGACCGTCTTCGATTGCCACTCCGCCACCGTCAACAACAATGAGGACGATCACAACCAAACATTCCGCACTAAAAACTAGCAGTGGAACAGAATCGTTCACCAAACCCACAAATACAAGTTTGACGGCAACGGCAACAGTCACAACGGTGGTGGTAAAATATTTCACAGTGAACCTTCCTACGATCGTTACACAACATGTGAAGCCAGGATTGAAGACATCGGTGTCTTTTAATCTCAACAGACCGGGAAACACCACCAGGCGTACCGAAACCCTCCCGTTACGAGTCACCAGCCTGCCTCCATTTCTCGTCGTGACAGGATTACCAGTAATCCCGGTAGGCCCGACTGAGGGATTTCCATCACTTGGAGGGCAAGAAACTCCGCCTTCTACATCAATTTCCAGCAGTATACCGATCCCTAGCACCCAGCTAGCTCCAACACTGATATCCACAGAGATTATTACAACTCCTCCCTCTCCTGCGGAAACATCCTGCATAGACCCCTGCAATGATGTGCCGAAAGCACCTTTCCAACCTTTCTATCATAAGCGTTCGGATACAGAGGGCAACAAAGTGCAGGATTTTGGTACCTCCGATACAACCGCGAAGAAGCGAGAAGATTCACACCCCCGCTGGCTGGGTATAAACTTCCCCTGGAAAACGAGAGCCATCAGGTCGTTACTCGGGAAGGACTATCGAAAGGATATCAAGGTTTCTTCTATACCTCACGGACAACAATTTTCAAGAAGAAGTGAAGAGGATCTCCAACCCGGTTCAGCGATGGCTTACGGTACCGCTAGGCCGAGTTTCGGTCCGGAAGGAAGCGATAATAACCCGGATACGAAAGATACACTATCTGTTGGCTCTCCCCCGAAAGCGATCCGGCGAAATTATTCTTCGAACCAGCCTTATGATGCAAAGAGATCGGATGAATGTGGGAGGATTAAGGGCAGGAAGAAGGAAGTAAAGTGGAAAGGGTAGTTTGTCTGGTATTGATACTAGAGGATGTGCTTTTTAGCAATGATACCTGGGTTATGGGGTTTCTTAACTTATTTTTAAATTCTTTGTATGGGTTTAGGGAAATAATAAGCTCATGCATTCTTACGGGTTTTCTCACTTGCTTTTTATCTTCTGGTTTTACCGTATGGCTGTGATACCGTAGCTCTAAGAAATATTTTCGTTCTTTTCTTTTGCTTTTCAGGCTCTTTTTAAGCATAGATACCCTCGATACCCTGGTTTAAGATAATTTTATTACTCTTTCAAGGAACAGTCCCAATAGATCATATGCTGAGAATACCATGCTAAAGTCCAATTAGACTCCGAAAAGTAAACTCAATCCTTCATTTGTCACAAGTACTCGATAAATCTTAGCGGGCTACGTTTTTCTTTTGTACGATCTATTCCTTCATCATGCTCTGAAAATAATCAAACCTAATCTCTAGGAAGGTATGCCTACATGGATACAATTTGCACCTTCTTGGCTAGTATACTCCCCCTGAGCCAGGATACCAAACTCATAATTCTTAACGAAAAACTGCTCCTGAATAAAATCAAGGATAACATCGCGTGCTCCATCACCCGACATCGAATTCCATTCTGCAAGACCAGCTACAGAGCTACCGGAGGGCACCGGTGCTTTGGCATAAAACTTGGAATATATCTCTTTTAATATCGATTGGTAGATCGGAATTTGTAGGGAAATAGACAAGTAGTCCATACGAATCCAATCCATCTTTGGATTGCTGAAAATTGCGAGGATCAACGTTGCTTTGTACAGAGAGTCTAGATGGTCAACATCAAGAGCTCTACCATAAATCAGTCCGTTGTCCAGAAGCTGCCCCAATATGGAGACCCAGTTTTTACCCGAACAAATAATTCGCTTCGCATGATCGATTCCTGTTGGAAGAATGTAAAATCCAAGTTCATACTGGATGGAGACTTCTGTTAAGTTTTCGTCCCCTTGCAATTGAAATATTATTCTTAGCGTTTCGAGAGCTAGATGCCTTGGATTCGGTATGTATTTCATTTCTTTGTACGCGAGAGCGGAACTGGAGGTTTTCTTTTTAAATATAATCCCTGGTCCGAAGGCTTCAGAGTTGATCTTTTTGTTACCAGGGGCCAAAAAAACACTCTTGTTGTTCATAGCAGTGGGTAGCATTTCCAGTAGGCCTGGGGCTTTGCATTTACAATCTTCGAAGTTTAAATACCAAACGTCCTGAATAGGGTATTCAACCTCGGGGGTCCCAAACTCGTCTTCGATGTCGGACATTATATACTTTAAAAACTCACGAGGTATCGCAAATTGTATATAATTTCCGGGACTTTCCTCAGTGCTGTGGATGGTGAATGGTACCTCTGGGATCTTGTTTGCGGTTTGGCTGCTGTTGTCCAACTGAGTGATCTATGTTCAAATTATTTAGTAAACCTTCTTGAGTTTGATCTCTAGAAAAATTGGATTGCGATACATTAGGAATGCCAGTCATCGGTATATCTGAAGACAATTCAATATAGTCCACGGTGTCTGCAATGGGAATGGCATATTCTGGTGTATAGGCCGTGTATCGTGATGATTTACCCGGACCGATTGCTGGAGTATCTAAACCGCCATGCCACTCGTTGTGCCACTCGTTAGCCATCTCCAACGGTATCGCCCATGATGAGATGCAGGTTGAAAAGAAAGAGGGGGTTTGGGTTTTTACCGGGCAGTTGTCCTTTTGCTCGATAAAAAGCCTTTGACTGCTGAATCTTGGCCATGTCGACATCTCTTTCCGAGCTCAGATTCTTGATCGCAGTCTCCTTATCCGCTGCGTTTCTTTGCGCCAACTCGTACGTAAGATACGCCAGGTCGTTACATGGGATATGTTCAGTCAACCCCCATTCTGCGAGTTTTTTCTTGTATTGATCGATACTGAATGGACGAATATGCGGTAAGCTGAAGACCTCAGAGGACACGTTTATACTACTAACTAGAACTCACCTGGCCTCAAATCGGTGGTCTTTGATCAGTTGATTTCTGATTTGTGCCACCGTCTTACGTTGTGCGAGTAAGCCTTCGATGAGCCGATAGTAAGCGCGCCACTCTTCTGGCGGTATGTCCCTGTTTCTAATTTTCTGGCTCCGGGTAGCCGCATCATATGGTTTGAATACCACCCTAGAAGCCTCCGACATTATGTTGAGGATGGCTCCGTTAAACCCGACGATAAAGGGCTCCCTAATGAATAAACAAACAGGAACGGGTTGAGGCTGCCCTTGGGTGTGGGACCTATCCTCAAGGTTGCATCAAGGGATATTAAGACTAAATAAAACCCAAGCATGCACCTACAGGGGAAGGATACAGGGAATTTTATGAAACGAAGGACTGGATTTCTCGAAGTTGTAAACGACGATACAATGCATTTGCTCTCGTTTGATTCAGGTATATCTTTACACCTAAAATACTAAAGTTTATGAGAATTGAGATGCCCGGGTTGGGTCTAGAAAGGGTAACGAAGGGTATGCACAGTTAAGCCAAACTAAACTCCAAGGCTAGTTGGTAACGAAAATCAAAGCTAAGTTCCGAGTTTGGTTGATAAGCGCTGCTTTAATAGGAATAATTCAGAGTGTGAGCCAGATGGGCGAAATCGCGCTTTATATGGAAGACCGTCGAACGGTGGTCGCGAAACCAGCCCCTTCTCTTAACGCAAGCTTGAGGACCGGGCGATACGAATTTTCAGATTCAATTCAAATTGTTAGCTACAGCTGCTGCGACATGGCTGCTTGGGTGATGTTGTTCTAGATCCTGCCTAAGAACTAAAGTAGAGAGTTGCTGGAACAACAATATGGACAGCACCAATAGAATAACAAGCTTTGGAGATAGCAGTGTCGCTGTTATTTCCGCCTATTTTGCAGCCTTCGCATCTAGAACTTGTGGTGTGGTATGTAGGGATAATGGAGGCTCTCCGCGAGATTTTTGCTTTTGTGAAAAGAGAATTACCCAAATCGGTTCGCGCGAATTCGCCAGCTGCCACATCTGACGTTTTGTTTCCATGTTTTTATGACCCACTCTAACGCAGGAGATTTCTCGCGAAATAAGTAGCTAAAAGAAAAAAGTGTATCTATCCGAAGAGATAACTGCACTGCGCCGTCATCCAAGCCATCAATGTACTGATTTCGTGATGAGGCGATACATCCTGGAATATCGGGAAGTACCCTCCCCTAAGTTATTTATCTTGAAGTTTTTGCAGCTCGTTTCTGTCAACGCAATCATGGCACCTATATGCCCCATGGCCCGTAGTAACTGGGTCGGACAGAGATAAAAGTAATCTCAGACATAATTTGTCTTGAATACAAGACATATGACCGAATATTCCACATTTTCTATTCAAGCTCAAGTTCGTAGAAGTACATCCAAATCTCAGGGACGAGCAATATGAGGCTGAGCTAGAAAGATCTTAGATGAATAGAGAGCCTCAAGTACCCCTTTCTTTCTGTCAAAGATAAAATTACCTGCAGGCCTGTAGGACAAGCAAAAGCAAAAGTCGGCTCCCTGTATTCTAAACAATGGGTCCGTCTCTGAAGCGAATATATAAGCTGCCAGTCTTCGAAGGGAAGAAACAAAGCAAGAAACACGATTCTTCAGATACCACAAATACTCGGAACTACCTTTCACTGCCTCTGTCACTGCCTCTGTCACACTAGTTTTGATACCCTTTAACCTTCTTGTTGTCATTTGATACATATATATACATATACAGAGTGTTGCAATAATTTTAGCTGCTGCTGCTACTCGCAATGCCTTCAAGTGCAGAGCCTCAACAAACTCCCTCCCAAAATTCGGTCTCAAAACTAGACACTTCTCACATTACGATAAAAATCAGTATTCCGACAAGTACTAGGCCAGAAGCTCGGTACAAACTCAAGGTCTCGCAATCTACTGCGAACCATACTATATCTGTTCAGTTCAAGTCGGCGACTCCGCTCCAGCCGGTACTTCCACACTATCCGTTTCGATCCCACCGGGTATTTCAGTACTTCTGACATGGCTAACATTTGACATGCATTGAAAGGGCACCGAGGAACAGACAATACAAACCACTGTTTTGTCCAGTGGTGCGCCCACGCGCTCAACTGTGGATACACAGACCTTTAGTTTTGCTACAGCTCCACTCTTCCCAAAGACCTTTGCTGCTACCCATAACTGGTTGGCGAACCAGATCGGATGTCAGTTTGACCTTTCAGAAACCGACTGGGCCAGACTCCTAGAAGAGAAAGACAATATGCTTAATGAGCTTGACGATATGATAGCGGGAAGTTTGAATTAACTGATACTGGTGTGAGTGGCAATAGATGAAGCCTCGTACTAAATCTGAATTGTTCTGATCATTTGGAAAGTGTGTAGTTCGGACTAGGATTATATCTTCTCCAACGATAAACCACAGCTTAGAGAATACCTCACATATTGCGGCCACTACAACGTACATCGTTATCACACATAATAATAATAAACTAACTGCTGCTGTATTAAAATTAATAATTTTCTCTGCTGGGTAAAGGTCGGTTTTCTGGTCCACGAGACAAATATATACATATATTCCAAATTACCTTTGGTGCGCTGGTTGGAATTGAACGAACAATCTCATCTACTTGAGAACCTCAAGGATCCTAAATATCATATGCGATTTACCGTTAAGCCACAACGCAGGGAGTTCCATGTATTATTTTTTGCATCTCCACCCTCGAAAGCTTATTCAGCCACCCAAGCGTCTAATTTTTGGATTATTTTCGTCAACTGATAATGTTCAAGATATTATTGTTGTAGGGACGATTAGAGGGTCTCTTACACCAACCAACTGTTTCAAGAAAAATAGTTCTCAAGGCAAAAATGGGTTTCACTGCGAAATTCAGGACCTTGACGTCCGTCTACAGTAGCCTCAAAGTGACCCTCCGCGCGTTGTCGTCTACAGCTCTTTGACCGACTATCCACGATTTTATTTCAATGAGTAGCAAATTCTGAATCCATTAATCTTGTGGAGTGATTTCGATGTTTGGATTATTTTTCATATTATTGATCTGTTCTAGAAATAGACATCGATCATTTGTAGTCGCTGAAGATCAAACATAACACTTATTCAGACGTCGCGTCTTTTCATATTTACCATTAAAAGACTTCATTGAGATTGTTAATAAACTAGTATCCTGAACTCTTAGGGAGCCAGATACAGTTTTAATTGCAAGCTACCAATGGTTGCAAAAGAAATGTCAGAGCCAAAATGACCCAGAAAGGCGTCCGCGATAAGCAGTATTTGGGATTAACAACAGCAAAGGGACGTTTGACCTGGAGACTAATTTGAAGTGGAGGCCAAAGGACCAAACTTTTGTAGAATAATCTATGCCAATGAAGTTTGCTTGAAAGAAAAATCTAATTTTTACACTTGTAATGTATCCCCCATACTATTAAAATATGTGTTCACCTTTCCCGTTGCCCTTCCGATCATTTCTTACCCGGTCCCTTGGATCTCTTCTTTAACCCCTTCTTCTCCAAAAGCTCGTCGACCGACTCCCCGTCGACAATAGTGACTTCTGGTATATCCTTCAAGGCGCCGTTCTTACCCTTCCCTGCGATCCCTACTTTCCCTAGAACCCATGAGTAAATCCCCTTTGGTACCGTAACCATCGCGGTGTTTATCAACTGGGCCTTTGGAATCTCATCCAAGTCCAACAAGAACTCCTGGGTGACACCGTCCTCATCCTCTTCCAACAGGGACACATCTCCCAACGAAGTAACCATGAAGACCTTTCCGTTCTCGCTCGTAACCTTTCTCTTAGCCACGTGCTGCGGCTTCTCCGTCGGCGTAGCGGTACCCGATCCACCAGCCTTGGCAGCCCTCCTTTGTTTCCTGTTACCCGCCGGACCTGAAGGCGGTGGGGTACCGCTATCGGCCAGAACGTCGAGATTGAGCCCGGCGCCGATATTGTTACCCCAAGCCGCGGTCCTGGCATCTTTGATGTACCCTTCCATGAACTTTCTATGCTGCTTATAATTCATCATCATGATGAGGTAGTGAGCTCCACCTGCGATGACGACCCACAGACCCAACAGGACGCTAAGGAGACCGGGCCTGAACCTCGAGTAGTAGTACCCGCTGCCCCTCCATCTCGGGAACCCGTTCCTTAAGAAGTGATCGTAACGCTCACGCTCCGGTCCTCGGAGAATGTTGGCGACGAGACCCAGCCGTGCGAACCGTTCGTCGGCCGCCTTTCGGTTTTGCGGGAGGTAGGTCGATTTGGGTGGGTAATGGGTCGGGGTCTTGCCGGACTTTTTCAGCTTCGAGGGAGACACAAACTTGTCAGGGTGGATCTGGCGGGAAGTTTTGCGGTAGGCTTTGTTGAGTTCATCCTGGGTGGCGTAGGACGAGGGAGCGTTGAGAAATTCTGAGTAATGACATGTTAGCACGATGCATTGATGTCGCCTTGGAGTGTAATAGATGTACCATAGAAAGTGAGTTTGCCTTCGGTAGACTCGACTTCGTCTTTGAGACGGAAGATTTCATGATCTGATAATAAAATGGCGGTTAGTGAACAATTACATCTGCGATGCCGGATGATATTTGAAAGGTACCTTCTTTGCTCCAAGCAGCTACCAGACCGGTACCTGCGACCAGCAGCAGCAGCGAATTGGCGAACTTCATCGCGGCGAGTTGATCGATTGGCTGTCTTTCCTCCTTTCCGCAATTGTAGGTTGAATGGATGGACAGGAGAAGTCTTGTTTGGATGGAAGAAAGGATGGGACTCCTGGGGAAGGGGAGCACGAGAAGGTAAAGGTGGTCGTTTCGAGGCAAGTCCAGCCAAACGCATCAAAAGAAGCAGCAGCAGGGTTAATTTCGCTTGGCCCGATCTGGAAGTTGCCCTTCTCCAACACCCCCAACACATCTAATACCGTTACACAATGCGCTTTGGGTGTGCACTCTTAGGCTCTGGTTATATTTGGTGATAAACCTCGAGAACATTAGAGGGATGCTATACTTATCAATTGGTTGCTATTCTACTCAAAGATGAATGTACCAAAAATACCAAAAATACCAAAAAGTTGTCGGGAATAATTTCTGGTGAACAAACAAGAACGGTTAACCCGAAATATCAGTTCAACTGTCTGAAGAAAATTAACCGCGACAGTCATTTACGTACCCGACAGCTAACAGACGCATTACTAAAACCTATAATGGTAAATAGAGAGTATAAATATAGTATAAAAAACAATATAACCATCCATCATATGCATTTGCAGAATAACATTTAGTACAGACTCTAATGTTCCGAAATTTTCGAAATAATTTCCTGCTTGAGATTTTTCATCCCAGGGTTGGAGTGTATATTCTGCTGTTGGAATATATAGAGAACCAGAACTTGAAGAACAAAATTCAGCGAAGAGACCGCGATTTTAATCTCTAATCTCAATATCGCCTGTATCAGAGACTGCAGTACTGGTACCTTATTTGAATTTAACCAAACTTACATCTAGCCGTATATGCTGACTGTCAAGCGGAGATAACTATCCGCAATAAAATTCAAACTAGCACTCAAGCGCCTTGGACTAAAGGGGAACTGGCCTGTCAGCACCAGGGGGAAACATACCAAAGAGTTATTTCTTGGATACTCACCTTAGCATCAATGATATTCCGCGCGTTAACGGCGGTAGATAAGACCCTAGGCTTCCCTCAACCTTGGGCTCTCCTCGAGGCCGTGATGTTGCAAATAACTGCAAAGAAATCATGTTGATGGACGAGAGCAGCTGTCGACGTATATAGCTGGAGGTTGGCATCAATCCAGATAGGCCAAGACTAGGAGTTTTCTTTGTCCTCTTCCTACATATTTCAATGTTGACGGCAAGTACATGAGTAATTCAGCATCTCCTTGCAGCAATCCCGATTACAATAAGGGTGTTCGATTATGTTCTTTCTGCCGACTAGCTGCTAGACTAGAAGGTGCTACTGGAGGGTGCGATTTAACTGGTGGTGGTTTTGACTGACGAAGTACGCGAGAGAGTTTCGGAGTTGTACATGTTGTATTTTGTTCGAAAGCCGTGCTCAAACTGGACATGAATCTTGGATTCTCGTTCAGATCTAAACATCTAGTCTGGTTTGCAAACTGGATGCTAACCGGATAGTTAAATTCTGACACGAGATCCTTTCTTGAGGACGGAGCTATAGCTAGAGATCAGGTATTTCTCCCTTTGGAGATTTTTGCGAATCACTAGCATGATTTCGCACGCATAGGCCTTTTGAGGAAAGGAACAGGTCGTGTTGGTTATAGCTGTTTCAGAGTTCTGTGCCCTCATATATGCCAGAACTATAGCTATAATGCTGGAAACCAGATGGCTTAAAATAGCTTAGGGTAGCAACCTACATTGAGTAGACATTCTATCTACTGTTGAAGCCTTTGAGGCTTTGTGTATCGTTTTCTATGTTCCCGTTACACCCGTGATGATATCCATGTGACCCAAAAAGGCACGAATTTGCAGCTAATCAGCTACCTCTAATTATCAAATAATACGTTCCCAAAAAAAAAGATGACATGTCAAGATAATACAATGAATGGAACAGAAAAAAAACACCTTATCGATCGAATCACTAAGCAGTATAGAAAACTCCCATCAGGCTCCTACAAGTACGTGTATATCATTTCATACAACCCCACTCTTAACCGTCGTACTCTGAGCGTCAACTCCCCTATCGAGCCATCTCCCTTCTTCTCCGATCAACGTGTTTGAATTTACACGGTCTCCTCGGCAAAGGCGTTTTCGATCGGCCTATCCAAGAAGCTCGCGTGACCCAGAATTGTCAGAGCGCTGGCACCGATCAACCAGAACAGGGTCTCGAAGGGTCCGGACAAGATTGCCAGCACGAAGCCGACGACTCCCAAGGTACCCCAGAGCTGATTCGTGGTCGCCCTAAAGTTGCCGACCTGCAAATCCCGCCCTTCTAACTTTCCGATGCCGTAGACACCGCCAATGATCAGAATGATCAAAAACAGCAGCGGCAGATTCGTGATGATGGCGTAGATGGCCAGGATGACAAAGACGAGCGAGTAGTTTGAGGAGAAATGACCGAGGTTGTAGGTTATACGGGTTTGCGCCTCGCCGAGAGATGCGGGCTTAGACATGCGGCGGAAATCGAAGAATTCGGAGATCGGACGGAGGGTATTGTAGCGGGCGGAGATGGAGGTGTTCTGATGGATTATTGTAGCGTTGGTTAGCGGAAGCTCGGATTGACGGGCGTGGAAAGGGGTAGGCAGGGGAGGAGCGTGGTGACAAGAGACGGTGAAGATGAGATGCTTACCTGGAATCTGGCCATGCCAGAGCTGAGGCGGTCAGCGACCAGCGTGTAGGGTATCCGGAGGGAAGACATTATGGTGGTGGTGGTGGTGGTGTGATGGTGGTGGATGGTTGACAGAGGTGAAAGAAGGAGAGGTGTCGCGAAAAGTGTGAGGCTTAAAAGGGTGTCGCTAAAGTCTGTATATGTAGCCTTATCGGGCTGTCGTTGGTCAAAGCGGTAAGGAGCGAGCTGTGCGTGAATTGAGAAAGGGCGAATGCTCGATTTATGTAATCGCGAGTGGGTTGAAGAGTGTCAGATGATGTCGATGAGGTTGTGGAAGAGATGGTTTGATGATGATGGTGGTGATGGTGGTGGAGCAGGCGGGCTATTAATATCGTCATGTGGCAGCCGAAGAATCGACTTCAAATTTATTTTCTTTCTTACGTGGCCCCTGGCCCGACAGCACAACACGCAACCCGCACACGAAACCCACCGCAGCACAGCCCTCCCTTCCACGAAAGTCTCCCTATACCTCCGAGTGCTGGCCAGAGACAGGAAATTACTGTGCTGATTCGGCGCGGGAGTTGGTGCATCGGGCCGATAACAGAAGGTGGTCGCTGGCATTGGCCAGATGTCAAGTATTTTATTATCGCCGGACTTCACGAATCAGATCCGCTGACGAATACTTCGTATATCGTTGGAGTCACCGATCCGTTTAATCTTATTTCATTCTTGTAATTCATGCTAAGCATTCATTCATTCATTTGTGTTCGTGGTGACCTTTCTTTGCTTCCCATCAATGCAGAGTGTCCTGGCCCTTGCGTATGCATACAACAGTTTGAGGGTTTCACCTATGTAGGACAGAATATCGGTGACTAAAGAGTATTATGTGAACGACTGAGATCAACATTTGGCATATGACTTGTATCATATGTCCGAGTGGCGTATTCATATTACTGAACGTGTATAGTAATTTGGAGAATTCTATACGCATTCCAGGGTATCAGACACGAAAGGCAGCGCGTACAGTGAAGAGAACTGCTGTGAGCTTACGTGCCAGGCCAAAAGTGCAATCTTTTATAACGTTACTTGAGAGGTCTCGACCAGCTCGTTCGCATATCTGATAAGTAGCTATCCAATGCTAATATAATTTGCATCACATTTGAAGAGATCTCGAATATCTATCATCTATCTATTCCAGGATGGATGGTAAGCCATACTCCATCCACACTTGAAGTCACGTGAACATATTATGATACTAACTACCTCAAGATACCATGATACTCCCTCGAGCTCTGAGAGACATGAGAATACAGTTGGCTCAACTTAGCATCTCGAGGTATTCATTGAATCCGGGCGATCCCAAAATCGAAGACTTCAAGGCATCATCCGAGCGAATCAAAGCAGAGTATCTCAAAGAAGGTGTCTACTATCCAAACTACGCCAAAACTGCGGGACATCCCGAGCATCCGGATCACGCGATCCCGTTCAAAGTTCTCCTGGATCTTCGAAACGAGTCTCCACATGAGCTGCAGCTGATCACAACAGGGGGCAGCGACCCGGATGTGTTTGTCGATTACATACCCGACAAGATCATGGTAGATAGTCAGGCGTATATACTCCTACAGAGCGATGCGTACGATAAAGAAAAGGGCATCCACGCCAGAATGGTTTATAAATACGGAAACGTCGGCGAGATGACCATCACCGTGGAAAAAACGACCGCGACCAAAACGGTACGGATTGTCTGCGCAGGATTGGAAGCCGGCTCGTACGCCGTTGACACGCTGTTCGACGGCGCCAACATTGTACTGCTACCTATTATATAATAGAAGAAGAAGAAGAATGAAGAAGAATGAAAGATATATGCATCTAGATCCCGGGCATTCGATGCATTCCTCCTCATGATATGTGCCAGGTTGCCCATCCCTTTGCCCAACTAACCCCGCTTCGGCGAGTTTTTTTTAAATTTTTAGCCTGCCCCGCCAACGCAAGATTCGCGATTCTCGATCTGGGAAAGCGAAAGGGGCCTAAGCGCCCGGTCATCTGCAGCTGCAGGAGCAGTCCCTTCGTCTTTATATATATATATATCTCCAATAATCTTCCCTTCCCATCCTGATGTATATTTCGTCAATGTCGTCCCTGTGAATCGCCCTTCCCGTAGAGAAAGGTGTTGTCCACAGGTATATCCAACACGGCCAGAAGCAGCACAAGAGACGGAAAGCTGCCTTAGCCGCACAGCCGCACAGCCGCGCCGAAACTCTTCCAACCCCGCCTGAGTGGATACTCATGGAGATATCGCGGCAATGGACTCGAATCCTCAGGACGATCTTTCTTCTCAACAGGCATCCATAGTCTACTGTCCTTCCTGTGGCGCATCCGTCGCCCTCCCCGTCGTACCACCTTCGAACGCCGGCCTCTTCTGCGATATCGTATGGCACCCCATAAATATATATGTGTGGAGCTTGAAGGTTCACGTGCTGATGAATAGCTTGGTTACAGTGCACATCTCCTAATCTTCTCGTATCAACCAATGATGGCGTGGACTGGAATCCACTATCCGATGCCTTCAACGCTCTCTCTCTCGGAGCCGATGGTAACGAGCCATCCAATCCTGTTGAGAACCCGCAGGCTGTCGAGCCCGAACAGGGCGACATGGAAGCCGACAGCGCATCCCCAACAATCCAAACCGAAATGAAACGCCGCTCCTTCATCCTATCCGAACTCATGAACCTCCGAGAAGCACTCCACCAAGCCCATCCGATGGAAACCCTGGACCCGCAGATGGAAGAAGTCGGGGAGAGCAGCGCCCACCAGATGACCGAAGAGGCTGAGGAGGACCCGGACACCGCCATGGCAAACATGCAGCGCGCCTTTCACCAGCTTCTCGACCTCCGCCGCCAGAGCGGCATGTTTCTCATGGACGAGGTGGATACCAGCGGCATGACGGAGGAAGATATCTTGGCCATGCAGTACATGCAGAATCCGTATCTCGCCAACGGCGCCGATTATCAGCAGATGCAGCGGGAAGAGGAAGATGGGGTTTACGACGATCCGCCGATAGATTACGTCAATGCGCATCCGCCGGTGTTGGATGATCAGGGCGGTTGGCAGCCCCATACCGACTTTGAAGCGGAGCAGTTTTATCTTTTACAAAAGCAGCAGATGGCAGGTGGCAACAACACGGATAATACGAATGGAAGAGGTGAGGATGATGACGACGACGAAGGGCAGGTGTACGCGACGCCGGAACAACGGGAGGAAATGAGAGCGAGACGGAGGGAGTTGAGGATGAACATGGAGATGAGGGAACAGGAGATGATGTTACGAAAATATAGTGTCGGCAGCTTGGGGGTCGGGCAGGGCGGTTGATGTAGATTGCCATCTGGTTTCTCTCCTATCAATCATACTGATTCTAGTAGCTAATTGATACTTCTCGGAAGTTTTTTCTCTTTGATAGAGGAGCATGTATAAAGAGCAAATGTGTTTCAATTTTGATGGAAATGACAACCTGTATCATAATATCATTATCAAAGCAGTCTAATTACCATGCCTCTTTTCATCCTGCCGTAGTAGTGTATGCCTGCGGGGACGAAATTTAGAGGTGTCACTATTATACAGAAAGATCCTCCAAAAAGGGAATCTTAGGTTGCAGTCTAAGCAACCCATCTACTAGTTAGGCCATGTGAATAAACAATATAAACCCCAGGTTTAGCCCAAAAGAACTGCCAGCACCAATTGTCTCGTTGACCAGAGCTCCACGGTGAAGAGCACCAAAGAGATTGAAAACAGCAAATAACAGACTTCTAAACACCTTGTCAAAAATGCACAAACTGTGGGAACCGTGTATCGTAGCTATCGTGAAAATGTCGAATTAAGGAATGAAAAGAGATAATATAAGTTGTAAGGAATGTCTGAATCGAAATCAAAATCGAAAAGATTACTCGACGTAAACAAAATTGTCGTCACTAATAAGGCATCACTAGTCAGTAAATTTGTCCGCAATCCATTATTGATGTCAAAGAAAGCTCACCTGTCCTCATTTCCCTCCTCTCTCCTCTTTCTCTCCTCCTCCTCCAATCTCTTATTCTGCTCCGGTGTTCCGTTCTTCTCCGTCTCAGCGACCAAAGCCAAATGCTCTCTCTTCTTTCTATTCTCTCTCATCAACAAAAAGTGCTGTAAACAACTGCCACCAAACAGCAGGATGATCAAGAAGCCCAAAACAACACTGTGACCCAGCTTGTAGTCCGGCTTGTCCTTCGACCTGTAGACGAAGCAGTTGACCACACCGGCCAGATTACCTATACCAATCACGAAGCCCAGACTCAACCCCCTCTTGCCCGGATCGCTGATATTGTTCGAACTCCACGCCACGGCGTTGGGGATACACGGGTAGATACCGATGGCCGCGAGAAACGTACCCGTGTACTTTGTGGCTACGTTCTTGCCGAACAATAGGAGAAAGAAACCTAGAACGGCGAACAGGCAGGTGAATATGCTGCACAACCCTCTCTGCGCCGTCTTATCGGCCACCAACGCGATGAGCAAGGTGGCGATACAACCGACGACGTACGGTGGGATCGTGAGCAGCTGAGATGTGGTCGGGCTGTAAGCTCCCATGTCCGCGATGATGGACGGCAGGAACAGGGAAAATGCAAAAAGCGGACCCGCGGCACCGCCGTAAATCATGATTCCCGTGTAGGTCTTCCAATCCGTCAAGCTGAGCTTCAGGGTTTGCATGAAGGGTCTCACCGGTGGTGTTTCCGCGGGTGGGGCGTCCTTCTGATGCGACGACTCCTCGACGCATCTGATCAGTTTTGCGCGCTCGCTGTTGGGTTTGTCGGCGTAGTCTTCCGGGAAATTGAAGACCATCCACCAGGAGATGAGGCCGATGATGACAACGATTATACCCTCAATGATAAAAATCCACGACCAACCGCCTCTGTTTGCGATCCCGTCCATCTGCTGGAGACCGTACGCGAGGAGACCACCGAACGAACCGGAAATAGCGGCCGCGGAGAAAAATATCGCGCTTCGGAAACCGAGTTCGGAACGGCGGTACCAGCACGAGAGGATGTAGTTTACACCGGGGAAGACACCTGCTTGCACGATACCCAAGCAGAATCTAGCGGCGTACAAACCACCTGGGCTTTTGACAAAGCCGGTCCCGATCGTGATTACACCGCAGGAAACCATCAGGAGGGTTAGGTAGTGATTCGGTTTGAGGATCTTGAGGAGAACATTGGAGGCCGGTTCGAAGAGTGCGTAGGAGATGAAGAAGACGGCCAGGGCGATATTGTACTGTTCGCCTGCCGGGTCGAGGTGGATGGCTGTTGGGAGGCCGGCGAGTTTGGCATTTCCAATGTTTGTACCTTGAAGCTGTTAGCAACTGTTTCTGGTCCATCTAGAATGGGGATTTATCGGACATACGGGTGAGGAAAGCTAGAAGGTATAATAACGAGAGCCATGGTATTAAGCCCCAATCGAGCTTTTTGAGCTGTTGTTCCGCCTATGGAGAATCTGATTGTTAGAATCCAAACAAGAAGGCTTTGAAGTGAGTGTCAAAAAAATGATCTGAACGTTGCATACATCGAGGGTCTTGACGTGATGGCATATTTCCATGCCCTCGAGGTCAACAGGACTTAATGTTATCTCAGGATCACTGCTGCCCGGATTCGAGGCGACCGTTGACCGGTCTTTTGAGTTGATGTGCATATGCAGATGCATGTTGATGATGATGTTGATGTTGTTTCGTCCCAATGGACTCAACTGAAAATGAGGAGGAATATAGTGGAATGGTCTTGATGTTTATCAATGAAGCTTTATGTTATTGCTGTAGAACAATAATAATAACAACTGCATTCTTGGCGGGTGCCCAATCGTCCTTATATATGAAGCCATCATGATGGTTCGTCCCGTGATGCGATGTATAAACTTTGTGATATTTCCAAATCGTAGGCTTGTTGTCGGCAAGATTCTCAACGGCGAGCTCTTCTCAATGTGCGGTGACAAAAATGGCTCCGTCTGCGCAACGTCGGACCCGGATTAGATCAATTCCGTGACTCTGTCGTACTCTGACGTCTAGAAACGTCGAACTCCAAGCCTCTTGCTGATCTTCCCAACAAGTTCGATTACTGACTGCATGGCACCATACAAAGCCCTAGAATCATTTTTTTCTGCGATAAGGGAAAGTATTATTGGCAAGGCAAAAAAATCTATTGCGAAAAGCACAGAGCGGCCAATGCCGGGTTTAAGCAGAAGAATTACACTCGAGATCGCGAGAACGGTAGCTCATCTTGCTTCCTCAGGTGATAGTCGCAGCTGGGGACCCTGCATCTAAGAGGGCTTGATAAACGCCTTCATAAAAACGCTTCGCGAATCGTAAAATATCATGCTACCCGTGCATTAGCGTCCCGAAGCACTTGCGTGGGGATGGGTATTTTTTAATGCCCACTCTCGGGCGGTTCATTCCGAGGGGAACCCCCAAGATTCCCCAAGACCTGACCCCGGTCGGCCCCCGTTTTACGTGAAGTCCCTGTGGAGCCCGCCAAATTTTAGCAGCTTGGGGCGACTTTGGCGGGATGTGGCTGGATTATTTGCTTGTTCGCTAACAATGCTGAAAATTTTGCAGCACCCCAAGTTCGATTGTCGGACGATGGTCAGGCCACTTTTGCATGATCACAGCTGCTTTCGGTTGCATCCTGGGAAAACTGCGACCGGGGTTGTTCCAAACCCTGTTGCCTCTTCCCCCACTTTACCGAGCGAGATGAGGCCTCCGAGCGACATTGGGGTTTCTGTGGCGCCGAAAGCTATTGCTGGAACCTGGTTTGCAGTAGGAGGAAAGCTGCACGGAGGCTGGTAAGCTGGTGAGTTGGAGCNAAACAGGAGAAACCAGACGAGCAACGAGCAGCAGCCTGTGGATAAGCGCATGTGGAGTTGAGACGTATCATTATTGCAAAACTGCTCTGTCATATCGCTCATCAGTTGATGATTAATGACGACAGCTTGGGAGAGGTAACGGTACTGTCTCGAGATTCACATGATATTGTGATCTGAAGAGGTTTTCCAAGGCAGCTGCCAACAGTGAAAAGGTTTCGGCCACGACGGTGTCTCCGCGATAGCAACTGGTCAACCCAGCAGTGCTGGCATGTTGTATTTGCGAAAGCAGATTGGATTGTCAATGCTAACCGTGTGCCAATGGGTAGAAGAGGCTCTGAAATGCCACGCCACGGCACAGGCGAAAAGATGATCCGATATAGCTCCGAGGGAAGGGGATTCCTGATGGAGCTTCAACTCCAAGAATAGATGCTGGTGACTCTCTTGGGCGCCTGGGAGGTGGGATTTCGAAGGGCATCGCGGAGGGTATAAAGCTGCTTCGAGGTCGTTGCGAGTTGGGGGCTTTTGCGTTGCGTGTCGTCTACTGATCAACACACAAACCGCATATCAACAACGACACATACAAATCGGAAATGTGAGTATAACAAATCTGACGACTTAATTCCCCGTCTGACGGACCTATTTGTTAACTTTGCAAACTGCATCGGACGTCAGTTCAGCTCACAAGCTCAATTGGAAAAAGCTAACCATTCTTTCAACAGCAAAATAATCAAAGGAGAATCAGAGAATATCTACACCCACCGACAAGAGAGATATATATATCTGAAAGTCGCAATCATGAACAGCTACTCTACCGTCGCTATCGTCGGAGCGGGGTCCGTCGGCTGCACAATTGCCCACACGCTGATGCTCCGTCGCGTCTGCGCCGAAGTTCGCCTCGTCGACATTGCCGAGGACCTCTGCAGAGCTCAAGTCCAAGATCTCCAGGACGCCACATACCTGACCAACGTCCGTATCAAATATGCCACCCCACAGGAGGCCGGGCAATCGGATGTTATCGTCATCACCGCCGGTGCCAAGCAAAAGCCCGGCGAGACTCGATTGGACCTGATCGAGAAGAACTACAAGGTCCTCGGGAGCGTCCTGAACGGCTTGAAGCCGATTAACCCACTAGCTATCATCCTGCTGGTAGCGAACCCGGTGGATGTCTTGACCCACTTTACGCAGCAGATGAGCGGATTGCCCAAGAACCAGGTTCTGGGGTCGGGAACTTTGTTGGATTCCATCCGTCTTCGCGGACTTCTCGCCGAGAGGTTGAATGTAAGACTTCTTTTTTATTTTTACATCCTTGACAGATGTCTCTGTATAGATCTCAAATCACGATCAGATCCAGAACGCTAATGCACGAAACTCCAGGTCTCGGATAACTCGATCAATGCTTACGTCATTGGTGAACATGGGGACTCTCAATGTGTAAGTTTATTTTCCTCGAACGTTGAACATTACATTGAACAAGTCATCATGTCTCTATTGAAAAATTCTCCACCACTAAACATTATCTTTTTGAATTTCTAGGTAGCTTGGTCATCCGCAACCGTATCGGGAGCTCATATCTCTCTCATCGATGACATTTCGGAAGAAGAGAAGGAGAAGATTGGCAAGCTAGTCTCGGGGAAAGCCAACGCAATAATTAAAGCGAAAGGCTTCACCTCGTACGGTATCGGTGCTACTGCCGCCAATATCTGCGAAGCTATTCTCTTTGACCAACGTCCTGTCTATCCTCTTAGTTGCTGGCACGAAGAATATCAGTGCTGCATTAGCTTGCCGGCCGTTATCGGTCGTAACGGAGTGGTTACTCAGATCCCACTTCCTCTTAATGAGAAGGAGAAGGAACAGATCGAGTCTTCGGCGGCGACTTTGAAGGAACAGATCTCAAAATTTTGAGAGGCTCGATAGGAAGGTTGTTTTATGGCGTGAATGTCGTTTTTGAAGGTCTTTTTGCGGATAGCGGACTAGAGCCAGAGCGTCAGTAGTTGACTACCGGGATAGAGTGTCTCTAATAAGTTTCTTTTGCTCATAGCTTTTGCTCGGTTTTTGTACATACCTGGTAGTCTTGTCTGCCCAAATGCACGTTCGTTGGGTCATTGACATCGGCATTGCTTGCCATCTTTTTCTCCCTTTTTCCCTCCGAACGATTATTATACAGAGAATAATACTACTGATATATACAATGTGAAAACGAGAGAAGTTTTTTTCTCTCAGACGAACTCCCTAGCGTGGACCTGTCCGTATCCCATATCCGCTAGCGAATCCATCGATTCCTGATAGTTTAGTCGAATGTAAATTTCAGACTTTGGCCGCGCTCGCTTTGTCAATATTTCGGCCTTTTGGCGTTCTCTGGCGTTATGATTGCCAGCGATTCGATCCGGAACGAAATGAACGCTACAAGAAGTGGCGAGTCTGGGTTGGTGATGGCATGCTCCTCGTGTTGATGAATTGCAAGGCATCATGGGATAATGGCCGTACGCTAGCGAGACTGTGGCGAGGGATTGTACCATACAGTCAAATAATCGTTTACTAGCAGTCTGTATCATTTTAGTAGTCGATTGATTGTATTTGGAGGCTTTGAGGGATAGCCTCTTCGAAGGCGTTGTTTTCGGGACGTAGAACATTTTCGGGATTTGTTGGTGTGATGCTGGATAAGTTTCGTTGTGAAGCAAAGAAAGCAGCGTAGTGTGTGCAGTTCTTCAGGTATAGCAATCGCAATTGTGTGTGTCAAACTTTGCCAGCGTGAAGACGGATCGAGAGCAAGCGCGAGGCATAATATATAGAAGAATGAGGTCTTCGAGATAACGCTGGAATGGAAAATCGTGACTTTCCCCGCATCTTGCAGCCTGAACCCAGCTATATAAAAATAAGAAAGCACAAGTTGGATGGTTGCGCAAGTGATCGCTCTTCTCCTCTCTGCAGTTTCCTGCTTTCGTCGAGGCCATGCCAAATTCGGCGATAGTATCACAGAATGCGATACCTAACTACGAGCAAATATGCAGGTTTCCGCCTGTCTTGTTCAAAATCTTGAATTTTGAGCAGCACAGAGCGGTCGAAATTTCGAAAGAAAAAAATGTTGGGTATCACATGGTGCGACGGTCGAAAAGCTGTTTGTGGAGGGGTGTCGTCCTATCAGAATTGCAGGAATTGCAGGAATTTTGCGGGGTTGAAGGGCGACGGACAGGGATCCGGACTTCGTTTTCACAATCACAGAACTATCACGATACAATGATTGCTGCTGCACCCAGCAGAGGCAACTCGCATTGGAAAAAGACTCGGACAAAGGGTCACAAGTCTATCATCTCCATTTTCTTGGCCTCAATATCAGAGCGCTCTTTTGATATGGTGGTGTTTTATTTCCATCGGCGATATCGATTTCTGAGGGCTTTGAAGTGAAGTGAAGTTGGGTGACATTTCGCTGGGACCGCCGAATATTAGCTTGGAATACTGCACGCTCCTCGGACTCTCGTCTTGGCTCACTCAGAGGTTCTCGCGGTGGTGTAGAGGGCCCCGATCTCAAATATTTTGGTGAAAAATGGTATTCTCATGGTGCTTCAGCTTGTGGGGTTTTCGAATCCCCTTGTTTCTGTGTAACTTTCCAATTCCTTTTGCATTTACTTGCCCTCAATTAGTCAGACGATCGCGTCAATATCTTGTTCTAGTCTCGTTGACCTTGTTCCGGGTCTCAACGACAGCCGCAACACAAGCACAAAGCGGCTGTCAAACCATTTATTCTCGCCGCTACCCGCCATATCTTGAGTGGCTGTATTTCTGTCGGCTGAAATGTAAATGTACTTCAGAATGATCATGACGGTTGATTCGATCTCGCCTGTTATCATGTTGCGGTATAAACTCTGTGCAACAAATTATCGTGTAACGGTAATCCCCACCCGTGCATCTGTCGCACCGAAAGTCAGGTCTGTTACACTATCTTAGACGGAACACCTGTTGACTAGTAGTGTTGGGCGACTTTCGCTGCAAGATATCAAGGATGGTGAAAGTTTTCTCTGGTTACTTTGATTAATCATATGGGTTGCCGTAAGAGCTCAAAGTTGTAAAAGGGTGTCGTGATATCGGAGAGCTCAATCAACCAAGTGTCTTTCGGAGTTCGAATGGTGCAATCGCCCATTGCATTGCATTGCCGTCAGGCCGGGAGCCGTAAAAGCGAAGATATTTTACAGTCGGTCATTGTACGGCCAGATATCCCAATCGAACCTTTCTCCCATAGTCGGCATCTGATCATACTAGTGACTCCCCAGGGTTCAGGCAGAAGCGGCGGCTTGCATCCAGATAACAGTTGGAATCCACCACGGCTGAACGAGCTCCATAGATAGCGACGAAAAAGACATCATTTCAGGAGAAAATAATCTGTCGTGATCATGAGACGCATAGCGCTCCATCAGTAAGGAAAAATCAGACAATCAGCTGGGGGAGGAAGGGAGTTCCGATATATATTGGCCGTATAAGACCACACGCCCGCCGCCAACAACGCATGGGAAATGTCACGCCACCCGCGCCGTTATATCACACCACAATGACCACCACCAGCAGTCGACACCCCAGTACATTCTGCAGCGGAACTACCCGGCGCCTTCGCATCAAATCGTGCAAACCCGATTTATAGGCCATGAGAATCTTAAATCGGCAGTGTCGATGCGTCGATTCGCGACAGACTAACTGCTTTCTTCCTTCTCTACTTCCGTTTGATCCTTGTCTAGATCTTGCATCTGGGTTGTCAGGCCACCCTGACCTGTGCAGAGGTCCCGTATACCACTCCCCTTCCCTCTTCGAGAACCTCCTTTCGCGATTCGACCCGAGTACGCTTCCCAAGCCCTAATCAACCCGTCGAAAGGGGAAAAGGAGGAAGCATAGGCATTAATCAATTTAGCCCTCCATCTTATCGTCGCCAACATAACGTCCGATTTCCCGCGATGAAACCAAAAGTCCGGGACCCGTGCATGGTCTCTCCATGACATGATTCTAGTATCAACGCCTATGACATCGACGATGTCTCATTTTCTCTATTTTCCCCGAAGGTTATGGGGGGAGGGGGAGGGGCAACTGGCCCCGGAACAGAATTGATTGGACCGTCCGAAGCATTACTCCTTCTGGCCTGACCCCGTGGTATACCCTATTGTGGTCTGACCTCTAAACCTTGGTTCTGTATATAAGGCTGTTAAACGCCGTGGTGGCCAGCCAGCCCTAAATCAATACCATTGCATATCAAGTACTCCAAAAGCCTAATTCGACTACACAAGTCACCCCATCTTCTTGCTTACCATAGCATACCCGTACGATATACTCTGTATATCCATTACCGTTTCTATTCATACAGTTACATTGCTGTATTCCTACACCTAAATGCCAATTAAAGAATACATCCCCACATCTCCACCTCTCCGTCCCACTCACGTCGGCGGCGGACTTCCAACTCGTCGCATCTCGGCGCTCATAATCGAGGAAGACCTGGAAGATATCGATTCCTCGGACTCGTCGTGGTTCCTACCGGCAAACCTTTACGAAACCGTCACGATTTCCCAAAAGGAAGTGCCTGCGGAATCACCAAGATACCGACCAAACACGGCATCGAGCCTGAGACGCAGCCTGGACATCCCCACCGCGGCCGATACATCGCGACGTTCCTCGATCTGTCTTGCGAGGTTGGAAACTACTGGTTTGGACGATGTTGACATCAAGTTGCCAAACTATGATTACTCGCACTCGCCCGGTTCCTTGAAGAATGCTTCTACAAGCAGGAGAGGATCCAACGCAGCTGAAGTTTTCTTCCGTTCACCGTTGAGGAGAACGAGAACTTATTCTGAATACAGCAGTAGCGGAAGCAGTACCAGCTCTGCGAGCGGCTACGAGTCGCCAGTGTTCTACCCGGACAGCGATTACGGCTGCGAAGATGATTGCGAGTGCGAGAACAAACAGCAGGAGTCTGTAATCTCGACGAGCGCAAAGTCACTGCCGATCCAAGTGCCCAAGGGAGGTCCGAAGCGAAGGAGAAGAGATTGCTTTGTTCAGGAAGACCTTCACAAGAAGGCTGAAAACGATGACGAAGCGATGGATGATGAAGAAGATTGCGATTACGACAAAGTACCGATCGAAGATTGGGTCCAATTTGCCTACAGTACGTCTTACGAAACCTCTGCCACGTTCTGAAAGTCTCTTTTCTTTCACAAACAACGAAAAGAAAAGAAAAGAAAAAAAACTCATACGAATATCCTCGAAGTCGAAACGTCCTAACGAAAAGTCTTTTATTCTCTTATAGCACCATCGAGCAACTTTGAAACCGCGTTAATAACCGAAGTCGTCCGCCGCCGTAAATCCGATGAACGCTTCGCAACCCTCAAAACACATGGGACCAACTACGAGAAAGAGTTGGAAAATGCGCAGTTTTCCGAATCCCACAGGAGAAGCAGGTGGATTCAGGACATGGTGAGGTGGTATCCTCAAGAGTGCGGTGGTGGACACGTTCTACCCTGCATTAATTGAGGATTTGTTCTTTCTCGACCGCATCCCCTTTTGTTGGAAGGGGGGGGTTGCGGATGAAAAATATCCTTTTTCGCACAAATTGTAATGCTACGGAGGAAGGGGTAGAGGAAAGACTGGACTCTGCGCCTTCCCATTTGTTATTCTCGTCGGTTGAAGATACCACTGCTGAATCGTTCAAAAAGTCCTTCTTCATTATCTGTTCTTCACCGATACCATTTCCCCCCGTCCCCAGTCTTCGTTTTAACTAGCACCTTCAAATTTCTGCAAATTTAGCTTTTTCGTTATCTAGCCAGCACATGTTCTGTCTATTTTCTTATAATGATCTTCACTGTACATATATTGCCTGTCTTTCGGTTTTCCTTTTTTTGCCTGAGGAGGTTACAGGGGAAAAAAGAATCCGTCTCGGGGGAAGAATAAGACGTGGGATTGGAGGGTGTGATATCCGGCGCTTATAATTCTCTGTTCTCACCCCCCAGGGGAAGCAAATTACCCTCTGGGGATGTGCGAAGAAGAAGCCATGTACATATGCGTTATATCAAGAAGGAAGAGGAAAAAAGTCTTCCGCATCTCAACATTTTATTTTTCATTTTCGTCGGCATCCGAGGCTGCCGACGTTCTGCATGCAGGTAGATACCAGGAGGAGGGGGGGGAAGAGTCTAGCCGGATCGACGAGGACAATCTCAGCGGCTTTTTTCCGTTTCTATTACTCAACAGATTGTATCGATGCATCGATGGCGAAAGACGAATGGATTCATTATTATCCCGAGGAGAAAAAGGAACTCGTGACCAGTTATCGCCTCTTTGTCACGAAAGTTTTTCTTCGCCTGCATGAAAAGGTATAAATGTCGATCTTTAACAATTCTAGACCTTTGTGGATTATAAGGAAATACGACGACAGACGAGGGTATGTAACTGCATAGAAGGTAAAAGGATCCGAGATGGTGACTGAGGCAGGGATACCGGATGTCCTTTTTATTTTTTATTTTTTACGTGGCTGCGGCCATTGATCCGAAACTCAAAATATCAGATGGGGGCGTGCAGTTGTCTCGTTGTGCAGAGGTATTATGCCAATATGTCTCCACAAAAGTGATATGTTATAGCTCCGTAATTGTGACTTCAATCCCATCAAATCTTCATTCACTATTTCAGGGCTGGGAGAGCAAGTTTTACAAAAAAAACTGGCAGTTAGCCTCAAGCTATGGGCCCCCCTTGCTTGCCCAGCAGCTTGTCGAGCTCTCCTAGTACCCTCGCTAGGATAAAACTTCTGAGCAAAGGAACAAGCCGTTTGACTACGAGGGAGAGTGAGAGAAAAAGGCAATAGTTACTGCGCTGTCGGTCTCCATGTTCCCGGATCGAAGGAACAACTGGTTTCGTCAATAGGGTTATTTATGCAGGTGTGGGGAATAATCATCATTGCGAATTCACATGTCTCATATTTATTTTCGCCTTATTTCTTCTTTTTCTTCTTTCACTTTTCGGAGCAGTTTTAGACGAAGAGGTTGTAAAGTTCTTTTTTCTTTCTTTCTCCTTGTTTTAGGATTGTGAGACCTTGAGTATAAGTTGATGGATAGATGGAGGAAGAGGAAGCGGGAAACGGTTACGAAGGGGACAGGTAATGGTTTTGGTGCCTTTATTATAGCCTTCATTATAGCCCAAGCCGATAATAAAAGATCGTATCTGTTAGCTCGAGCTTAGAAATTGATCCGTGGATTGATGGCTAAAGTGTCCGTTCCTTGGACCTTTTTAAGCTTCGGATAAAATAACTTGGATCGTTAATCGTCGCTGTCGCATTTCGCGCATGCTTGATAAATCGTACGCTATCGAGAAATTTATGGGCGGAGGTCGTAAGGCGGAACAGGAGGCCAGATCCGCATACGCATATATCTTCCGTAACAATAAAGGTTCGATGTTAGCTGTCAAAAAATGAAATAAAATAGACAAAGAGGGCGGTAAGACATGTTTCATACCGGATCGATAACTCCAAATACGGAACAAGTGCGAAATCTATTATTCTTTTAAAATAATATTGAAAAAGTAAATGATACGATAATGAGGACAGCGTCATATGATAAATTCCCAGAGCTACTAAAGTTATCTCATCCAATATACACACTTTACAAGAAAGAAAAAAAAACAGAATACCATGTAGTAGTAGAGAACCAGCCAAAAATAATAAAGGATATCAATTCTGTGAGAAGGGTTTCTTTCTGTTTTTGGCTGAACAAGCCGTGGCGTTTTAGCGGAGAATAGAAAATGATGCAATCGTGATACCCCGAAACGGCCAACTTTGATATGACAAAAGACTAAATGAAAAAAAGAACCGTATGGTAGCAGTGGTAAAGGACAAGTGATAAGAATTCGAATCGAAAGAGAGTTCGTGCAGTTTAAACAGCTTTCGTCCTAACTATGTAAGTTAATTTGATAACATGCCCGTAAATAAACTCCAGAACTCCCTTACCATAATTAGAAAGAAAAAACAATCAGTCGAAAAGACAGGAATGAAGCGCAATTTTACAAGATAGATAGATAGGCAAAAACATGAACGCGATATATATACCCAAACTTTGTAAACAGACCCGTCCTCAATTTTTTGAGCATTAACAAGAATAGTAAATGCATAACACTTTGGCCATTACTCCCCTCTCGAAACCCATCTCTTCCTTTTTCATCCGAAAAGAAATGAGAAAATATAAAATCAGAAAGAAAGAAAGAAAGAAAAAATGCCAGAAAATCCGAAGGAAATATGAATGAGAGAAGAGAATAAGAAGAAGAAAAGGAAGAAGGAATCAGTAGTTGACGATTCTCTGCGTGCTCGGCATTCTCATTTGGTCCATTTGTTTGAGTAATAAGCAGTCCTCACACTTGACCAGCTTTTCCAAAGTCATTATCCGCATCTTGAGAAAGTCGATTTCTTCTTTCATCATCCTCTTCTCCTTTTGCGTCCGGTTGACAAAGTTGAGTGCATCCGTCAACACATCCGCTTTTCTCGTCTTCGGGGGACCTGCAACCACCCCCTTGATTTTGGAACCTCGGATCTCGCTGGAGAGGGATATGGATTCCTCGTCTGATGCCTTGACGAGTTCCTCGTGCAAATGTGTGATTTTGGTGTTCAGATTCGCCCGGTAGCGTTTTTCAACGGTTGAGTGGGCCGCCTTTTTCACTTGTTGAGCTTCGTGTTTTGACAGTTTGCGAGTCGAGGTGATGTGTTTTGGATGTTGAGTTGATGAGCTCGAGCCCGCTCCGGTTAGGTTTTTGACTTTCAGGGGTAGTGAAGAGGTCGAGGATGATGAGCCGCCCATATCCGGAGAGTTGTGTGAGATCGCGATGCTGTTTTTATTTATTGATTCGGTGGGGAGAGACCAAAGGGCTGGCGGTAGCTCTTCGATCTCGTAGTCTAGAGACGGGGACATCGGTGATCTCTTGATTGCACCGCCGCTCAAATTGCTGCCCATGGAGGAGGATTGTCTGCTGGCATTGATCGAGCAGGGAGGTTGGTAACCTTGCTCTCCGGCCGGCGCGCAGGGAGGTGAGGCGCCGGTGAGAAAGGAGGAGAAGTCAAAGCCGGCCATCTCGCTAGGTGTTGTCACTGTGGCAGATAAGCCGGGTACGTCTGATTGATGCGTGCTGCACGGGAACAGTGAAAGATCATCTCCAAAGGGTGTATATGAAGGTTGGTCGAGAAAGCATTGGCCAAAGTCGATGTCTGGATACTCGTCTTTGCCGTTGTTTACTCCAATCGATATGCCTGTGGCGTTGCTTCCTATCAAGCGAGAAACCGAACGAGGAAGAGAGGGTATACCGTTAGTGGATATGCAAGTATAAGTATATTTTGACTTTGAGTTTTTCAGGGAAAAAAGAATGTATGTAGTGCGTGTAGACAGGGTGTATAGGAGGCGAGAATATTATAGAGATATTTTGGTGGGAGAACTCGGCCCCAGGCGGTCGAGGAAATCGGAGGCAGTACGGAGGACGTGGGAGGGCAGCTTACCGTTTTGCATGTTGTATTGTGGAGACAGGTATCCGTAGCCTGTCCGTCCGCTGGCCATTGTCACCCAAATATTTTCTTGTCGCGAAGTTGCGTGTATAGCTAGCTAATGGGAGCGAAGATATTGACGTGCGAAAAGAGAAGACCGTAGCAAGGACAGACTGGAAAGAATTCAGGGTGGCGTGTGCTGGTATAGTTAGGGAAAGGGTGTGTGGGAAGGTGTGTGTGTGTGTACGATGTAGGTAGCTGGTAAAAAGTCGTAAAGATATCAGTCGATAATCTGTCGACACCTCGTCCGCTTAGATAAAATATCCTCCTTGGTGAAGCCTCAAAAAACAAATAATGTCGGGGGAAGGGAATCGATCGGTGATATTTTTGGGTATGTAAGTTTGAAATGTGAAAGGGATTAACTTGAGATCAGAACCATAAAAAGCTGGAGAAGGTTAATTGAGGGGATATGGGTTATAAGGAAGTAACTATAAAAGACGAGGCTAGAGGGCCGTCCCTGGTTGGCACTGCCAATGGTGGATGGATTACACCCTCCACGAGAGCGAGGGTGCCCCAAAGCAGCCCAGGCTGGTCGGAAAATTTTAATCACCAGCTGGAGGCAGGCAGGCACCGGTCCCGCAACCACGTACAGGCATGCACTTTGTCTTGCCTCGTTACGGCCTCGAGATGAGAGATCTTGCAGCGAAGGAAGCGCCGAACCTTTTTGGCTGGGAGCCACCACAAGTTGCCGGACGGCGAATTCGAATCGAAGCTTGTTTGTAAGATACGGTTGGTTAGCAGAAGCAGAAAAAGCTGCGTATCCAGCAGAAAACTAACCTCTGTCTTTCTTTCTTTCTTTCTTTCTTTTTCTTGCACTCGAATCTATCTCGATTTTTTATTTTTCCGTTTTCTGCTCGCTGCTTTCCGTTTTCTCTTGTTCTTTTCGCAAAGGGGAGATAGGGTTCTTCGAGGCAAGGGCGGGACCTGGTTAACCCAAAGCTGAATCGGATCCCAGACAAAAGACACCACAGGCCATCGGAAAGGGTGTGCCTTTTCCCTTGCTTGCGTCTCTCACACACCTCCCAAATACCACGTGCGGTTTAACACATAACGGGGGCGCTAGCTGGGCCAAGACATCCTGCAGAGTCGAGTCCGGCCCCAGTTCTTGCCCGTTCCTATCAGTCCTTGCCGGACTCGGTAACCAGCGGCGAACGCCGCCGCGTAGATGCGAGCTTTTAGGAGCATCTCGGAACGTCTTCGTCGTCAGAACGTGTCGCGAGATAGTCGTGCGTTCGCAGCATGTTCCCTTCGGGTCATTTGACTTTTGCAGAGTTTTTTTCTTACTTTCTTTCTTTCCTACTCGCTCTGACATTCTGCGTTGCAGCGACGTTTATAGACAGGTCCACCTATTCTCGCCCTCAGACAGTCTCCATCGAGTATTTTTAACTTTAGGGCAAGGCTGGTCCCAGCTGCATACGACAGAGCACATTTATAATCATATCTCTCGCTCTGCGTTGTCATGAGGCGGCCCAGGCTTTGTCGAACCGTTCACAGCGAGCCACTTATCGACCTGAGCACCTCCTCGGTATCATAACCCCAACAGCGTCTCACCTCGAGCCTCTGCTGCAGCTTGCATCTGACGATCAAACGTTAGTCTTTTCCCTCAGGCCGGCACCAGTTGACCCGATTCGTGGGCGCCCCTTCGCTTGCCCTGCTGCATGGTTTGTCGCCATCCTTTGCACCAACTGATGCATCAAAATGTGATGGTATGCACAGCTGCACAGAAACAACTTGGAAGCTAGTTCCAGTTTCCAAACCAGCCCGGTTCCTTCATTGAACGTGTATTAGCTTTGCTGAACCGAGGGAAGCCTCATTTTCCCAGTCCCATACGGCTGGGTGTCCCGCTCCCGCGAACTGGAGTCCTTTGGGTGTCTTTTGGAGAAGGTTGGAGGAGGATTGCTTCCTTGCGATAGGCTCGGCTTGCAGAAGCGGTTCTGCAGCAAATGTCACGGAATGGCCAAAACCATGGCTCGCATAGGCTAATTAACTCCGAGATGGCCTTAGTTTGTGATCCGGGTTGGGTCCCAAATATAGACCTCGAGGACAAAGGAAAAGGAATAGACAGTCAGCGTAGGAGCAATACGAACAAAGTATGTAATATTCGTCAAAATGTTCAGCAATCTAATCCGCGGATTTCTTTTGAGAAAATAGGGAGCTCGGTCAACCGGCAGCGATTCGGGGGGAAGACACCGGGGATTCGGGGCGTCTCGTTTCCCCGGTACCCCGGTGCTGATGAGCCCGGTCCCGGATGTTTGATACGGGGGGGCGGGAGATGTCGGATGCCTTCAAAACTGGCTGGAAGACTGCATCTCCACCAACAACGCCTTTGCGCCATCAGCATTCCCTCAAGTTGAACGGAGGCCAATCGATCGCACCCCCAAAACGTGTCCTCACGTCGCAGAAAAAAGATGTGTTTGGGATATATTACAATAGCAGAGGTTCCCCCAATCAATAAATATCTCGCAGGTGGGCTTTTCAGATCGTGAGATCCTTTTTCTAGAAGTTCCAAGCCAAGCTCGCGAGACTTCGGTAGTATGAGGTTTTCATTCGTTCGTTGACGAGCGGAGACATGGAGACTGAAGGGGAAAACAACTTGTGCATTGACCTGTCCGAAGTACAAAGCTATGGATATCCTGGATTCTGCGATTTAAATATCTCAGCCTCATCCTGGTAGTTTTTCGTCTTGCGAAGCGAACATTTCGGTCAATTGAAATTGGCAAGTACCGGCTTCCGCTGAAGCTGGTAGAACGAATATTTCCTTGCAGACTCGGCCGACATCCCATTCTCACCGTCAAACATCGGACGGGCTAGCCCATGGTTGCAGTGCAAGTCGAATCGAGTTGGGATTGAGAAACAGGAAGAAAACTGGGGCGCACGACATACATCAAGCATTGCATGAAAAGCACTGCTTCCAGCTGTTGGAACCCTACCCGTTGCCGTTTTCCAGTTTCGCGGAAACGTTTTCGCTCAGTCTTTCATGTTCAGCTGATTTCGATTTTCCCAAATTGGTAGGCTTGCAGTGCTGCAACCCGCCAAAAACGCAGAAGTCATATTTGCAATCTCGATCTCGCAGATGTTGTGAGGGTTGAAAGAGTCAAAAAATAGCGACATTTTAGATTGGGGAAACGCTGTTGATTTCGGTGGACTTCAACCCATACTGTGGCCAAGTTTGGCTTTCCAATTTGTAACCAGTACTGCGGAAACCTGGAAGCTGCGAACATGCGAGTCTCCGCCTTTTTACCGAAGTGTCCTTTCACAGCTGAGATGTGCATTTGCTTGCGTATCCTCTCTTAAGATCTCTCACAAAGATAACATGAGAGGAAACGGGCTATTGGTTCTAAATCGCGAAAGACGCCGCTTGCCAACATTTTCTATTTTTTTTTCAATCTTCCTTGAGTTGATGTCCGCATCCCTATAACACCCTCTTGCTATAAGTGAGGCTTATGAGGCTGCAATCAAAAGTGAGGCTTCGTCCATCGATAGATTGTGGCTGTTGAGCGTACAAGCCTCATTTTCTCACCCTCCATTGCCGACAAGGTCCCCACTCTTTTGCATGTGCCGACGTCAGTGAGTCAAGCTTCGACTAGCTCTGCTCATATTTGAGATTGAGAGTTTTGGAAGATCATTTCCCAGCTTCGGGTCGTTTTTCTTTGCCTGGAGAGATGCAAAAGAGCACATGCCGTTGCCTTCAATTCGTGATTCGCAGCGTTCCTTTTGATTGAATTTTGACAAATACTCAAGTGCTTCGCATCTGCTCTAGGGACTGTTCGCAACGTTCAGCAGTGTCTTTTGATTATACTTGCAGGGTTCCAAAGACTGTTCCTTGGTCTAACGATAAGTCGGGCGGTGATATAGGTGCTCCGTGAGTCACCTGCTGCCCCAGCGCGTCGAGGTTACAGATGATCATGAGAACCATCTCCCTGCATCTCAATTGCATGTCGGCGAGGAAACCTCTCGGTGTAGACGGTTTCAAGATGCGTTTCATGGAATCGCAGTTGCCGGGTCATATGTAACATTGAACTTTTTCTTGTGTAGCTTGGAGATGAATTTCTGGAAGGGATACTTCGTATGCAGCATCGGATCGCAGTTCATCGCGACCTGAATGCAGGCCAGGCATAGATGAGGCTTTCGCAAGGCTGCCAATGCGGACAGCAATCGGGTTGCGTACCCACACGCATCAGCAAGCGTCATAGCGGGTACCCGCTAGCTGAAATTGAGCATCGACATGCTTGTGAACCTTCTTTTTTTGTGAGGGAGAGAGAGGACGAGCAAGGAACGAGGGATATTTTGTCGGCCCCATTGTACCTATACCTGAAGTTCAAAGTTGGTGAGGTTAGTCTGGTGTAGAAGTACGTTTGCTGGTGACCTTTTTTTCCTAGGAGCGTCGGCCAAAACATTTCGTTGGATCCTTCATCAACCTCATCTCCTCCCCCACACAACCTCTCCATCTCGAGTCCAGCCGGCCTCTCCGCGCTTGCAATCCGTCTCTTCCGACGATACAATCACCTTTCCGCTAATTTGAATCGAGCATCCAAAGATACATCCTCTCGAAAGGACTACACAGCCTCATATATCATATAATAAATTTCCGAAATTAGGATTCTGCCCTCTATCATTGGCTGCGGAAGCACCCATTCTTGCCGTTCGATATCCCACCACCACCACCGCCTCCCTCCCTCTCGTCTCCTAGCTACGGGGACCTACAACGGAGAAAGAGTTAGTCACCACGTACCTGCGACCTGCAGAGGGGCTAGTCTGTTGGTGTAATACTCGATCCTGCTGGGTGTTCCGCGAGGTGCATCTGCTGCGAACCTCTGAATCATAAGCGCACATACGCAGCCAACTAGCCTCCATCCACCATTGGGCCCTGTCATATAACCACCCCCCTCTTCCCTTCCTCCCGTCTTTTCTCTCTCCTTCCCTCTTTCCCTCTCTTCTTCCTTTCCCTCCCACCTTTCCCTCCCTCTCGCCATTCACACCAACCATGTCACAGCCACCACCACCCATAATTCCCCAAATCACACATACCGAATCGCCAAAACCACCGCCATCACCAACATCCTCTTCCTCCTGCTCCTCTACTGCAACGGAAGACATATCCGACTCTGGCGAGGAGTCACCGACAATCATGGAGCCCTCCGAATTGGACTACCTAACTCACGGAGACCTCCGGTCTCCCGGGCGTGAATCCGCTCGTGAGCGATCTCTTCGCAAGAAGGGTCTTCACCGCCTCTCCTCATCAACCTCGATCCCTTCTAATTCCGCCAACCTCGGTGTCCAGCCCGAGTACCCGTCCGATGACGACGAAGACAAAAAGAAAAATCTGACACCGGAAGAGCGAGTGAAAGCTCGCAAAAAGGCGAAGAAGACCGCCAAGGCCGAAAAAAAGAAGGCTTTTAAATCACAGGAGCCCGTGAAGAACCCACGGAAACGCGAGGACAGGCGGCGAGAAGACGATCTCGCAGCGGTGGAGGCCTCAATCGCTGCATTAAGAACCTCCGAAGACAATGCAGAGGTAGAACAGCAAGGAGATGTCACAAACACCCCGGACAGACAGCGACGGCGCAGCTCGAACACATTGACACGACCCGCAAAACCGCGAAAGACGTCGTCGTCGAATCAGGGTGTCGGTAGCGGTGGAGGGGCTGCATTGAAATCACCAAAGATTGGTGTTGAAGCTGATGACTCACCAGCCGCTCTCAACAAGCGCAACTCACCAGCGCACGGCAACACGAAACACGTTTCCACATCGCATCAGTATCACGTCGAAGAAGGTATCCACGAGCGGTCGAATGACATTGACTCGCAAATGGCTGCGTTGGCGCAGTTCGAAGCTATGAGAGAGTTGTCGCGGGGAGGCAAGCTCGCTCGAGGACTCGAGGAGCTTGAGAAACGAAAGATGAAGCAGAAGCAGAATGACGCGCTGAAGGGAGTCGTCGAGGCCGCGCAGGAGAAGTACGAGGATGAGCAATTAGCCAGGCTTTACGGCTTGAAGTGAATCATTTGCGAGCAGATCCGAATAATGGCGAAGGGTGAGATTCATTGGGCTTGAAGTTTATGAATTGACTTCTTGAACTCGAATTGAGGATTTTTGAACCCAAGAGGTTTCTCTTGGATATGGTCTCGTGCTCGGTTGGCGCAAATGATTCCTTCGTATTTTATAGGCCATGAAGTTGATGCTAGGTTCGTCACTTTTTCTTCTTAGCTTTTTTTGGTTTTTGATCTTTGATGCTTTCCTTCTTAGCATGAAGATACATACTGCACGGCGAGCGATCTTTGACTTTTTCTTCCATTTTGACGACAAAAAGTTTAACGGCGCATTTTTTCATCTGAGGTTCTGCTTTTCTTGATTTGTTCGTGGATATCGACTTTGAGCTTATGATTTTGTTTCAATGCGCGGTAGCAGTGCTCCTTTTTCCTTTCCATCATTTATGTTCCAAATCTTTTGCATCAGTTCAAAATTTTGTTTTTCCTCTATGATCTCATCCAGGCCCATCGCCCCTCGAGGCTTTTTGGATATTATACATTCGTCAGTTTTTTGCTTTTAATATGCTTCTTTTTCGTATAGCAACATGGTTATCCTGCGTAGAATTTAATGTTCGTCGCGGCTTCCAGTTGTCTACCTTATTTTCGTATATTTGGTATACCTAGGCACCCAGCCTGAAATGCCATTGCGGTTAAATCTCTTGAGCTTCTGTTTGCATTTTAATCTAGTTCTTTGTTCCTTTCTTGACGCGTAAAACATGCTACAACATTGCCCTTGGTCCTCTGTCTCCTCTCCTCTGGGAATCAAATATACCACTCCACTTCTTGCCTTTGCATATATACAAGATCTCCACCATCCATTATACTTTGTTTCATTTCCTTTCTTCCATTAGAACTTGTGGCCGTTTATTTTTGTTGGGTTTATTTAACTCACCCTAGCATTTGTATATAAAAATGCATAGATTGGGGCGACCCAGGAGGATGTCGGAGGAGAAGAAATGGAGAAGAAATGGAGGGTTGGATGGTCTACACTCGCAAAGGAGAAGAGGGTTGAGGCAGAAGGTTGAAGTTGAATGAAGGGAAGACAGAATGCAAAATATACTCTACTTGATATTCTATGAGTTGGAATCTTCTCGTTTGTGCTCGCTAGAATATTATATCAAATTCGATTCCTGCATGCATGGACATATACTGTTAAATTAACTGATATGGGTGTATCTACGTATACTAGTATATACCTAGACCAGTTCTCCCAGTTACTATCATACAATACCTTCTCAATGTTCAAATTGTTCAAAAGACATTTATTTGCTACCATCTGTAAACCCGAACAATCCAGGAACTCTACTAGATTAAGATTCAACTGTGAGAATAATCTGTAGATGTCTCGGCATGATAAGGCTCGGGATAACCCCCCTGTTAATCGCGGAACGCTAGATGCCGCTTTGAGACACGATAGATGTCGATAGATCGGAGTAATATATATGCAAGATATATCCCGATGGTATGCAAGCGAAAGGCGATGCGGAAAATCCCTTTCTATCTGAGAAGTGAGCGCATAAGCAGCCTCACTATCACAGGCCACACGCTTGGCTATATTATCATTGCATCATGGCAGAAATCATCACAAAATTTGCTGCAGGCAGTCTACAAGGCTCAACAGCAACCCAGCCTCTTTTTCCTTTGTCGCGTCGCCAATCCGGTCTTGTCAGTTAAACCTTGCATTGCATCGACGTGTGCTGGCAGAAGGCTGCTTGATTTAAAGTTAGTCTTTCCTTTTGATGAATTCTGATCGAAAACAGTTGGGAAGATGCTCATTCTCTTGTCAGAAACCCTGACCAATCTCAAACTCCTCGATAATCCCTCATCCAGTATCAGATCTCGCTAATGCTAGTGAGACATTTATGCACGTAGATATCAATGACCGCTTCTACTTTCAGATGGTGAGTGGCGTTGTTCTCTGTTCCCCGTTTGGTGTTTGATTATATAAACTAAAACGTCGAATCCACAACGTACAACGCAGTGGGAGAGACCAGCTCCAGGACGCCGTAACATTGTTCGAAACAGCACTTCCAACAGCTGAAAGGCAAAGACTACCCGTATTTCCGGATGTTAACAATGTACTGAGCTTGGTTAAACAAGTAAATGACAAACACTAGAAGAGGAAAACACGTAAACTCGGAGACCGATTAGAACCATTCCTCAAGGCTGTGAATCAGTTCGCGAGCGTTGTAGATGTTATGGTTCAGAGTAACCCTGAGATCGCAAGCTTGATTTGGGGTAGCGTCAAGTTCTGTATCATCGTAAGGCCCAAAATACAAAGCTTTAAGGAATAAACTTAGACTAACACAAAAATCGACTGAAAGATATTAGTTGCGCACCGGGAATACTTTGAAAAGGTCACGGACATGTTGGAAGCCCTAGGCCGATACTGCCCGCTAGTGGACGATTTTCACAGAATTTTACCAGACGCGAAGCTGCAGGACACGCTTTGCGAGTTTTATGCCATAATCATTTCATTTTGCCAAAGTGTTCTTGAGGTGTTGCTGGCGACTGGTGGGAAGTCTCACACCAAAGCTATTTGGAGAAAGCTAAAGGGGGAGTTTCCGGCTATTGAAGCTAAGATCGAAAGATATCGAGGTTATGTGGATGGCGATATCCACCTGGCTGCTGAAAAGGCTCATAATTCTGAGAGAGGATTGAATGCAAACTTCAGAAACCAGGTTATCGCCTACACAACAAGGGACGTTGAACAATGGAACAAGACTTCGCAGTGGAGGCTCCAACAAGACGAGCGTCAGCAGAAGCTGAGAAGGGAAACCTTGTTGGAAAAGGTCACCGGCCATAACTACCATAATACATATTTCTGGCATCTCGGCATGGAGCAGGAAGGTACAGGGCAATGGGTATTCGATTTGCAGAAGTTTAAGGATTGGGAAACAGGTGCAACGGAAAACCGCATTCTCTGGTCTCGTGGAATTCCTGGAGCAGGGAAATCGGTTTTGACAGCAGGAGTTGTGAAACATCTGACAACCACATACCCAAGCTCAACCGCATTTTTCTTTTGTCACTTTCAACAAGCCGAGTCATTACGGTGGGAGACCATTGTCAGAAGTCTCTTAAGGCAGCTGCTCACGTTTTCGGATAAGACGGACAATATTCTCAATCGATTTGAGAAGCCTTTATCCCAGGATCAACTCGTACAGTGTTTCCTCGAAGCTCTGGAAGTTATGAAACCAACGTACATTATTATCGACGGCATCGACGAATGCATCGATGCAGAAATTTTCAAAATTATAAATCTAGTGCAGCGTATGACCAAGATACCGCACGTCAAAGTCTTCATCGCTAGTCGGGAAACCGCCGACATATCACGCCGAGTTGGGTGTTCCAATGTGGCCGAGTTGAATCTTTCCGAGCACGTTCAACCTGATATAGAAAGGTATATTGGTGTCGAATTGGAAAAAAGAATTAGCGAGGGCCAGCTATTCGTAGACCTGGGCACTTGGGTCACTGTGAAAGAGCATATCATGACTGTTCTTGGCGAAAAGGCGGAGGGAATGTGAGCTAAGAACTGATCCGCTGTTACAATATAGTACGCCGGCTAAACTGATAACTAAAATAGGTTTTTGTACGTGAAGTTTCAACTTGACGACATATGCAAGGCAATTTCTGGAAATAAGTTGCGCCAATGCCTAGAACGTCTCCCTCACGGTCTAACGGAAACGTATGATAGGATTTTGGGGAAGCTTGAGAAATCCTATGATATGGAATCGGCAAGAAAGGTGTTCAACTGGATTACTGTAGCTGCGCGACCCCTCAAATTAGAGGAACTTGCGGAGGCTACAGCATTTGAGCCTGGCGATCAGAGCTATAGAGACGGTATAGAGCGGTTGCCCTTGGACCCAGAAAACTTGAGCCTAGTTCTGAATTGCGCAAACTTGGTAACAACTGAACGGCTGCAGGGGCAAAACATAGTGCGTTTTGCGCATGTCACTGTTCTGGAACATCTAAGAATTAGAAACATTGTTAATGACACGGATGCAGAGCTTCGAGCAGGCCGAATTTGCGTCACATACCTCAATTTAACTGATTTCGAGAGGCAGGTGGTTCTTTATCATGACCAAAAACCAGTATTGGTTCAGAACCCCGTCGACTGGATCCCAACCATTCTATCTCAAGATTCTTCTACCACATCGAAGGTAGTAACAAGTATACTAAGCCTTCGGAGCCGAGCAATTGGGGAAGGACTCGAGACTCAGCTGCATCCAGTGAATCTCACGAATATTCGAAGCACATTTTCCGGTTCTACAGGTCCGATCATTTTGGACAAGCTTAAGCGGGATTATCGGTTCTTTGATTATGCGCGTCTGAATTGGTTACGACATTGTCGACTCTTAGGCAAAGGTGATTCTTGTTGGGAACTCTTCTCTAAGCTTGTGTTTGTCGAAGATTCTACTCTACAACACCTTCCTTGGGCTCAGGATCCTGAAGTCGCAATCAATGGGTGTCGATTTCCGGCAGAATATTGGGCTCCAATACGATGGGCCTTCCTCAATCGCCACCTCAGTCTTTTGAAGTCCATTAGAACAGCCGTTCCATCTCAAACTTGGGACTCCATGTTATGCGCTGATCTACAGATTGGATCGAATGCTTTTGAGGAGGTAACAAAGTATGAGAGATATGAACTCGAAGATGGACAAAATTTCTTGGAGGCGGCCAGGTTTTATAAACGAACAAGAATGATTCATCCTAATTACTTACTGGGCAAAGCATTTCAAGGCGATAGAGATATTCTAGAATTTGTCCTTTCGACATCCCCAGCCATCGGGCTGCTCGCCGTACTTCAACACCAAAATGTGGAAGGAATGAAGTTTCTTTGCGCTCTTGGCCTTGAACAGAGGGTTCCATTCATCCTCAAAAGAGGGCTAGTGACTCCATTAGCAGCTGCTATAAGACTACTATCGCCTCTCAAAGACGAGAGACAGATACAAATCTTGGAATTGATCTTACAAACAGGTGTAGATCCGAATGAGCGTATCTTGAAATCTGTCAACATGGCATCTTCCAGTCCGGAGTTTGCCTACATTGATTCCAATCCGCTTAAATTTGCTCTCCACCATCGGGACGGCAAGATTGCCGATATTTTGATGCAATACGGAGCAATAATGACACCATCATTTTTGCCGCGGGCTGTCTATTCCGGAGCGAAAGAAGCCATAAGGGCTTACTGCAACAATAACAAGATAAGATCTACACAGGAAGGAAAGCCTGGTGCCGAGGCTGTTTACGCCGTGGACTGCTTTGTAAGATCAGTTACGACTGCCTGGAAGGAGGGAGACAAGGAATCATTTGAAAACCTTTGCGGCATAATATCTAACTTCGAGATGATACCAAACTCTTCTAGCTTTAACCACTCTGGGTCGAATGGAACACGGCTGAGTAGAGATATTCTTTCTATGGCCATAAAGCTAGATGCAACCACAACTTTAGAAAGATGCATGGAAGTGGTCTCCAAACGGACAGCAACTGACTCCAGGACGTTGGCACCGGAATATATTGGACTAAAAGGTTTATACAATGCATTCTGTGTAGCAATTAAACAGAATCGGCTGGATTACACCGAGATGTTACTGGGACCTATGATGGTCGAACTACAAAGATCACATGGTTCATGGTCCGGATACGGGTGCCAGTCACGAGTCCTGTATCCTTGCAAACAAGATAGTCCTAAGAAAAATTGCGAGTTGCTTCAGTCAGTGGAAAGAACCGTCAATAATCTCTTGTTTGATTCTCGTAATAAACTATCCCCCATCTTGAGAAATTCTCTTTCCGAATTCGCGGACCAATTCGCAAAATATCCTTTGGGGACATCTGAAGTGGGCATGGTAGTTATAAGACTAATCGATGATAAGTAGTTGCAAGCGTTTATTCAGTTTTCTTTATGTTTTAGCGTCAACTTTGAAATTTCGTGTCAATACACACTATGTTTAGTGTCAGCCCGTGTATAGGTTTTTAGTGGGCAAAGCTATCCATTTAACTGTTTCAAGCTCCCAAACCCTTTTAATATTGGTTTCCTTGTACCTATTCACCTCGAACTTTATAATTTAATCTCCGTCTCATACTACTAACTATGTATTCAGAATATTTCCAAGGAAGGGTTTGAACTCCTCATCTAATCGATTCTTCTGGATCAGATTTTATTATTCAAGAGTCTTGTCATGAAGTTAAGCTATTTAGGTATCTTGTATAGCTATATATAATACACTTTGGAAGTACTATAAGCATGATTATCAGCCCAGAGGTGATAGGGGTCAGGGACCGGGTTGAGCGAGTTCGCAAAATTTCGTGAATCCTAAGTTTTACAGGAAATATCAGATTCTAGCCGCTCGATGCGAGATTGGAAAGGGAATTTCGATTTCTCACAGCTAGATACAGCCGAAAAACAGACTCAATAATACTTCTACGAATCTCAAATGCGAATCCGCCCAGCTTTTGTTACTGCTGCCCAATAGGCCTTTGAGACTTCACGTAGATGGAGCAAAAATGCAACAGCAGATTATGTTGCGTTGGTGGCATACGCGTATTTGCTTTTGGTGAAGCTTCGAGCTCAACCTCACCTTCAAGCTGTCCACGCAAGCCTCCTCCACTAACATCTTCATCGACCTCACCGACGACCTCATTCATCGCATCTAGTAGCCGTTGTCACCACGCTTTGATAAGCTCCTAGCAATTGTAGCTCGCCGGCCTAACAACATCCATCGATTCCAATAGTCTCCCTCCTCCCTCTACCACGTCTTCTGTAGCCCACTTTCGCCATGGTACGTCACGTCCCACTCGCGGTTCTTATCACGATTCGCAGGCTAACAGGTCAATATATAGACGTCAATAGGTACCGGCTACGATCTTTCAAACTCCGTCTTCTCACCCGATGGCCGTAACTTCCAAGTCCGTGAACCCTTCAATACCGATCCCCGCGTTCCCTCCCTCGCTTCGCAGGGTCCATCCTCATATTACCCCACCAACCCGGCCGCCTACTCTTCTTTCAACTGTTTTAGCTCACAAAATGTCACGGGTCGGAGTACCGTAGGTCGAATACGCCCAAAAAGCTGTCGAAAACGGCGCCACGACCATCGGTCTACGATGTAAAGACGGCGTCATCCTCGCCTCCGAAAAGCTCATAGCCTCCAAGCTTCTAGTCCCCGGTAGCAACAAGCGGATCTCCACTGTAGATCGTCATATCGGAATCGTATGTTCTTTCTCCGTCCTAATGGCCTTCCAAAATGTGCTGGGAAACCCATAGAGCTCCCTCTAACAAATATTTCTCAAATGAAAAAAAAAAAAACAGGCAACATCCGGTCTAATCCCTGACGGCAAGCACTTTACCAACCGCGCACGCGAAGAATCTATCTCGTGGCGCAAGAACTTCAAAGACTCGATACCCATTGCTTCCCTCGCAGACCGCATGGGCAGTTACGCGCAGGCGTACACGTTATACTCCTCCGTCAGACCTTTCGGTGTTACCGCAATCATCGCTGGCGCAGACGACGACGGTCCGGGGCTGTATATGATTGAGCCGAGCGGGCTGTACTGGGTGCGTCCCTTTTTCCAATTTTCATCCCCCAAATTAACGATGCGAGAAATATATCCAAAATATCTAATTCCAGATGAAATTGGGCACCTACAGGGCTATACTGGCGCGGCAACCGGTAAAGGCCGCCAGGCCGCGAAATCCGAGATTGAAAAATTAAATCTCTCGGAGTTAACGCTTCTGCAGGGCGTCAAGGAGGCCGCGAGGATCATATATGTCGCTCATGATGATAACAAGGACAAAGAATTCGAAATCGAGATGACCTGGGTCACGAAGAACAGCACGACTGCCACGGCAGCGGCGACGGGCAGCAGGGGGATGATTTGGAACGGATGGGTGCACGAGGATGTTCCGAAGGAGTTGCTGGCGGAAGCTGCGAGGGAAGCGAAGAAGGCGGTTGAGGAGGAAGATGATGAAGAGGAGGAGGAGAAGGCTGAGAAGATGGATGAGGATCTATAGATTATGGAAGGGAAGAAAATGAGAGATAATCACCGTTTTTCTATGTGATCCCTCATAGCTATAGGCGCTCGTACGAAATGATAGCATGGATATCATTTATGGATTGGATAAATCACTGAATAGATGTAAAACGGCTGTTGACGTGCACGAATGACACACAAAGACTACAATTAAGTTATATGGAATAAAACATGTACGGCGGTGATGAAATAGGGGAAAGCACCCACAATTCTATATGGTCATCTACAAGTAGGGGAACGTCTAAGTTCCCGATATCATTTCTTTTGGGAGTTCCACGAACTATGATAACAAACACAATAAGACGAAACCGTAAACACCATCCAGCCTTAAAACAAAGAAACCACCAAAGAAAGCAACAGAAAGAAAAGAAAAATATTATAATCATACATCAATCGAATAAAATAAGGAGTAGCATTTGCGCCATGGGTAAAAAAAACCCTTAGATGTCGAAATAAAATATCCTCAAGAAATTGCCGGTGGGTATGGACGAGGTACCTCGTGGTCTGGAGCTTCTTCTTCAACGACGAGCATCATACCACAACGTCGCACTTGGGGAAATTGGCTTCTGAATTCAAACGGAAATTAAGTCCAAGAATGAAACATGTCAATCAGCAGATGTACCAAAGTTTGCCCAAGAGAGGTATTTCAATGTTTACTGTCCCCCCATCTGCGATCCAGGTCTTGGGCTCCCTTGCTGCCCCATTCCTCCTGGAACTGAAGTGTTCGGTCCTGGTGTAGGTGTATGATAGCTGCCTCCCCGCTGCATTGGTGTCGCACTGCTGCCTCGGCTGACTACTCCAGTACTACCCATCACCGGCGTCGCGTTTCCCATCATCGGGCTCGAACTTGGCGCCCTGGTTTGCGACATCATTAGCTGGTTTAACATCTGCTGGGTAGTCGCACTCCCGCCACTCCGATTGATCGGCGGATGTGGATGATGTATTCCACCAGCACCAACATGACTGACGCCTACAACTCCATGATTTCCGGGAGACTGTCCGTGGCCTTGTTGATGATGATGCGCCGCCGCTGCGGCCGCATGTTGCTGCTGTTGCTGTTGCTGCTGCTGCTGCTGCTGCTGCTGAGCTTGCGCTTGCGCTTGAAGTTGAGCTTGTTGCTGCTGCTGAGCTACCGCCGCGGCTGCTGCCTGTTGCTGTTGCCCAGCTGCCCCTTGGAACTGACTCGCAAGACTTGCTATAAGGTTGCTTATATGCCCATAGGTCAATTCCTTGCCCAATTGCTTCGCTTGGGCCTGGTGCTGCATAATCATCCTATGGACATATTCATCGCCAATTGTCGGGAAGTGCTGTTTGATCCTCATCATGGCCTGTTGAGGACTTATCAATTCTCGGCCAGTGGGAGCATTGGCACTTGGGATCGATGATCCACCTGAAGGCGAGCCTGATTGACCGCTGTTGGCATTGTGGGCTCGAGCGGCGGCGGCGGCGGCTTGCATGGCATGCAGATGACTCGCCGAGGCCGAACTGACTTGAGGTGTTCCGTGAACGGCGGCGGCCTGAGCTTGCGCCTGGGCAACTGCGGCGTGGGCTTGGGCTTGTTGCATTTTAAGAGCGTTAGCTTGCATACGAGCCTGGATGAGCATCCGATATTGCTCAGGTGTGAGGCTAGTAGGTCCATTTTGTCCGCTGGAGGCGACGGTGTGTCCCTGGGCGCGTAAGTGCTGATTGACTTGTTGAGTTGCGGCCTGAACAGCGGCGGAGTTGTTTGCAGCGAGTATTGATCTTTGCTGTTGAGCGGCGATAAGAGACGCCTGGGCGGTGGTGGGTACTGCAGCAGGTGGGGTACTTTGAACGCCAGGAACTTGGAGGTTGCTCCTAGACTGCACGGGGATGTTGTTGGTGGTTGTTTGCGCCGGGGTGGTGGTGGTGGTGGCGGTGGCGGTAGGTGTCGGCGCAGTTGTCGCTGCTGGCGTGGTGGTGGTAGTTGTTGTTGCTGCGGGTGCGGTGGTCGCGGGAGTTGTCTGCGATGTTGTCGTTTGTGGCTGAGAGGTCGACGCCTGAGCCTGTCGCTACGTTTACTAGTCAGCAATCTCATTTGTGTATGTAAACGGCAATATATCAAATGGTTTCTTACCCGCTGTAGTTGAGCCATTTGGGCAATCTGCGCCTGCTGTCGGTGCAATAATTCCCTTTCATGCTTCATCCTACTGACTTGAAGAGGAGTATATTGCTCCGACTTGGGTGCGGCAGCCGCTTGTGCAGATTGCTCTTGCTGTTTCTTAATCGCAATACTGGTGGATTGTGCCTGCTTGCTGGCTTGCACTTCACGCTTTTTCGCAAGTTTCCTCATCTGTTCAATCATATTGAGAGTGCGAGTATTCCTCCTGCGCTCGACGCGCATCGGCTGGCTTGTACGCCTCTTTGGAGGTTGACCAGGTGTGCTGACAGTGTTTTGACTGGTAGAATTCGCACCTCCAGGAGTGGCAGCAGTTCCCGTGTTTGCAGCTTGTTGCATGGCGTTGGCAAGAGTCGGTGCTCGGGATGCTAGTTCCAACCTCTGCTGCACAGGCTTGAAGAATGGTCCTTTGATGAGCTCCTGATTTTGGGGGTCAAGCATAAACCATCTTTCGAAGCACTCCCAAAGACTTCTCCGATCTGCTCCGGACTGTAAAAAGCTTCTCGGTTGCATCACTTGTGACACGAGCCACCAATTGTGATTGTACTTTCGAACAGCAGCAACGAGCTCTTTATCCTCCTCTGAAGTCCACTGACTCGGCGCTCTATACTCGAAGAAAGTAGCAGGAGGCATCTCTTGAGGTGGCCTGAAGGGATGGGCATTATGAAGCCTCTGGAGGACGGGCTGGAAGTCGGGATTGAACAATGCGACAGTGGTGTTCTGGGGTTGTAAGGCGGGGCTGCCGCTCCTTGTAATCCCTCTAGACGAATGGCCAATTCCCCGGACTGAATCCCTGTGCTCATCATCTTCATCATCCGAATCAAGGAGCCTATACTCTGGATCGTAAGAGAACCGGCTTTTCTTAACTGGCGGCCCTTCTTCGACTGGAGCTTCCCAGAGCGTTCGTTTCAACCCAGAACCAGGTCCCAGAGGCTCATTATTCCTCCATCCATCGAAGAAAATAGGCTGATTGACTTTCCCATTGCTGTCCACCACTTTTGGTGCTTCAAAAATTGGCAGCTCGCCCAACATACGGTCCGTCATCGAATTAAACAAAATCTCAAACACTATATCGTCAGCGCCCAACGCGAACAGATTGCCCGGATTTTCAACCTCGTGCAACCTATGGACAAAGTCATCCCGCATATTCTCATCTCCGTCGTCCTCATCATCTCGCATCGCTTCATCCTCGGAATGCTCATCACTCGGCATCAAATCTGGTGTGGGAACCTGGGTCACGTGTCTATTCCGCATTGATGAGCTGTTTCTCGTGGTACGAATGCACATAGCCCTCCGCTCTTCCGGACTAGCTTGATGCCACGCATAGCAAACATCCGCAAGCTTCTTCGCTGCGACGATGTTCCATTTTCGGTCCTCCTTGAAGTCTTTGCTCATCCACTTGACTTCCATGAGAAGGTAGTCCCAATGAGAGATTTGTTTCGGCGGCTCTATTGCCTTGGCTGGTTGTGTAAGACTCCATTTGCCTGCTTTCTGTAGATCCTGAATCTCAGTTAGGGCCTGAATGGCTTGCTTTTCTCGTCGCAGGAGTTGGAAAGCAGCGGTAGATAAGGTTTTATGACTAGTTGCAAGCGAGTTCTGTAGCGGCTCTGAAGCAGTCACGGCGGTAAGATAATCAAATGGGTCCAGTCTGGGCTTATCAGAGCCACCTTTGTGATGTTGCATCTGTTGGCGCAATTGCATTTGATGCTGATCCCGCACGTCCGTGAGAGAAGATATTCTTTGCGCCTCCAGTGACCGAGAGTTCATCCGCGCTGGCGTACTAATGCTTCCGGACCTAGTTCCTACTCTAGAGGGAGCGGGCGCGGAAGGCGAGAGTTCATTTGGGTTAGCAGCTGCCTGGGAGGCAGAGACGTTGGCAGTACTACGGCCGTGAAAAACGATTTTGGCGAGTTGTAGGCCGCCGGTAAGAGAGGGTCGTTTCTCACGCCGGGAGGATGCGCGAGTAGCTGGCGTGGATACAGTTGTATTGATAGACTCAAGAGCAGCAGTGGTAAGTGGTTGTTGCAAAGATTTAGGTGAGGTAACGTGTCCGGTAACCTCATCGACAGACATAGGAGTCTCGGCGATTGCAGAGGTGTCGACAGCATCGGGTTCGTGGGTTGTGTGTTGGGGTGATACTAGAATTCCAATAGACGTCGAGGGCAATATTGATTCATGAATTGGTGCAGGAACTTGCTGTTGAGGATCAAGTGTTTCTAAGGGTGTCTGCTCCTCTCGCTTTATATTGGTGAGGCTTGGAGCTCCCCCTGAAACCTCAGATGCTGAAGACGTTGCGTGCCCCGCTTCGTGAGATTCAAAGGTTTCTTGTTTGGTACTAACGGTAGGGCATTTAGCAGTCTGTGTATTTTCAACCTCCTTCGTTACAGCAGGGGCGAGTTTTGTTTTTTGGGAGTCTGTCTCAATGCTAGTTGCCTTGGTTGCTTGGGAAGCGTTCGAGACATCCTGGATCGAGACTTGAAGTTCGGACGGCAGCTGATCGGTCCTAACAACAAGGGTTCCAGTAATATGATCCTGCTCCTCCGACTCCGGCTCAGCTTCTTCCATATCGATATCACTGACAGACTCGTCGTCAGATCCTTTTGTTGTGGATGCTGCCATCTCTAGCTGTGCAGCCTGTATATCGTCCACGCTTCGGCTCGCATCGTCCTTGGTGATTTCTTGTTGTTTCGATAACGCTGTTTCAACTTGCAACTGTTTTTCAACTTCACCCAGGACCTCGTCCAGAGCAGATTTCGGCTCGGGTTCGTGCTCGCTATTTGTGATTGCGGATTTCGCTACACCTTCGGATGGCTTTGGAGATGGCTCGCGTTCAATCTCTGACATTTCTTCCGCGCTATCAGCATCATTGTCATAATCCTCGGCAATTTCATCTTGAGCCTCTCCCTGAGTACTCTTTTCAACTGATTCCTGAGGCGCTACATTTAGAACTACAGAATCGGCAGGACTAGGCGGGGATACGGATTTTTGTGGAACAGAAGTTGGTGGTTGTGTAGAAGCTTCAGCTTCCGTCGCGGTGGTAGGTGTTGGAAACGGACGAGGTATCTGGTCTTGGGGTGATGTTTGGGTAGATATGGCAAGGTTTGGTGGTTCTGATTTCTGGGACGTGGTTCGTTCGAGTGGTGGAGGCGAAGCCGACTTTTCGCTTGGGAAAGTAGGTGATGAAGGTATCTGAGGTCGTGAAGAGCCGGAGGACGGTTCAGATCCCGAAGAATCTTCGGCTCTCTTGATTACTTCGGAAATAACGGCCGCAATTTCCTCATTTTCCTCGTCAATCCGAGAAGACCCATCCTTCTCGGGAACATGAACCCGATTATCGAAGGCGGATTCGTTGGACACATTTCCATCATTACTGGCCACGATTCCAGAATCAAATTCTTCCTGTTGTACAGTTGGTTCTTCGCCTGACGATTGTCTCTTTCTAACTGATCTTCGAGCTGGTGTTTTGGCTATTTGTCCTGCGGGGTCGTCCAAAGCAGCACCGACCGATTCTCCCTGATCCTGACCAACATTTTTCGGAGTAAGAGATCGTCTCGCGGATGTGTCGCGTGTAGTCGGAATGTTGAGACCTTCGAACGTTTTCCCAGCCGGATTTTCGCTACTTGTCGAGCCAAATGACCTCTCTCCCTTAGACGTAGCCAGGACAGCATCACCGTTCTGAGCAGCGGATGGAACAATCGATTTCAAAGCTTCCCTTGCAATTTCCGGCACGACCACTATCGATTTCGGCAGCATCTCGTTCGCGTTGAACGCTTTCCCTCTGGTTGCAAACAATGTCCCATCCTTCATCAGCAAGTCGTCCTGCGATAACCCCACCTTATCTAAATCGCTGAGGGAGGACGACGATACTAACAGATTGATATCCGTGCTCTCCAGAAACTTCCTTTCTCCTTCCTCATCCAAAACATGTCTCCCAGCTGGCCCTCCGCTACGTCCTCTATTTGTAGCACATGAGAATTGAACATTGTTGACGACCCGGTATAGTTCTTGGAGCTTTCGTTTTCGGGAGGATACGATTTTACTATATGATTCCCAAAGGTAACGGGAGAATTGAGAGTAGGATTAGTAAAACGGGGCTTTGTGCAGAGAAGTGATGTTGTGTCGTGCAGAATGTTGGTAGACTCTTTGATCTTTCCAGGCAATCCGACCGACAACGAAACAGCGCTCCCATTTGATGTAGAAATTTGAAGAGAGACGAACTCCAATGCCTCGCGTTTCTTCCCAAGACGACTTAGTGTCTCTGTTGATGCCATAGTTTTGGTACTACTGGGAAAGTAAACCTGTCAACTCCAGCGTGCCCGAATCTCCCATCAAATCCAAAGTAAAAAATTAAAAAAGTGTCGGTAGGTAAAGTAAATCGTTTCGAAGGTATAGTATCGGAGCGGTCGTATCCGCGAAAGGTTGGATCAAAAAGTCGGTGAAAGAAGTACAGCCGGGTTAACGGAGACCGCTTTCTTGTCGTGCCGACGGGCTATGAAGGCATACCAGCCCGGAGACAGAACAAGGTCGAAATGGCGGATGGTGTTGGAGATGGGAGTTGGAGAGTGAAGTGAACGAGGGAAAGATTGAAATGTGTTGCCGAATGGCTGCGATGGCAGAAAAGCTGCAGATGTTTAGAGCGCCAAGACCTAATCGACCCAGCCAAAACAACCAACTACTGCCTAAAGTGGGCACTATTAGCTTTATTTCCATCAGATTAGATGAGATTAGACCGCACCTCGCCAACGTTGCCTCTTCGGGTTTCTTTCTTTCTCTCTCGTGGCGAATGGATTAATTTTCTAAATTTTAATTTTTTTTCTGCGACGAGCTTTAAGGAAGGTGAGCGGTACCAACGAACGAATAAAAACCAGTGAACAGAGAAGAACAAGAGAGAGAGAGAGAGAGGGAACAGAGCTTCTCTAATATATATCCCCTCTACACCGCTTTGCACTCTCCTTCACCGGCCAATCCACGTCTCCAAAATGGGTCACAAGAGAAAGCGAGAAGCCAACGGCGCGGCCTCGTCGCCCTCCACCTCGCCTTCGACGACCACCGCAGATACCCTCTCGAAACTCTCCCTAGCATCGGCATCCTTCCAAATCATCGCTGGCAGCTATGACCGTGTTCTTCACGGCGTCCGGGTCGCTATCTCGTCCGATGATTCCAAGCAATCCGCTATATTCACTCCACTCTTCCTCTTCACAGCCCACGCCTCATCCATCCGCTGCCTCGCCGTCTCCCCTCCCTCGGACAGCGCCAACAACAGTAATAAACGCATATTAGCTACCTCCTCGCCGGACACAAAAATAAATCTGTATCACCTGCACACTCGAACAAACCTTGGATCCCTAGCACCGCCCTCCGCCTCGCCTACGACATCACTTACCTTCCCGTCCAAATCCACGCTCATAAGCACGGACGAAGCTGGCTATATCCATATCTTCAGAACGAGAGATTGGTCGCTCCTCAGCAGTCTGCACTGCCCAACTCCAAAGCCGAAGCCTGGGGCAATATTGCAAGGTGGAGGTGTCAATGCTCTCGCTGTTCATCCGTCCGGTAAACTCGCTTTATCGGTTAGCCAGAACGAAAGGGCGGTCAGGATGTGGAACCTTATGACGGGGAGGAAAGCTGGCGTATTGATCTTTCCAAGGACAATACCAAGACTTATTACTGGTGTCGGTGGCGAGGGTATCAAAGTCATGTGGAGACCTGGCAGCAAGGGAGGATATGCCGTCATGTTCGAGAGGGGAGTGGTCTTTTTCGGCCTCGATAGTGAAGTCCGAGGAACCATCGTTACTACTCCAACGAGTAAGGTGCACCAGGTCAAGTTCTTGGAGGTAGAGATTGGCGGGGGAGTACGAGAGATGTGTTTCATAGCGACAGAAGATGGAAGGGTGGTACTCTATGTCTCCCCGCAGGAAACGGAGGGCGAGAAAGATGGCGATGGAGAGGGAGAGGAAAACAAGTCTATTTTCATCACGGCTATTACGCCAGATTCGTCCGACAGAACCAGAATAAAGGACTTTGACATCCTCCCGCACCCTTTGGCAGAGCATAAAAGCAAGTATTTCTTGACAACAGCAAACAGTCAAGGCATCATTCGCGTCTATTCTTTGGATTTCGCAAACGTTCAGATTACGGACGAGGTACAGTCGAAGAAACAAAAGGTAGGAAAGGATACAGAAATGACAAATGGGGGTTCAGAGAAAATAGCTGCGATAGAAGTTAAGGCAGACGGATTTGCACAGATGGTCGGAGAGTACGATACTAACAGACGGATAACGTGTCTGATAACTGCAGATGTGGAGGACAGCGCAGCTGGAGCTGGAGACGAGGATACAGGGGATGAGAATGATGATAGTGAGAGCGATAGCGATAGTGAAAATGAAGAAGAAGAAGATAAGGTTACGACCGAAGATGGAGAGGGCGAAGAATGGGGTGGGATTAGTGATGGCGATGGCAGCAAGAAGTAGCAGCCCTTGTTAACAAATGTATATTATATCGTTGCTAGCAATATTCAAAAGACTATGAGGACCTACAAGCCTAATTATACCAATATAATACCGGAATAGTCAGCAGACCAAAGGACGTATTCTAGAATAAAATACTCAAGGCTAACAATTTGGATCCTCTGCTGTCACAGTCTATGTCGCATGCATTGTAGTGCCAAAAAGCTGGTTTCTTTGTAGGCGAGGTCTCCATCCAATGCACTCTTTGATTGAGAGAGTGACCCAGCTTCCAATATCTGCTGAGAGACTGGCTCTATTACCCTTGTAAAATAAGAATATTCCTGGTCTTGAAGCCACCCATTTCTGGAGACTGGGTGGCGTGAATAGAAGCTAGTTTTCGAGACTGGGTAGGAGCCGAGGCTTGAATAATACCACAATAACAACACAAAGTCAGAATGTTTGTCTCGGCAGAACCCCCACCCCTGTTATATCGCTACACCGTCGACGACCCGTAGCACTCTCTCCGTTTCATCTCACAAGCATTCTTCTCCCTCTCCAGCAAATAAAAAATCCTCACGTTAGAATCCCTCTAACGCGGGATAAAAAATAAAATAAAAACAAAAAATAAAAAAACCACTTCAAAAGCACAAACTTCAGCCACCTAATAAGGTTTGCACCGAAACAAATCATCTTCAGCCAACTTCGATACTAATACATATATAATATCAAAAGCCTGTAGCACAGTATTAGCAGAAAATAAATATGGATTTATTCCGCATTATCTTAACCCTTCTCTTGTTTGCGACTACCCAAGCGCACCAAGTCCTCACTCATTTCGAGGTCGATGGCATCCGCCAGAGCAACGTTCTTCGACAGCCAGGAACGGTGTCACCTATCGTAAATCCAAACAGTGAGGACCTTGCTTGCGGATATCCACCAGGTAATGTTCAAGGAGCGAAGGGAACCGACAAAGCCATCATCCAACGTATATTTCCAAACTCATCCTCATTCAGCTGATCGGTGTGTATCTGACATTCTCGTCATAGCTGGTTCTAGACTCACTTTCGAATGGCACACTAATTGGGACGGGTCTGTTTCCGGACCGGAGGGTGTTACTGATATCTCCCATAAAGGACCCTGCGCCATCTATATGCGCAAGGTCAGCGATTCTGTCACCATCCTCGCTAAAGACCTTCACGACCCTGGTTGGTTCAAAATCTGGGAAGATGATATTGATAACAAGGGAATATTCTGTACCACCCGCATGCGAGAAAATGGGGGACTCTTTTCTGGATCTGTTCCAAAGCATCTTGAGAACGGCGATTATTTGATCCGCGCTGAAACCATTACATTGAACAATGCGGCTGAGCCAAATAACCAACCTCAATGGTACGTCGGGTAAGTATCATCCCTCTCTATCCTAGAATCTCCATCTGAAGGTACTAAGTTCTATAAAATGAATAGATGCGCCCAAGTCACTCTGAAGGATTCAGAAGCTCCTTTTGTCAAGCCAATCACAATCTCGATTCCAGGTGGCGACTATGCCAACTTGAATATGCCGGGTCTTCGCTATAACATTTGGTATCCAGAACGTAACAGCTTTCCAGATTACGGGCCGGTCCCGGGTCCTGCCGTGTTTTATGATGGCAGTGATGCTGTTGAACCTGGAAGTGACGACGAAGTGCCGTCTGACTTACCGCCAACTGCATTTCTTTCTCCGCCTATCGGTGTCACCAGTCTCAGCAAGACAAGCACTACCACTGAAGCTTCTCTTCCGAGTGGCTTCAGCACTATTCCTTTCCCAGATATTTCATCAACTCCCTCGACATCATCCATCGAAAATACGTTGACCTTAACGATCACAGTCACGAGCGATGTTACGATATCCACTTCAACTGCTACCGTTATTGTCACATCAACCAGAACTCCATCTATCACCGGTCTAATACGTCAGCCTTTGACCAAAACCACAATCATAACCAAGACTGTAACTGTCGGAGTTACGAAAACTGTCTACGTTTACCCTACGCCTGTTCATACTCCAGGCTACGGATACGGCAATAGACCTTCCCATCGTCTTTACAAGATTGTTACGGCTACTCGTTTTATTTCAGTCACCAGGACAGTTTACAACAAGGGAGGTGAACACACGCATACTCCTACCAATGGAGATACCGATGCTACCACTCGAACTGCTACTTATTCTTCCCACATCTTTGACACTGAGTACCAATATCGACATTGGCACCGTCGTCATCAACATGCCTGGGTCAGGCGTCGACCCTGAAAGATATATGTCATCTTGACTGTTTCCGTTTAGTCACACTTTTGATCACTTTTTATCACTTTTTTCTTCTGTCGTGATCAGTTTCTGAATGTCCCAACAGAAATTGATGGTTCGATTAATGTTATCTTAGGGGGGTTAAGAGTTTACTTGACTACTTCTTCAATCGTCGATTCAATATAGTCTGAGTTAATTTCAAACTTTCAATAATAGTTCTAGCACTCTGTTTTGATAGCTTTCGTTTAGCGGTTCTGTCAGAGTTAACGTAGAGATTATAGGATCCTTGATTTAATTCCTTCCTGCCGATAGACTTATATACAGTTCGGGGTCTATCAACTCCCGACGTTCCTATACCTCCCACAGAAAACTGATATTATATGTATAAATGTAGGAGGGAATGCGAAAGCGGATTATCAATGCAATGTGATACATTTGCAGTTAACGACCAAAATTTATGCTCGTCTATCCTATCTACAAGTACATGTTTATCGAAAAAAATTTCTTCGGGGATTGAAAAAAATTAGAACGCCCTTATAATGCGATGAAAATATTAAAATGCTTATAGCGAAACCACCCAATATATTAATCAAATTTATCGTGTGAACTTTTCCTTTCCACAGACGTTCAAAAACACCTCCTGCAACGTCGTACCGTTCATACTATACTCCAAAACTTGCCCCTCGCTCTTCAATCTCTCCATCTCCTTCATCGCCGTCACAAAATCCACTCCACCGATTCCCTTCTTCAATCCGAATCTAATCTGTCCGCCTGAACCTTGCGTGACATACTCCTCGACCCTGTTCCCAAACGACCGACGGATATTTCCTTCGATCACTCCGGCACTAGTAGGATTGACCATGGCCCTAACGTGCCAGAAACCACCGTACTCGTCTCTCAAGCTCGAAGTAGTGCCAGAAGCCAACAATCTCATAGCGATAATTGAAACATTGGTAGCCAACGCCTCAACTTCCTCCATACTATGCGTCGTGAGCAGAGTAGCCCGATCCCGTCCCAGCGCCTTAAGTGTCTTCCACAAAGTCCTCTTCGAAACGGCGTCAAGACCGGTAGACGGCTCGTCGAGCAGTAGGACCGGCGGATTTCCCAGTAGCGCGATGGCAACTGACAGTTTACGTTTCGTACCGCCGCTGAGCTTGGTGACCCGTTTGTGCTTATGTTCCTGAATACCCAGAGCTTCCATGACTAATTCCGCGTTCTTTACCGGGTTCGGGACACCGCGGACTTCGGCGTAAAATTTCAGGGTGGTGAAAACGGTAAGGTCATCCACGGCATCTTCCTGCGGGCAAACGCCGGTCTCAGCGCGAGCTTCGACCAGTTGCGTCAGGATTGACTTGTCGCGGACGAAAATATCGCCAGAGTCCGGTGTGAGTTCGCCACGGATCATGTTTATAGTTGTAGATTTTCCGGCACCGTTGGGACCCAGCAGCGCCATGGTTTCGTTCGAGCAGACGGAAAGGGTAACATCGCTTACCGCTTCGACCCCGTTGAAAGATTTACGAAGTCCGAAACATTCGAGCAGCGGAGTCCTCTCTTCGCTGGTCACAACGGCGGATTTATGGGACGTTGCGGGGGCGAGCTCCAATTCCATGCTGTCCCTAGCTTTGAACTGTGAGGGGCGCCGGAAGCGGTAGAAAAGGCGAGAGAAGACGTTATATTCGATGGCCATTAGAAGTAAACTCAAGAATAGGATTTGGAGGATTAGGTTGAAGTAGACACCTCCGAAGAGGTTGAACGCGAACGAGCTAGGATTGGTAACTTCGCCATATTTCCCACAGAGAAAAGAGTAAGAGTTTGTGGAGAGGAGGAACGCGCGGGCCAGGTTGGCGGCTGGGGATGTGAGAGCCAGACCTGCTGACAGTTGATTTTGGACATCGAAGCGGGAAAGAGCCGGGGCATACGTCTGGGCTAGGATGACGCCAACCAAGTAGATGAACAGAAGGAAAAGGTGGATTATGATCGCCATAAAATAGGCCAGTTTGGCTGAGAAATAGAGCGATAGGACGAAGCAACCGAGGACGGTGGCGATACCGGTGAGAATTATAGCACCAAATATGTAACCCAGTCCGTAGAATTGCTTAGTGTACTCTCCGACGGACAGAAGAGCAAATATAACAACAGCCACTACCAAGATAAGTTGCATTTCGAAAAGAAGATAGGCGGACCACAAGCTGACAGGTCTGACGCCGTTGCTGTATTGCAACGCTCTGGTTCTCTGAACTCTCTCGTACGTTGGGTAGATGATCGCGGCCGTGTAACCAACAACGATAGCCATAGTAAGAAAAAGAGACCATGCAATTGCCAGGAAATCGTAATTACTGTTAGGTAGACGCATGACGCGAACACTCGTTCGCATCGCCGGTCCGTTCTTATCCTTGCTAAGCATGTTATTAACAACCGATAGAGCATCGATTCCGTAAAACATATCGTTTGATGACCCGATAGAACCGCCCGATACAGCGATTCGAGGGACTTCGCCTTTGGGGGCCCATATACCGCTCTGTTTCGTGCCATCGTTGGTTGCAGCTCCGGAGAGAGTCGTGGTGTAGTTGTTTTCGTTGTTGACATAAATCAAATTGTCGGAGATTGGACTTGATGAGTATTGCGAATAGCCATAGCCATCCGGAAAGATGTCGTCGAGTAATTTGTATCCTTCGCTACGGCTCCCGAATACAGCTTGGGGGCCGACCACAATCTTATTTGAAGAGTAGAGACTCTCCGGGTAACCGGTCTCTAGCGCGTCGTAAAAGGCGGGGTAATCAGCCAACGGAGTTGAGCCATAGGAGTAGTCGCTGTCCGTCGCAGAAGATCTAACCGTGGGGGTTGCTGTAGGAGTAGCAGCAGCTTGTGACCGAGAAATAGCAGCTTTTCTTTGGATTTCTTTGGTTTCATCGTTGAATTGCGCGAGCTGGGAGCCGCAATTATTAAGACCACCAGTTTTTGCTACGTCAGCAGCGTTACCCCCGCCCTTCATCAATGCGGCCGCGACCGCGATAGGGATGAGAAGAGTGATTATAATGGCTAGCCAGTTGTGAGGTAGGACTGTGTATCGCTTCTTGAACAAAACCCAGATCTGTCGGAACTTGCTAATTGGGCGGCCTTGATCGAGATGCTGACCCGGATGCTCAACGGTGTGACCAACTTCTTCGTCACTATTGTTGGAGTCTTCGCTTTCCTCGTTGAGAGACTCTCCATTGGCTACCTTGAGGAAGACTTGTTCGAGAGTTGGGAAGGCAACTTCGTACTTGCCGATGCGGCCAGGGTCGCTCTTTTCAAGTTCCCCTAGCTTCTGGGATGCCTCTGTCGATGTTTTGGCGTGTCCGACTTTGTTGGTAAGATTTTGGTCGTCGTATATAGAGTACCCGTCACCATGTTGAGCCTTCAAGGCAGTACTGGAGCCTTCAACCACAAGGGAGCCCTTCGACATGATTACAACATGGTCTGACAAGATATCAGCCTCGTCGAGGAAGTGTGTCGTTAATAGAATAGTGCGCTGGGCAACACCCTGTTGGATGATTTGCCAGATGTTTTGTCGGGATAGAGGGTCGACACCGCTGCTTGCTTCGTCGATACAGACGATTTGAGATCCGCCAATGAACGAAATTGCCAATTGAAGTTTCCTCTTCTGACCACCGCTAAGAGTAATCGCTCGGGCATCTATCTTTTCGATAAGATCACATTCACGGACCATTTCCTCGACCGTAGCATCTCGTTCAGACTTGGCGAGTTTCTGATCTTTGATTTCGAGCCAGATTTGAACGTGTTCGCGAACTGTAAGTTGTGGCCAGATGACATTGTGCTGTGGGCAGTACCCCAGCTCCGTGCGATCACATCCGAGCTCCATACCGCTTCCCTTATCAGCCTTAACGACACCGCCGATACATTTCAGGGTAGTAGTTTTGCCGCCCCCGTTGGGTCCGAGAAGGCAGACAACTTGACCAGCTTTGACTTCCATGCTCAGGTTATTCACGGCTTTGTTCTTCTTGAAAGTTTTGTTCAAACCCGTAATTCTCATCGCGAGATCAGTTCCCGGAGCTAGGCGCTTGACAATGTACGGCACGTGCCAGATGGAGAAGTGAGCCCCTACAGCAAGCCCCAGATAAAGGGGGATTTGGATGAGGAAGAATATAATGTAAAGATATGGAGCGATCGAAGGATACTCGGTCAATGCTCTGATATCCTGTGGGGATCTCGATACCTTAAAACCAAGGGTATTTTGTTCAAGACGAGCGATATCTCCAATTAGTGATGCGTAGGCGAATGGTGGAAAGACTGCTGCAAGACCTGTCATCTCTGGTATGATGGTTGGTTTGTCCGCGAACAGGTATTTGAAGATAATCATGGCTAGAGCCAAGGTGATGAGAGCCGATACTGGGCTCGAAAAATGTCCTTTGGTAAAGAGCGTCTGAAGGAAGACACACATGCAAAGGGTCGCGGTTCCTGCCAAAACTTGAAAGAGAACCAAGTAACCGGTATTGGTATGGACAAACAGGACTGCACCGATGATGATACCAGTTATGATCCAAGTTGGAATATAGAGTAACCAGAAGGAAACAAAGTAAGAGACAATTTGAGGAGTTTGTCTGCATCCTTGAGTAGTCAGAAGCTCCATAACACCACTTTCTCTTTCACGGGTGAGGAAGCCACAAACATGGAACACCATCTCGGTGAAAATGAGGAAAAAGAACGGTGCTAGGAGAAATGTGACGATAAAGTAATAGCCGTTAGGATTCGATTTCGGTTCTTCTCCAGTCGAGCTCGTCTGGTCTGAACCGCCCGAACTGGATTGAGAGGAGTAGTAGTTGTAGAGGTAGCTCGTATCCTCGCTGAAGCTTTGCTCGTTGACGATTGTGTCTTTGGGCAAGTCCGCGATAGCGGAGTCCATAGCAAGTTGAACCGGAAAGACTTTATTCTGCACGATGGACTTGTGTGACTTCCATTCCGCTTCCGTATCAAAGTCAGAAGGATTGTAAGCGACGATATAATCTATCAAGCTGCCATTGGCTTTGTTGAAGATGATGCTCGCGAAGCAGGTGCTCGCGCCAGCAAGAGTAATGCGACATTCTTTGAGGATTTCAATAGGATCATTGACCCGAACGACGTTGCTAGCTCCAGTCCTCGTGGTAAACCTGTCGATTATTTGGTCGACCTGGTTTCCCAGTCCGTTTCTCGCAAATACAAACTTATTATCGGCGTGGTTCTCCAGTGCCGACGAGATTGATTTTATAGGGCGCAAGTCAGCGACCCCACCATTATTGTTACCACCAAATCCTGCCGATGAACCGATATACTTGAACAGAGAAAGTACGAGAGCTATGATGATTGGGGCTAGGAGCACCCTGAATAGCATGACCAGCGGCCGTCTGAGGAAGAGCTTTAGGTTCTTGTGGCAAAGGGCGAAGACCTGCCGTTGGTAGATGCCCATAGTGCTTTCTTGCTTGCGAGCAGTACGGAGGCGAGGATTGTTGTGCTCCTCCATCGCGTCTGCCATTTTCGACTCCCAATAATTATAACTATAAAGATATCAGACCCCTAACCACCGTAGCATCAATCTGTTAGAGTAGATGTGTTGAACAGGTTATGCAACTGTCAAAAGCAGAAAAGAATAGGATGCAGAAACGAAGCAAAAGATAAGAATAGGAGAGGGCAGATTTAAAATGAAAACGCTCTGGGCTCCGTGCCTCAAAGAAAACCTTCGTCTCTGAATGACTGCGGACCGTTGTTCTCCGATTCCTTCTACAGACGGCGATACGACCTGCTTGAATGCCACAAACCAGGGAACCGGGTCTAGTACTCAAGCTACCGTTCTTCAAAACGCGATTTCGAAGGCCAACCTTGACAAAAGGAACTCGGGAAAAATAAAGGGGAACAGTTACGGCTAATGTAACATCAAATGCGAGAAAGAGTAAAGATAGCCTCTCCGACTATGCGAAAAGAAAACACGGAGCGAGTGGCGAATGTAAAACCTTGAAGTTCAACGAAACAACACTGCCGGTTCGAGAAAGGCTCGAGTTGAGCCGCAAGCCCAATCGAAAGACAAAACAGAATACTTACTGGGGCTTAGATGATAAAAGCTGGTCTTCAAAGACTTCGGCTCATTTCTCTACTGGAATAGCCACAAACTGATGAAGTGCACGTCGGGTTGTGGAGCTTTGCTGTGCTGTTGTTGCGTGTTTGTGGTTGTGGAAGCTTTGGAGGCAGCCCCCTTTAATATTAATCTACAAAAAGCGAGCGACAAGGCGGAAATTGTATGTTGTCGATAGGCTTCAACGCAGCGTAACTTTGGATTTTAAGACAAGAAAAATACAATTATTCGCAGTCCGGCATACCTTCATATTATATGTTATCCTGTAGAGCGCCCAAAACGCAAAGGCAGAGGCCACGCTTGCGCCTTCTGTTGCTCAGACAAAAGATTCGGCGTCGCGTTTTCACCAGCGACTTTACAAATTGGGACTCTTCGCGCCTTTGCTATCCTTCGAGAATGTCGTTTGAAATTCGGCGGATAGACCAAAAATCGAGAAGGTGCATTTGCTTACGCGTTCCCTCCTTTCCATTTCGCTGCTGGGATAGCTGTGTCCACACAATGACCCATATTTAGAGAGCGTTGGGGAGCGGGAGGCTATCAGATGTAACACCACCTTCTTCTGCAATTTGCGATTTGCAGAACTCGTATTCCTCCCATGCCATTATTTGTTAGAGGTTCCACATGGGGCAAAGTTTTTTCTGAGTGTTAGTGGATCTGGTCTGCTTCCGACAGGCGACCCAAGGGCCTTTCGCTTGGCGAATTTTAAGCATTGAATCATCCAAAGGGGCGCAGTCACACAGCCGAACCTGGTCAACCGATAGATAATATGCATATACGGGCTCTTCCGAGGTTACGTAAACATTCGACCAAAATTTCCGCCATATCCATGAAGTATCTGAACAGATGTCAGAGTGGAGTACCATGTACAAATGAGCCCCTATAAACCCAATCCACAAACTCAATATGGGTAATACCTTACCAGTACTAGTCTGCAACCTCAACTATGAAGTATTATATGATTACATATATTTTATATATACACCAAGGTTTCCATGAGACTTCGCTTACAGCTACAGCGCAGAAACAGTTGCAATGCGGCGGCGGCCAGAGTCTTCAAAGCTATAAAGATCTCTCAATCTTTATGACACCGTTACATGCAGCTAGAGCTTTGCCTATGATTGCTTAGCTATGTAAATTCACTCAACTTCAGTTAGTCAAGCATGCGACTTGATGAGTAAAATATAATAATGTACTAGGTAGTAAATTGTCTATGCAACCGGTCATTGCGAAATCCAATATTTGTAGATAATACATATTATGGAAATATTCGTACTATGTACGTATGTAATCCCCTTGATGAGTCGAGATAGGCTATCTAAAAATCTCCGCAAGCCAAACAATAAGCGCCAAACTCTAGATTGTATCAAGGCGGAAATTGTCATTTCGAGTATATGGTATCCAACCAGATCCACCGATAGTGCGCCTTTCCACGGCCTCTCAAAGTCTCCTATATCAGCACTTTATCCCATTTCGAACCCCTTTAAATATACTTCATATGATTATATAATATGGTACTCAAGTCTCCTCGGTTTCTTGCAAAATCCACAGCACCAAAAGTGTATATCCGATAAATCACGTGGATTATATCGGACTATTACCTAATAAACGACTTCGGAGGGGTTGGATGAGTCAAGGGTAGACTTAACTGGTTAGAAGTAGCTGCGGATTTGCTGTCCGAGATCCATTGACGGGTCGCAGTTGGCATAGCCACTGTCTTATCACTTCTAGCCATTTTTGGATATATCTATATACTGGTATAACATAAATCGGTTAAGTCGCGATCAGTATTACAGATTATTGTATCAGTTGGGAACCTATCAATACAAATCCGTCAGTGCAGATATACATGCGTCTACTATACCAACGAAAGAAGCCATGCCTTGTAAATTGAGGGGTGGTCGAGGCCTGCAGAGCTCTTCTAAAGATTAATTAGACTTTGGTGTAGTTTAGCCAAACCTAGGTATGCATATGGAACCGGCTCCTACGATCATCTTACCGGCTGTAATCTAGGAGTTATTTACAGAGCACTGAAATATTCCTATCTTACGTGGAGCATGTCGCCTCTGGCACCCCAAAGGAAAGCTTTATTAGTACCATGGTGGTAAAGGCCACCAGGTCAGAACAGCCTCGTCACATCAACACAAATTCCTCACCAGTAGCGGAAAATGCAACACTGGGAGCACGCGATCCAAATCGAAGTTTTGAGTGTTCCGTATTTCGAGTTCTACAGATACAGCTCTAGATATGTAAAAAGAATCAAACCAATAAGGGTCATAAAGAATCATAACTTATTGATGCATCACATCCACAGGGAAGTCGATCAACGTCGGCGAGAAGCTGGGGTGTACTATTTCTAGATGCTTTCTAGCGCGTGTATTGTGTTGCAAAAGCATTTGTGGCCTGACTCCACATAGTTGTCGTCACCTCTTTCTAGATTTGAGATACCCTACCAATGAGCTTCAATTTGACGTGAGGATTTCGAGCTACAATTGGACAAAATTTTCCTGTTGAGGCATGCTTTAAATGAAGCCTGCAACGAACGCAGGTGTGAACAGCAAATCTGATTTAAACCTGGTTCATCTCCATTCGCGTGGTCGCCAAAGGGGGACCCTAATTTTGCCATGTGCATTGCATGCAAGGCCATCACCCAATCGATCGCTGAGCCGTGCACCGTTTAAAACGTCCAAGCAGTGGTCAAGATCCCTTACATTTACATTGTATGCGATTTACTTTGTAGTTCATCGACAATTCACCTTGTTCAAAAAGTTATTCGCCTTGAGAAATGAGCAGGTAGTATGAATTTACTTGAATTAAGTATTATCTGTAAATAAAAGAATGTGGGTGCCGAGCTCTCCAGCGGTCTATCGAGAAGTAAAAAAGTAAAAGTACATGAAATAAGAGTGGGAAAACTGAAAACATGAAGAGCCTTGCACTGTCTCAGGATCGAAAATGATTAGATTGAAGCCATTTATCAATCTACCGCCCGCTGCCCTAATATACAAAAAAGAATTTTGGGGAAAACTGAAAGAAAAAAAATAGAACTCTACAAAGAAAGAAGGTACACCAACCTCAGGTACCATATCAATCGTCGGGTTGCTAAAAGACCATATTCACAAAAGAGAAATTTTGATAAAATGTGTTGGGGTATCGAAGAATATTAAAACAAATGAGACTTGTCCGTTTTGTTCTCAGACCATCTTGTCGCCTGCGCAGAGGCCGCCGTCCTTGCCCTCAGTGATTCCGTACTCAGTCTTCGCCTTCCCCCAGATGGGAAGAGTGCCCTTAACGCAAGGCAGCCTGACATCGGAGGAAACGATAGATACTTTGAGATCCTGGACATCTTTGCTCGGTACTGCTTCACCACCAGCGGTCGCAACCTCCCAGCGGAGGTTATCCTTAAGATAAGGAATAACGGCGTCACGACCTAGATTTGCGATCTTGCCGTTGACGATCAAGTTCATAACCGCAGCGGTAAGAGGAACGGAGCCAGAACCCGTGAAATGGTGGCCACCACCAATGTTTGTGAAGGCCGAGTGCTGACCGACCAAGTTCTTCTCAATCGGCCAGACGGTGGCTTCTTGAGAGTTGTATTCACCAATAAAGACGTAGACAGTGAAAGTTCCATTCAAGGCGCTGTTATCGGCTTTGATCTGGGCAATATACTCGACGTATTGGTCACCGCTGATCAAAGATGAAGCGAACTTGATGATATCTTTGATATCAGGAAGGTTATCAATAGCGTTCTCGACAACATCACCGACAACATCGATGGTATCACCAATGATGTTTTTAGCTTCGTGGGCGACCTGGGTAACATCGGCAATGATACCACGCTTGTGGTTATTGTTATTGTGGCGATTGCGACGGTCTTGGAACCAGCAATCCCAGAGACCAGTCCAGAACCAGAGATACCAAGGAGTATTTGAGCAGGTCTTTGGGGACTTAGAAGGTGGGTTGCCATCACCACCTGTACTAGGAGGAGAGGTAGTAATTGGAAGGGCCACCGCAGAGCTTGTGGTTGGAGGAGCGGCCGGCTGGGTTGTAGGTGCTGCAGCAGTCGTGGAGGATCGAGTAGTCGTTGTTGGGCCAACTGGGAGACTGAAAGAAGTGGTTGTAGGTCTAGTTGTTGTAGTTGAGGAAGTGGTAGACGTGGTTGTGGGTTTGGCAGATGTGGTTGTGGGTCTTGCAGAAGTAGTGGTGGTTCTAGATGTCGTAGTTGTGACTGGGCGAGACGTCGTGGTTGTCCTGCTAGTGGTGGTGGTTGTGCTCGACATGCTCTTGGTGGCAGATGAGACAGAGGTAAGAATACCAGCTGGAGCGCCAGCTCCATATTTGCTGTTGACCTGGCCGATAACCCATGCGACATAGTTGTTTGCCGGCTTGTCCCAGTCAATGGTTTCAGGGTAGACATATCCGAAGCTCTTGGTGGACTTGACATCATCAGAGGTATAATAGGCAGTGGTGGATTTACGGAACGGAGCAAGTCCAGTCAAGGAGTTCTCCGTAGTACCGCGTAGAAGAGCATAGGTGCCGTAGTTGTTGGTATACTTGTCAGAGGTCGTAATGTAAGACTTTGTAGAGTTCGAGTGAACAACCTGCCAGATGGCGAAAAGTCTATCAATGTTGGTCTAGGAACCCACGTTAGCATGTTATCCTCTACCCATACCACAAGAGCATCACGGTTGTACATACATGGTGCAAGAAGAACAATGGATCATGAGCAGCATAGTCAACGTAGCCCATTTCACCATTCCTGCCACCGACGGTAGCATGAATAACATCGTGGACAGACTCCAAGGAGTCGAGTTGTCCGTTGACGGATGTGGTGGTTCCCTTGTTCGAGAAAGCGGCATAGTCCGTATAAGCTGTCAACAAATTGTAGACTCGGTCTCTAACGTTTGTTCCAATGTTCGCTAGTTGTCGATTCAGATCTTTGATCTCCACACGCGAGGTCTGGGTGTTTGTGACGAATGGGGAGTTTGGAAGCTCCTCCTGCTGCTTTGATCGGGACGAGAAGTGATACTTGTAGGCATACAGAGGGTTATCGATCTGGGTGTTTCCCTTGGTAGGATCCAGAACAGTAACCTTGGGTGTGTTTCCAATCAGAGGCGGGATCGTGATGTCGGTAGCCCAGTCCCAATACGGCATCCTGCGCGAGAAAGTTCGTTAGCATCGTAGAATTAATTGTTTGCGTTGCGGGATGTCAGAAACGTGGGCGCCTGGTGTGACAGCCCAAGCGAGATTGACAACATAAGTTCAACCAACTCACCTAAAGTTAGCGGCGCTCGCCAAATGTTTTTTGGAATCCTCACTTCCAGGAGTGAACTCCTTTGCAATATTTGTAACCTCAGCGTGCAACAGGCTCTCGTATAAGGCTAGATACGGTCTGTGCCAAGAAAGAAACAGAATATCGGCGTGGGTACAGTAACCTCCATTGTTGTTGCCTCCAGCAACATCGTCCCAGGCGATATAAGGTCGGCCGTGGATACCAGCAATCTGGTAGTGGGAAGTCGGATCAGTCTGCGGTTTGGCCATCATTCTTGAGAGCGCTATCAGGTAAAGGTTGAGGGCAGTCGAATCCTTCACAAATTCCACAAAGTCCTGGCGAACTGGAACAGCCCCAGTGCCGGCTCTAGTTCCATCTGCGATTGTCGAAACGACCACAGCTCTCTTGGCCAATTCCCCTCTGACTCCTCCTTCGAGTCCTGCCGCTCCAAAATATTTTGTCGGTATAGCTTCTACAAAACTGAACGCAACTGCCGCAGCAGTAAGAAGTGTCGATATATAAACCATGGCTATATATGGACTATGTTGTCCTTCGTGTGATAATGAGTGTTAAACGGGTATGAAATGTACAATGTATGGGGCTGCGATTCTAGAGGTAAGCAAAGCTTTAAGGAACGAGCGTTTCAAATTCAATGAAACGATTCAAGAAGAAAAAAGGATTTTTGTAAAAGTTCACCGAACTTGCTATAAAAAAAAAGAATCGAAATATATGCTGTTGATGCAATTCAACGAAGGAGAAGAACTATTAACGAGAGGCTTCGGCACGGTGCAAACGAGACAGCACAGCGTCGGTAAAGATAGTGAGTGACAGGAATTAAAGAAAAAGGGAAAATTAGAAAAAGAATTGAAGAGGTGATATCTTCAAGTGACAAGCCAAAAGGCATACCAGAGAAAAAAAAATCTAACAGGAATTTCTTCGCATGTTGGGTGGCGGCTCTTCCCCTATTATACAATATCCTAGGGCATTGCTGGTGATTGCATCTCCAAATCATGCGCGGTGATCTTAGCGCATCCATGCCTCACTGACCTCACAAAGCTTCTCATCAGGGGATCTCTTCCAATCGGTTCGCAACATTTGGTCCTACTGAATTTCCTCTGCTCAGAGACAAGCCATACAAGATCAGTCGGTGAAGGGGTGGCATAATGAAACCCAATGAAACTCCATCAACCACGCTAGCGGGTGTGAATCTGTGGTAGATCATGTCATCCTAGGTAGCGACCAATCAAAGCGCTTCATCGACCGCAAATTGGGCAGGTCTTAACGTGTTCCTTGGACCGAACCAACAGCGAAGAATAGTAGCCAGCGAAGAAAAAGTGTTGGTGGGGCGGTTACTTGCAGCGAGCGCACCCAGTTTTAGACGGCCGTCTTCGATCAGCCAGCAGGCATCCTGTTGGTTGAAACGACTGTCGACAGGGGCTAAATTTGCTAGGGCTACTCCCTTTGTTGGGGAGCCGCTGTCCGATTGGTGGCCGCGTTGTGAGACTAAACGCTGCCCCCAGCTAAAATGCAGCTGCCCATTTCTATTAGTTCCAGTGGTATTGCACAGCCATCGTAGTTCGTACGGGACCCATAGCAGCTGTCAAGTAATCCGCCGCGAAACAGATGACATGACAGTTGATTCTGCACGTAAGGCTGGTTGCAGCTTGCATCTCGTCTAGGGCTGCCATCTGAAGCGGCCGTACCGACGCCCACTCTCTGTCGGGCAGCTCCCCTGGCGTCGGGCATGTTGCCGGCTCGTTCAACGTCACCAGAGCTGAGTCGTACGATGGCATGTACATCCCTTTGTTCAAGAATGCGATTGATCGCCAGATCCAAAATTTGAGAGTCAGGGACATCTCCGGGATTGGCTAGAGCCCCACTATAATTCCTGGGTTCGTCGTATCCCCTGAACTCGTTGTGGACGCAAAAACAAAAAAACAAAAAAGAAAGAGCTTCTTTCACATAGTAATAGTTTGGCTCTTAATCAATATTGGCGTTGAAGTTGTTGAAGTTGTTGTGCTAACGTTCACGCTAGTTCTTCGGCTTGTGATAGACTGATGCCGTTCCGTTGCGACTGAAAACCCATGTGTGCTCAACAGGCTGTTTCATCGAACAATATACAGAAGGTGGGTACCTATAAGCAGGCGACAATTATTTCGCATGGACCTTAAAAAATAGGCTTTTACAGTTTTCCGCCTTCAATTTGCCCATGGACCCGTTTGTGCAAAATAGCTTGGTAAACTTGCCTCAATTAGATATGCCGAGATTCCGGGTGCTTCAAAGTCTTCTAAAATCTACCTTGAAAAAGTCCGTAGCGGTTCGCCTGGATGCGTGAGGAAGCATCCCTTTCTGCATGTCAGGCGGCAATTTAGCAGCGGCGGGTTGGTCGGTGGCCCTGACTAGCGGCGAGATTTGTTAGCCGGTACCTGCATGTTAGTGGCTAAGAATAGAGGTCTGATGTTTGAGGTTGTCCCTCAAGGCAGACCCTTACCTTGAGCCCACCATTCCTACAGACACAACATTCTCTTTAGGGAATGTGCTGTCGACATGATCAGACGTCAAAGAGAGAGGGCTCATGCATTTTGTTTTTTTCTGGTGCGGGATGAGAGCAACAGCTCAGCACGAGATATAACATATGGACATCAAAGGTGTTGGCAGCTGATCAATGAGGCAGGTGTGCGGCCCCACATGCCAATTTCGCTACCGCGACAACTTTAAAGGGGGGGCTATTATCGGTATCGTCTTGATTTAAAATGCGATATGCAAAGGAAGCTCTATCTGCTCCAGACTTCAGACAATTCTAGAATCTCCGTCATCGTGTCTCCGAAACATATTTCTCTGACTGAGCTCCCGCTCAACGCAATTCATCTCCACACGATTCTATCTGCATTGACATTTGTAAAGACGCCACTGCAAATTAAATGCATACATATCGCGTACACAGACATGAATATTGGGATCTGGGCACATGACACTTGGTGCTTCAATTCTGTGAACCTTTTCAGAGAAATTATCCGAGCCGTGGTCGCAGTTCGTATAAACTCACTTCATGAAGCAGGCATTGTCATTTTTAAATTTTGTTCAATATGACTAAATGAGGGGCAACTCAGGTACCCGGACCCACAACATATTTCCTCATCGCAGGAGTTGAGACAGGAGAACTTCACCAAATCAATAGTATTTGCATATTCCGGGCGACGCTGCGATATCACAATCACAAACTTGGAAAGAGTGAGGTTGACTAAGCCCCTTCCTATGTAACATTATCCCTATTCTCGCTTTCAACTTCCGACAACCCTAGATCTATAGAAGTGTCCGAGCCGGCTTTTGACAAACGGTATTTTAGTACTACTCAGACTTGGTATCAAGCTAGTAGCCGCTATCGATATCTAAGGAACATTGGGCAAACCATAAAATTTCCTAAAGACCGCCCCCTGGTTTTCTTCCCAGAATACTGTGAAGAACAAAATAAGCCTGCGTCCCAGTGCTGGATTTCAAGCCATCCAGCTTGTCCAATGCCGCCTCTTTTGAGTCGAACCCGAGCCGTTTCAGAGCTTCTGGGCCTCGCGCTATTGCATTCGTAATAAACTCTTCTAACCCGAGCTGAGCATTAATATTCTGCATTTGCTTCGCCTCAGTGTCACAGTCCCGTAAGTCAATCTTCTCATGTGATATATGCTCCAAACCATTCTCTTCATAAATTTTGCGAATGTTGTTTCCACAACTATATTTTCAGGGGTTCCTCGTCAGGTTTATCTGAAACGCAACCATAATCATATAATATTGATATCCGGAGAAAATTAAAGGAGCTGTGCGGCTGTGCAACCGGCCGGGACTTACTCCAGATCTCGCTTCAGTAGTCTCAAGCTCGCTAGCAGGTTCTCCAATAATCCACCGGAAGCTGGAGCCCCATCCTTCTCGATAGCAAGTTCTCCAAACGGAATTTCGTCAAAATGGAGGAAGCCACCGGGTTCTAGATATTTTGGCGACGCGTCAACGTCTTGTGTCAGAAATACCATTGAATGACTCTTGCTTAAAAGCCATATGCGTACTTAAAATCTCCAAGCAGTTTTCTATCGCAACCTTCCATTCCTCTGCTGTGAGAACAGCGGCGAGCAGTCGAGCATGTACGTAATCGTAGGTTTCGCCGATTGATTTGAACCCATTGGTATCTAGGACGTTCATGGTACCAAATATGACTCCCTCTTGTGCGTCAACTGGAGGGAACTGGTTATCGTACAAATCATAGCCGTACAGTTGGGCTTGTAACTTGTTCCTGGCCAACTCTTCTCTGATTGAATAGAGCCAAATTCTATATCCACGAATTTCCAGAGTCCGAAAATTTAGCAATTGAATCACTCGCCCACTACATGATTATGCGAAGCCTTTTGCTAGATTGTGAGAAAATTACCCAGTTCCAGTCGCCAAATCAGCGATTTTTAGATGCCCAGTGGTCGTGATAGATGAACACTGAATTGACATAAGTCGTTCCACCACGGGATCTGGAAGGAAATTTCCACCTAGCATTCGCTTTATGATGTCGTGTTGGAGATTCAATCTAACTCCATGATCTCACATATCAGATTTGTTGTTGATCTCTGAATAATTTCAATCATAATAGATAATTGAAAGAAAGTATATAAATCTTCTTCATACCTCTTGGAAGCAGCCTCATCTACATTCAAAAGGTATGGCTCTTTGGAGGCGGACATATTAAACCTGCTCGCTGGGTCGGAAAGGACAGGATAACACAGCCGCGAGCCCCGATACTCGTTTTAAGTCTCCCGATTAGTTTCCTTAGGAATTTTGTCTTTATTCTAATTTTGGGACAAATCGACCATGTACGATGCGAGGGGAGCTTGTTTGTAATACTCGAAATCTAGGGCGAAAAAATTGGAGAACTCAGGAAAAATACTTGGTATCAGGTGATATGCAAAAAGAACTAGTAAGGCTGGTGTCGAAAGCCAAACTCTCCCTTGCGCTCGGCCTAAAAGACTCAGAAATTAATGGTCGTTGAGCAATGGTTAGGCAGAGGAGCGCTTCCTAAGTTCTTGAGTTAGTCTCATCTCTAGACGTCACTAAGTTTTTGGGCGGAAGTTAAGTTTTCGATATCGCGATGATTATCCGAAAATAAAAAACATGAGGATGAGACTGAGCTTGACGAACCTCGGGGGTTGTACTAGGCTCCACAAGTCTGAAAGAGCTTGTCAGAGGGGTGAAGTCGAGAAAGAAAGATTTCCCTCATAAATGATTGCAATCGATTGAGGGCTTGTGAGAGCGGGGAAATTTGGTTCTGATCTCGTATCCAAATCTGCAAATGAATTTAGAGATGCAAACAACCCACAATTAAAACTGCTTTTTTGTGTTGGAATTTTGAGCCTGTATATATTGGTACAGTTTCGGTTCTGAATAAGGTGCTGTTGAACCGCTAAAAGGTTGATAGCAGCCTGGTTTCGTTTTGGAGATTGTGCTGGAGCTTTCTAGTTATCGGGACTTTTGAAGAGAATTCAGTATCTATTTCAATGCGAAAGATGCCCAAATTTATAAATAGCGACGCAGCTACCCGAAGAAGCTAGTTCTCTTGCTTTTAGATTCGATTCTTCTAGATTCGATTCTATGTTGCTCGAATGGTCTAGAGTACTAATAATAATATAATACAGAGTAATGTTAAAGTGGTTGATCGAAAAAAAGTACTGAAATGCATGCATGACGCCTGTACTTATGTGATATATACTTATGAGGATAGTGAGCCTTTATTAAACTATGTGTACAATCGGCCACGATAGAATGTGTTAATCCCCAAAATACAGACCGATGTGTACTTCGAACTTTAACCTGCCTATGATAAACCGAAAGAAACGCCTTGGAGCACATTTCCTCGACAGCCTGCTGTGCCAGCGAAGATAACAAACAAGTGGAAAGAAACTTAACAATGAAAATGAAAGTAAACATGAAAATGCGCGCTCCGGTCAAATGAGTGATGCCCCCGTCTAATTGCGTAAAATTAAAATTGATATGGCTGAATGTCGATAAAAGAAATAGAAGTAAACATCATAACCGAAGTCGTTTGATGAGAAGACACCCCAAAAGCAGAATAATCCATACTTCTGGCGCAATGAACAGAAGACCCCATCTACTCCCAGATCCAATTCTATATCCAAGGACTCGAGCCGAGCCAGATTTGCTGACAATCAAGGGTGTATCGCGAGTAGAGGCTGGCTCTTGCGCTGAACCTAGGTATTGCCCCACGCTAATTGCACCCACCATACCTAACACATCTTCTAACGGGTTTTTTGAGTCGCCAAATGCAAAAGAGCTTGAGTTTCTGCCAAGTACAGATCTTGATAGTGCATCCCACCAACCATTGTTATATCTATTTTGCGTGAACAGTGAACATGCTGCACCAGCCCCAACAGCGAGGGCCCCGGCGGTGAGAACATTGGCAGGTTTGTTCCCGGGGTTCCAGATAGGCGTATATGATGAATTGCTGCAAGAAGTTAGTTTTTTGGTGCTGGTAGACGATGATATCGTAAATTCAGCTAAAGTTTTGATATTCATGTTTTCGCGGTTGACGCTTGACTCATGAGGTGGCTTATAAATCCTAGATATGGTTGTTTCCCGGAAGCCAACAGCAGAAGCGATGTCGATGTCGCATGCCACAGCATAGGATTTTGCATTGACCGCCGGAAAATCCGATATGGCAGCCGCCAGTAATCCAGCATGAGCGTTGACCGAGCCAATTAAATAAGTTATGGTTCCCACGGCGTGACCATTAATACAATATCCAGATGCAGAAGCACCATCCGTGGAAAGATCAACGCCGAAAATAGGTGTTGAGGCGCTGCAATTACCATTGAGTGTGACTGTGATATTGTTATCGCCAGTGATGACTTCTCCCGCTCGCCGGCATTTCGCTGGGTTGGTGATAAAAACTGGTAGGCATTGGGTCGACTCTTGAAATGTACTTCGATCCTGCTGAAGCCTTCCGGTGTCCCAGAAGACTCTGTCGAAGCCTGCAGGCCCATTATGTGCATCATATGGAACGCCTATACTAGATCGTGTTATACCAATCCCCGAGACAGTATAAGCATAACCATCTTTATCGATACCTGAGTTCGAGATTGTGTTCACTAGGGAGAACGCTGGGTTTGCAAGGCACGTATTTCCTCTTGCTCTGAAGTTTACGAAAGTACCGTTTTCTAATCTCCAGCTGATAGAGTTTGAAGCCGATTCATTGGACATTGTGGTGCAATTCAAGGCCCCTGGGGTTAGTTGGGCAGTTGTTGAAAGGGTTTTGAATCCGATGGAAGGTGTAAGAGCTGTGATAAGAGCTGCCGTACTTAATGAGGCGAACAAAAGCGAAACTGTAGTACCCCAGTAGTAGAAATAGTCGCTATATGACCCAATGCCTAGTAAGTTTTCGATTCTTCTGGAGTTGTGTGTATCTGCTCTCCGAAGTCTCCGGGCCTCAATGTAATGAATCCACTGTAGCCTGATTTGTTTTGATACAAATGCTGTAACTGCAGTAATCAATATGGCTGTGCCGCAGACGTAAAGCGCTCTCGAATCATTTGGAAACAAGCCGGGCATTGTAAGTGTAACCTCAACCAAGTTGAAAAGGAGAATGAGGAGGATGGCGATAACCTCAACCACGATGGCGAAGAGGCACTGTAATGTCTCTGATGCGAATAGTCCGCGATAAGACTCCTTGATAACGGCGCGGTGAGATTCTATTACTTCTGGCTTTAGATTAATAGGCTCAAGGGCTATCGAGCGGCTCGAAGTGCCCTGTGAAAACCCTACGTTCCGTTCTTGCCATCGTTCTACCGCTGCCCGAGTTGAATACATCTACTTTTCCGATTTTGAGTTCGAGGCACAACCGACAGGTCGCGAATCAGACCCAGTCCGTCGGGACAAGCAATTCTAGGATGCAAACTCAACTTTCGAGCTATTGAGACAGTCGAAGTCGAAGTCAAGACTTAGTGTAGATTACCACTGTTGCAGAACCATATCTGAAAACAGTACCAAACTAAAAAGTCTTAGAAGGGAAGTAGTTTGGTTATCTAAAATGTCGGAAGCCCCTGGCTTTAAGCTCAAAATCCTGAAAATGTATGAAATTTTGAAAAAGAATAGCAGGTAAGGTCGGATTTCGGAAAAACTGCAGAAGAGGAGAGAAAAAGCCGGTGCAGCGACCCCCATATCTATATGGTTTAGGGAAAAGTGGATCCTCTTGAGACTCGCCTCTCGACCTGGTAATATGTGGCTCCAACCTGGCCGCCTTCGCTTCCAGGACTATAGCTCTTCCTCATGTAGACAGATAATAGAGATATGTACTTTTCCAAGGTCATGGGTATAATAAGAATCTCTCGATATAGAACTAACACTCAGCTTTTGTGTGTGGTGTTGCAGATTGTGACAAGGGTGAAGTACCGAAAATGGCTTTTCCCTGGGACTGCGATAGGTCAATCGGGAGGCTAGTTAGTCCCACGTCAGAGGTTCATATATACATATTGCAGGGAGTTTATCCGGTGTAGCAAACGAATGCGGTGAATGATCTGACCAAAATGGATTTCAGGAGCAAGAATGCACCTTTTGAACCAATTGAGAGATTCCTCAGAGACAGGTGTCTACGGAGCCAGAGAATTGAAGCTGCAGAGGTGGGAGTGGTGTCTCAGATGCTTCCATAGAACATTCTATAATCCCCGTTTTCCTGGTCGCTGGACCACTAATGTTGATGTGGTGTGTTGGGGGTGCTATCTGCGGACTAGGGTTATAGATCTGGCTAAATACGATTCTTCACGATGAAACTCACTCATTCCCCTGAGATGCCTTGGTATTAGCACACCTTTACTTGTAGGTGGGATGTCAGTTGAGCAGAAGTCCGATGGCGCATAACCTTGGAGGGGTTTTTTGTTCGATGTTAGAACCAATCTCGGGTGAACTAGACCTGGCACGTGCCTCGATATCAAGGACAGGTTGTGGGCTAGGAACGTTCCTGTACTTCGTATTTAGCCGTGTTTTATCAAACAAATTCAAAGCATGAAGAATTTTCGCGCAGGTCTTACAAGTGACGCGCTATGCTGACAATCGAATCTCAGGCAATTTACTGTCTCTAAGTAGATTATCTATTGTGAGGATGGTAAACTGATTTGAACGCCAGATATATTGATTGAGCCATGGTAGCTTTTGTCACCCTCCAACTCCGGAGCTTTGTGCGGGAATATAGTTCAATCTCTCGCTATCAAGCTGAAACCAGGTCAAGGGCAAGGTGTGCACTGACCAATTCTGCGATCCGAAGCTATATGTGAATATAACCGGGGTTCGAAATGATGGCGAGAGTAGTTCGTAAAACAATGAAGATTGATAACAATAGGTTTCAATTTGGGGACAGTACATACAATATTATTGTACGGTCTGGCATGCAGATGGGAAACTCCGTGAGTTGGAGACATCAACCTTCCTCACAACTCATGAGCTCAGATATTCGCGCGATGGTATCTCTAGATCTTGTCTCGTAGACCAAACGCTAACTGCAAGGGCTATCTCCATACTGATGCTCTATCGGCCATTTCTTCAGATTCCTGAGATACGTACATAGATGTACAAGATATTTCAGGCGGTCGGAGCCACTATGAGATAACCCATATTGGTTCATAGAAGGAACACACCCTGGTATTATAACTATCGAATGGAGAGCTTTAATATCTGCGTTGATCATTTCCGAAATAGATGAAATTAACATGGTGACAACACAACGGGCTGATATAAGCTTCAGCACCACCCGCTGTTAGAAATCGGATGTATTGTGAGACAATAATATCCAGGATATATTCTTCAGCTTGTAATTTGCCATAGCTGGGCATGTCGCATAGAAATTTTCCTTGTCAAAAGTGGTCCTAAGACAGTAGAAATTGTATTACGATGAAGTCCAATAAACACAGCAAATGATGAATCCTTTGCCTTGTGTTGTACCTGGTCAGCGAGACCATGAATCATAGTTTCGAGAAAACCGCCCAAAAGTGTAAAATGTATACTGTGTTATATCTGTTTTGTTCTTCGAGGTTTCCTAGACTAAATTTGTTTCCTGAGATATCAGAATGACGATCATTCGAAGCGAGGAGGTACTGAAGAGTCACATGTACCCTCCAAAGTACTGCAATTCCGACTATGATCAAATATTGAAGAGATACTCTACATGCATATAGTACTTGATATCTTATACAGTGGGAGTTTCCCCTATCGCTCGCGATCGCCCCCCTTAGGCTTCTACGACACTATGTTTCCTCCTATGAATGTAGCAGTATTTTCTCCCTCCCCCCTCGTCATTATGAACAGAATCGCCCACTCTATAATCTATCGTATTATTTGACGGCGTATGAATTGCTTGATACCTGCAAGAAACCAACAAACCGTTTCTAAATCCTTATAATGTGCCGCAACAGAGTCCCGGTAACAGGACTAGTGCTGCCAACCTTCCGAATGCTTTTGCAACCAAGACTGATAATTTCGGGCGGAATAAATAGTGCGGATGCATTCTTCATAGACTGTAAATAGCATTATTACAAAGATTTACGTGTATGGAGGCTGCCCCCAAATCTACAATATATGTGACATATATACCCTAAATGAATTGCATGTTCTGACATAGCAGCTGGTACTATGGTGTTACATTATCCCGGGCCAATTATAACTATAAGTGAACAATCTATCATTTTCAAAAGTAATAAACAATCAATAGAAATAGCCGTTGAATATGATCCACATAAATACTATGATATGTCTGAAGGGTCACATACAACGTTGATATTCAGCTGTCTTACGAATCGGCAAATCTTTTTTATTTTTGTTTTATTTTTTCAACAAGGCTGCAAATATTTGCGTGTCGTAATTTGCCACTTGCCTCAATCTTGCTAATCTGCCTTCTACCTTGATTTTAAAGTATCTTGAATATCCCTTCTCAGTATTTGGTGGACATGTATAAATACAGCATCCCAATGCATTTCAGTGCCGATAAACAACAAGATCAAGACAATCATCGGGAGCAGTTAATCCTAATTGAGCTTAACATTTCTACGCCAGTTTCCGCAAAGGATCTATGAATTAATCGATTGTTTCGCAAAAATCTCAACCGGCTGACGGTGCATGGCATTAATTAGTCGAAATCTCGACTTAAGTCGTAGGATCAATAAGCATAGATAAGCGTCCCAAATAGAGAAGTTCGAAGCGGTAATTATCTGTATTTGTATTATTATTTGGTTCGGCCAAAGCAATGTAAACAAGCTGGTTTGTGTGATTTTAGTTGTGGTTTGTGTGTCCGCTTCAACCAACTCCTTGACCACAAATCGAAGCATCCCAACACAGGACTAAGCTAAGCGTGAGGCCCCCAGTCAACTAGTTAACTCGAAAATCAATATTGTGATTGTATGAGTATAATGAAGTATGTCCTTCGCTCCGTTATTCGTCGTCGGGATATCAAAGCAACGGTTACACAGCTTAGCCTACCGGCAGTACTTTCCTTTTCATTCATAAATTTGGTGCTGAAACAGCAGTGAGGACGATATTATCCCTGTATGAGAGGAGAAAACACCAGCCTCACAACTCTAGATTGTTTTAGCCCTGCCGCCAAGGGATCTTTGGAAAAATTTCCGGGCGTCAAAGACTAGTTTTCAACCTTATTCTTCCGTCATGGCAATGAGATTTCTCCATCTCCAAATTGTTTAGAAACAAGCTATCGTTACAATAGTATGACGCATGACCTTTATGGCACCAGTCTGTCTCGAAAAGATATAGAGGAAGCGGAGACTGTTACTCGATTTGCTGAGGAGCTAGCACTAGCCCGAGTCTGGAATTCGGTTACCAGTCTGCGACCGCAAGTAGCCGTTTCAGACTGTATCTATACCCCAACGGGATCGATGTCACAGTTCATGCTCCTCTGGTTTCTCGTTTCATGGATTTCTGGATGGCGCGTGCTGTACTCTTCTATTCTATTCTCTCGCGGATTATTCTCACCATGAGTTTGCTATATAAGTCCGAGGGCATTCAATTTATCTCTGATTCGACTTTCCACAGCAGGCTTGTGTTGATCAGAAACCTCTTTCTTCGATTCGGAACCGGATTCCACCAAAATCTTTCAATTCATTCTACTTTAAATCGATATCTGGATATCGATATTTTAATCATACATTTCTTTATTTTCCCGATTTTTAATTCTACTTTTTTGTTTTAAAAATGCATTTCGTTTCGGCAGGCCTTTTGTCGCTTTACCTCTCCACCTATGCCGCTGTGGCGGCACCAGCGCAAGCCAATCGGTAGGTTGAATATCACCCAACGCATAAAGTTAAGATGCTAATAGTAACGGAATTAGCCGGTCGACTGGTTCGCAAACGTCTTTGGATGAGTCTTTAGATAGAGTGATTGTCGATATTCAATTTTCATCGGCGAACGTTTGTTCTGGAGAAATAAGTGAGTTTCGGCTTTGCAATTGAAACACTGGCTGCCGCCAATTTGCGGGTGCTAACTATTATTTTTCAACTAAATTTAGCTGCTCCGGCCAACACTATCAGTTTCCCAGGTTCGCTAGGCGGAAATGCCCAAGACGTGGATGTTATACGCCTAGAAGTCGACCCGTCAAGTTTAAAAGAAGCCAAAACAGATGAAGACTGTGCCGGCGTCTTTAGCAAAAAGAAAAAGGGTTGCCACGGCGAAGAGGAAGTGGAGATGGATTCAATCCCACAGATAATATTTAACAAAGAAGACACTGGCTTGTGGAGCGTTAGATGGTAAGATCCCGATGGAACACCCTAATTCTCGTTCACACAATTCTCACTAACCGATTCTAGTGAACCACAAACCGTAGAAACTGGCCCCGAAGAACCCGTCGACGAGGCTCCCCGCAAAATTCGAAGACGTAGAGCCGCTGAAGTCAGGAAAGATGACCTCAGAGCCCGGATCAAGGAAAGAAACAGCGGTAGGAGCATTTCTATCAGCGAGTTCGACATCGAGGTTGTGTAGTTCTTTGTCGATGGCCCTCTTTACAAACGTCTGGAGACTGTCACATCTCTAGCACAACATCACTATTGTATTATACTATTTAGAAAGACCATGTAGCGCTACATAGCCTCGTGCGACCGCAATTGTGGCGGAAACATGTTTAGGCTTTATTATGACTTTAACAACGAAATAGACTCCAATCTGTCGGGCTCAGGCCCGGAGACCAAATGTTATCGAGAGTATACGTAATACTGTAAGGATTAAAAAATCCTTCCCCATCCTCAGGATGTCCATCAAAACGTGGTGAGTGTGCATGAATTAGTTTTCTGCGCTTCGATTATTCATATAGCTTGTTGGCATGCCAGGAGCAGTCTTGCCGAACGAGACCAGAACCCTGTTACCAACATCCGAATCGCGCGTGTCCCAAGGCTGTAGGGTGTCGTCAAAACCAGTGTCCGTACTATATGATGGGGGATGGATTCAAAGTGGCGACACGATAGTCCAGGTATGCGCGAGCACAGGTCAGGGGATTTGCAAGGCTAACTTTGCGTCCTCCGCCAGTGGTTGATGACGATCGCCGATCGTGGCAATCCAAAGATGAGTTGGTCAAGATTCGTTCCAAGACCAGCTAAGCCGCAGGTTTTCGGCAGTGTTTATGCTTTAGCAGAAAGAAACCAGACCATAATTGCCCAATCAAAATCCGATCAGATTTCCTTTTCGATTACTTTTTGAGCGTCACACAAGGAGGAGGGTTGATTTCTTTTGATCTTGGCGGTAAACTTGGGCGGCGTGGAGGTATCAACAACGTTATGATCTATGCATATTTGGCGCATATGACGTAGGAACGATTTTGGAGGGTATACGCCTCAGAGATGTTCACCGTCTGCTGGAGGTCTCAAATCAACTGGAAGAAAAATATAAATACAGTTGTTTTCAACCTAAAATCAGGTTGTATCAAGTTCAAATTGCACCACTGATCCGGTCTCAAAGCATATATTTCCCGTCCTACCATAAATACCACAAAAGCAACCCACTTTCGAACCGCATCCAAGTTCGAAACTTTTATTCAAACATTATGACTGACACTACGCACTGGAATCCACCACCTACTTATACCGAAGCTACTGGCAAAAGCGCTGAAAATCCAGTTGATGTTAAAGAAGGCTTGATCGAAGCCGAGGTCACCACTGCCGTCCCCCAGGTCTCGGGGTATTCGACTTATACAATAGAATTTGCAAAGAAGAGTTACCATATGGACTACCTTATCAAAGATGCCACAGATACTCCTCTATATTACGTCAACAATAAACTCATACCTGCGAAGCTTCGTGGCGGAAAACCAGACGTTACAATCCACCAAGGCAAGGATGATAAAGGCCCTATAGTCTTTGTATCCCGTAGCAGCATTGCAGGAACATCGCATGAAATCCTTTATGGGGATCCAGAAAAAAGCGATGCGTATGGGGAGCTGAAGTTGAAGAACTTGGTTTCGTTGACGACAACATGGTCACCACCTGGGAGCGAAAAGAGGTATACGTTTCAACGGATCCATGGAAAAGAGGCTGAAGCTTTGGGCGGCAGGAAAGCCAGTCTTCTTAGCTTGAAGTTGACTGATGCAGATACTGGTGAAATCATGGCAATTTACCTCAACGATGGCGCTAAGACTTGGCGCAAGGCCGGAACGTATCAAATCAAGCCGAACCCAGATATCGGAGAAGAGTGGGATAAAATCGTCTTGTTTATTGGCTGCGTCTTGACAGAGAAAGAGCGCAGGACCAGAAGACTTGCCTCGGCTGGGGGTGGTCACGGCGGGCCCTGAAAAGTATATTCTATATTACGAGGTTGTTAATAGCGCAAGTGTAAGCGATTCATATTGAATAATGCCACTGTTATATAATGCTTTTGATGCGCAGTTCATATTGCTATATCGATATTATTTTCGGGATTTGATATAATTATATTGTTTGGGCCTAATTTTAAACAGATTGTTAGTCTGGTATTTTGTTTAGCTTGACTTTTCTCTTAATTCCAACTATTCTAGTGTGGACTATCTTTTAGGGTCAAATACCCGTAGCCTGGTTCGTCCGTTCTCTATCGGTTCTGAGGTGTCAGGTCTAGGGACGCCTTTAACTGCTACACTAGCATTCAATTCAGATGTCAATCTAAGTGCGAGCAGTAGTGATGGAGAGGATAATATAGCCTGAGGGAAGAATCTCCGGTATCGTCTCGTCTGGGAAGATCGGCGAAGGTTCGGGCTAGGGGTTTTGTTCAAGCGTTCGTGTTTGTAGTAATGCAAGTGTCGTCGCTTGGTCGATATCCTCAACTATGTATTTTGTAACGGAGGGGGTGTATGAAGGGATGGCGCTGTTGGGTTGGCGCTGCCGTGGAGGAAGACAAAATATGGAAGGCCTTCGAAGGTGTAAGGATTAGTCGTCGATCGACAGTCACTTGCAGTTGAATGTGACGCGTCTACATGCTTGGAGTTTCAGACATTGAGATTTGCAACTGCTCGCTCTACACTAAATCACACACTCTCTCACAAATATAGAAAGCCACTCCTATCCCTCCCCGACATAGAGGGCCAGATATTTTTTATTTCTTGGATTGGAGGACACAGCCGGCGCGAAAGCGACGAACAATGCAATGCGGGTTGTTATACGAGACTATGTTAGTAGCACCTTTTGTCTGGACGTCTCGCGCGAAAGACTCTTCTTGTGTTGGGCAGCACCACCGATGCGGGAGGCAACACCTCAAGTCTTCACATAGCGCTAGTTTGCCCTTATGGCATGATGTAAATATTGCCTTTACAAGTTTCGATTCAAATGCTGTGGGATATCTATTTGTCTTGTCGAAGGCCAGAAGTTAGATAGAGGGGATTCCGTTGAGTTAGCTTCGAGGCTGCTGTTCGAATTCATGTTCAATGGTGTCTGACTCGGAGGCGGTACGCATATATATGCGCACGCGCCGACATATCGAACAACATTCGAATATTCGGCTGAAATTTAACTTCTCGTTAGCCAACCAACGAGACCTCAGGCAGGATTGTATATGGGTTTCGGGAAAAGCGATAGAAAAATAGGGGAAATCGCAGCGGAAAGCCGCAATATGGCACCATATTCGGCATTTTCAGGTCCTGGATCAAGGATAGAAGGAGTTTGCCAGTCCCGCAACCAGACCACACGAGCAAAGTGGCAGGACAAGTCGCCGGTGCCAGCCTTGCCAACGCAAAAAGGCTTGGGGACGTATTCTAGGCTAACCACCATCTCGCCTGTGTGACCACATGTAGGAAGGATAAGCTGGGATCTTGAACGGTAAACGCATATCCCAGCTGCGCCGATTGCAAGGTAGCATTTAACTAATTTCCAATTATCCGCATTCCCTCGTCGACAAATGGCACCGAATATCAGCCATAATATCGGGCTTCGCGGTGAGCGTTCGCAAATTTGGTCTACGAAACAAGGTGGGAGTAAGCTTTCGCGGTGAGCGTTTGGTTGACGAGCGCGAGCGAACGTTGCAATTGTCATGTCATGAGGTTTTCTGGAGTGATTGTGTTGTTCGAGGTGTTCTGCCAAAGTCAGAAGTATCTCTCAACACCCACCTCCATTCCAACAGTGATATTTTTGGGACTCTGGCAGCCAGCCCTCGACCAAAATCCCCAATGAAGATCTCGCAAACTGGACCCCGTCTTACAGACAATTGGCAATAATGGAGACTCGGTGTTGATCATCGTGATCATGCTCGTGAGCTCCTGAGGGCTGATCGATTATCACAAAGACCTCTTTTTATGGAGGCACAACCGAATAGTCGAATGAGGTTACAATTAATGTAATCCCCTGAAAGTCGGGAAATTATTTTCCAAAGAGTATACGAGTTCATTGTTGGAGAGCTGCGAACATTGGCCCCGAACCGAGTGCATACGACGCATTCTGACAGACTGGGAAGGTACACACTTAGGGTCAAATTATGCATAACCAGTTTTGAGTCCTGTTTCGGCTGCGAAAGTCTAGCAAACTGAGCCAAGCCACGGCGAATGCGAAGGCACTCTGTTTCACGCCGACTTGGAAAACCTATAACGATGGCTTGTCTCATCATGCAACGCCGGCTATGCTGATGGGCGGTAACTACACCCAGCCGGTCATGTATATAACAACCTTCTGGTACCACTAATAGAATATCAAGCAATGCTTATATTGACGTAAAAATCTTTCTACACGACTTTCCCCAGACACACATTTATCAAATCAACTAAGGAAGTTTCGCTAGCTTTATCTTCATTTTGACCGTAACTGTGCGGTGGAGAGACAAAACTAGTAACTTTACACCACCACCGTCGAAATCTCGCCTAATAGATTCGGATCAATCGACAAGTTATAAAGAGTCTTACACCGGTCCTCGATACACACTCGATCGCGATCTCCTGTACACATTTCGGCTCTTGGTACAACCTTTATCGAATCTCAGCCCGATACTTTGACTTGCTCCCAAAGGCGGTTTATTGCCCCTTTAGGGTCCCAATAAACCCTATAATACGACCCACGATGGTGGCTATTCGCCAAAAAGGATTACGAAAGCTGAGGGTGCTCGCCATAGTTGTAGTACTTGTGGTCATATGTGTCGTTGATCAAATTCATCACCTGAAGGATTTCATCTTTGCATGCCCCGTATCAGAATCACTGGAAGAAATCAAGACATGCTCTCAACCCGAATCTGACGATCCTCTCTCGCACGCTGGACCGGGCATTCCAAATATAATACATCAAATCTGGAAGACATCCGACCTTAGCACATATCCTATGGGTGCAACTCACGAATCGTGGAAGAGAGCGTTTGAGCCTTTGAATTATACGGTCAAACTATGGCCCGAAGAAGATATTCTCCGACTCATCGAAACAAATTATTCCTGGTTACTGTCGACCTACAAAGGCTACCCCCTAAACATCCAGCGAGCAGACGTGGCCAGACTGGTAGTGGTTCACGCGGAAGGGGGGGTGTACATGGATCTGGATGTTGTTCCCAAGCTGCCTGGCGCGATCCAATGTCTACAGAATCGTGGACAAGAGGGTATATTTGCTCCAACCGCAGGGACTAAGGGGGTCAGCAATCATTTCTTCATGGCGGAGCGAGGATCTGAATTCCTGCAATGGGCGCTCCAGGAAGCCAAAAGACGCGAACCACCTTCGCATCGAATCCTGTTACCCTACCTCAGAGTTTTCTGGTCCACCGGACCGATGATGATGACTTCGGCAGCCCAAGAATACGCAAGGACGTACGGAGTGGCTGATCGCAAGATAGGCGTCTTGAATGAGCGGTACGCAAGAACCATGGTCTTTCATGCGGCCGGACGCAGTTGGCACGGGCGAGATGGTCAAGCCCTCAACTATCTGGCGGATAGTGTGGAAAAGATTCATTTTAAGTGGTGGATGCCTCTGGGCGTAGTCGCCGCGATTGGGGGATTGATCTTCGTAATAAAGCGTCGTCGGATTGAGGAGACCCGTTTCCGTCAAATAACTAAATAAGGCTGCGTTACGTAGTTTTCTGCCCTTTGCCTTGTGTTGCGGCTGGCTGGCTGGACCAAATATTCCGCTGGATACCCACATACCATCTCGAAAACCAAACTGGCAGAGCCAAACCATCTGGTTATGGGATTGGCCCGATGCTCTGTGTTACAACTGCACAACACGGAGAGCCTCCGAAAAAAATACAACACCACAATAATATATTGCATTATGACGCTGTTGCAGGATGGCGAGAACCGGGGCAACTTGCCACCAAACATCTCCACAAACCGCGGGAGAATCTTGCATGACCAACCAAATTAAATAACCGAATATCTCTTTCTTCATAAATACATGTTGGAAGTATACATATTAATTTCGTTGGCGATTATTACTGGTAGGATTAATTATTAATTACAGCAGTATATAAAAAGCTAGTGCTGGACCCGGAATCAATTTAATTCGAAGATATAGAGACTAAAAGTATCTCTAGTATTCAAGCATACATGTGGTATCACAGATTCATTTGCGGTGCTCGTGAAGTAGAGTTATGCAATTCAGTCGATATTAGTATACATGATGCTCATCGGTTATATATGAGTACGTGCGTAATATTAATGTAAGGTAAAGCGAGCTAAGGAGCCGTACGCATCAATTCATTTTAATACGTGTCCCAAATAAGATGTCATAGGGACACGTCCATTCAATCAAAGTCTGTTGACCGAGCCTCTACATTTACAATGTAAAGAGAGCGGCAATAGTAGCTGCGATAAAGAGAGTAAGAGCGCTTGCAGCAAGATTTCCGGCAGAACCAGTGTATTCTGGTGGAGGACGCTATATGATGGGTTAGATCTGAGTTCGAGGGGTAATGAGGAAATTAGAACGTTTCAAGAGGCATAAAACTTACGGTGGTGGTGGTTGCGTTTCCAGAAATGTATGTTGGGACAGGAGCCTCGCTCTCGTAGGTTGGAACAGGAACAGCGGTAGTCTCGGCACTTGATGGGACGCCTGTGTACGTGATCTCATTAGCTAATGTTTTGGATGGAGAAGTTTTCAATGTTAAGAGTTGAGGCATACTAGTGTAGGATACGACGTTTGACGAGTATTGGGGTGGATAATACACACTAGTACTCGAAGATGGCGTTCCGTACGAAGAGGCTGATCCGTACGAAGCAGAAGTTGGGTGGGAGTTGTAGGTAGGGCTATAGGTAGGGGTATTTGTGGGCTCAACTGATTCGGATTTCGAAAACTCACTTGTTGGCTCCTCGGTTGGCTGGGCGGTGGGAGCGGTAGTAGTGACTTCGGGACCAGAAGTTGGCTCTGAAACTTCAGTAGTTGATTCTGGCGCTTCAGTAGTGCTAGTGATCTCATCAGCGGTGGTTGGCTCTGGAGCCTCGGTGGTCGATACTGGAGCTTCGGTAGTCGAAACTGGGGCTTCAGTAGTCGAGACTGGTGCCTCGGTGGTCGAAGGCGGCGCCTCGGTGGTTGATATCGAAGTTGAGGTCGTGGACACGCCCCCAGGGATTTCCCCCCCTGCGTCTACAGGTGGACCAACAGGTGGCTGCGGACCAGACAAAGGAGTGGTAGGGAGATTACACTCGCCGCCGGCAGCACTCAATGTGAATCCATAGTATCGCCAGATATTGAAATTATCAGGACCTGAGCACTGAAGGCAGTTGGCATAATCCGTCAAGAATGCATTATCGCTGCAATGGTTGTTACGACGAGAAGCCGTAATTGCCTGGCCTGATAGCAATCAATTGAATCAGTAATCAATTGAATCAGCAAGCAAGCTTTATAACATAGTCAGGTGTTAAGTACTCACCGCAGTTGTCGTGGCAGTAGTAGAGAGGAGTTCCAGGTGCCTGACGTCGAAGGAGCTTTTTATGCCATTCATCATCCACGATAGCGACACCGGCAACGCCTTGGAGCGCAACAGCGCCAAACAAGATCAACTGAGTGTTCAGCATGACGGTTGTATAGGATACAAGGTAGCAACAAAATACTAGGTAACTTGTAGAAGGCCGGGAATTGATTGAGCGTCTACAATTAACGAGCGGAAATCTTTGTGAAAGCCTGAATTGCAGTAATGAGGAGCGATTGGATGCGGGTTTTAAAGCGAGGGAAGAGGAATCTGGGATAGATACAACGGGGTCGCAAGACCCGACTTATAGCATCTTCAAGGGAGCTGCGAGAGACACGAGCGAATGCAGGCCCGGCCCTGCATTGACGGCGCACAAAACTCCGTTGGTAAGCCCGATAAAAGTTCCAAATCAGCGACGAGGAAGGAGCGGTGTCGGAAATTTGACCCTTGGTGTCCGAGAGGATGGCTATACCGCTGTGAGAGTGTGTCATGCCCAAGCATTCACCCAACTTGCATGACATCGCTAGTTTTCTCCACTATAAGAATCGGACCATATGTTGCCCGGACGTTCAGGACACCAGCGAAAGTCCATGTAAAGACTGGGAGATCAGCCAGCGACATGGGTGCAAGAGGTGCCAAACGTGGGAGGTTGCATATCCACGAACCTTCAACCGACCCCAAGGCCTTGGCTGAACTCGAGAATCAGCTCGGACGGTGTTGTCCGGACATTTTCACCACGCCGTTTTGCTTCTTCCCTGCGGATCTGATAAGATGGTCTGCTCGTACTAGCGACTTGGCAGCGTTGGCATTATTCCGTGTCTGTTGGATCAGATTAGATTTCTAGGGTTCCGCAGTGAAAAAGTACCCAGGTCACATTTTTCAAGAGGAGTTCCTTCGATCTGATAAAGAACCAACAGCAAAAGTTGGAAACTAGCAAGGGCACTTTGAGCAACTTGGCGGAAGCCGGCAAGTGAAAATTTTCCAAATGGCGTGCCTAAGGCGCCTGGGAGAAAGTTTCCCACGTCCAAAGCCCCACCTGGCGGCCAGAAGTTTGCGAGAGAGACCAATCAATTATCTAATCGGTTGATCAGATTAGATGAGGAGGAATGTTTCGGGCAGGTAGGCTGGGCTAGCGTTCACTCCAGAAATCTTTTGGCAGGGTAGTCTGGTGCGAGATATAACATTGGCAACACAGAAAGGATGCCCTTGATAGCTCGATTCCGTAAGACTAATGCATGTTGATGGCAAGTATCGGCGGCGCGCGGAGTCCTGATGCTCAAAAACATCCCGCCAATGGCCAAGTTTTGCCTCTGTATCTCGCATGGCTATATGCACGGATAGGCCTTGATTCTCCACCCCAAGACCGCCAAATCCTCTGAGACAGCCGTACTACCACACTGCACCGAGGTATCTCGCCGATAGCAAAGCGCGTGAAGAACCTTAGAGCGGTGGGTCAAGACCGAAGTAGTTCTCGCCAAGTAACATCTCGGGAAAGCAGGTCAGGATTTAATCTGTCAGAGTGGCCTGTCATCGTATATCGAACGGTAGCCATGTGCAATGGAACTCGCAGGGACTCCTCAATAGCTCGAGGTGCATGCCGGACCGGGGACAATCCAACAGTATGTGCTGGTACATGGTGTGAGTCCGCAGTTGTTTGTGATCGAGTGTCTCTCTGTGAGCAATATATTAATCGGTGGATTCTCTCCTCCTCTGTCAGTACTTTTAGAGTCTCTTCTCTCCGTACCTCATTTCTCCTCCATCTACTCTTAAATTAATCCGGTCCAAAAGTGGTTTCCTACCCCTTTCACCTGCATTATAAAATAGAAATCCTCCAAGGGTTATATTATCATATTAATATTTTAAAATGCTTCGCAACGCCTTGTATCTTGCAGCAGCCGTGTCCGCTATTGCGGCACCAGCAGCCGCTCAACAGGCTCACGGTGAGGGAGAGCAGGGCTCTTCCATGGGACCAGTAGCTTTCCTTTGGCCAGAAGATCGCCCATGGTCTTCTGCTGCCGATAATACTGCTCCATGTGGTTCCGCCAGCGGCCCAACCACACGAACAGATTTCCCTCTCGGTGCGTCCTTGCCCGCTCTTGAACAAAATGACATCTAAAAAAATGCTAACGATAACTTAAATTATAGTTGGAGGAGCTGTCGCTCTTTCTATCGCTGACGATGCGTGGAACGTAGTCTTCCGCATTGCCTATGGAAACAGTAAGTATCACAAAGACACATTCAGTGAGTGGAGAGCATAGGATGGTAACATCGTTTATTAGACCCAACTTCTCAGAACAACTTCCAGACCTTTGTACCAGCCAAAGTCAATGAAGTTGAGGCAGGGCACCAGTGCTACAGGGCACCAACTATCACCAATGTCGAGTCTGGACGTAACGCCACTATTCAAATGGAATACTGGTCCAACGACTCTGGTCGCGACGAGTCTTTCTATGCTTGTGCCGATATTGTAAGTTTTTTGTAACCATGATTAACAAAACATCTCAAATTGTTGTTCTAACACTCAACAGACTTTCGTCAGCGCTACCACTTTCGAAAATACCATCCCATGCTTCAACGTCACCGCTTCCGAATTCGAAGCTCCTCAGTCAACTGAGACTGTTATCACTCAAGCTCCAGAGCAAACCTCCGCCCCATCAGCTTCCGTTGACACTGGTCTCTCTACTGGTGCAAAAGCTGGTATCGCTGTCGGCTCCATCCTCGGTGCCTCCGCCATCATTGGTGTTGCCGTTTTCTTCGCTTTCCGCAAGCGCTCTCAACCAGCTGATAACGAATCTGCTCCATACATGGCGCAGACTAAAGGTGCCGTGTCCGTCGACTCTGTCCCCGTAGTCCGCTAGTAAATCTTTTAACGCATAAATATTTCCTTCATTTCCTATATCCATGATATACCCAACTTTAGTTGTCCCACGAGTAAATAATCTCTGTTTCCTTTGTCATCATCATTTAATGATTTTATGACAATTACCACACTCATTATGAATGAATGCGAAATGTGTACTCCTGCTCGATCACTCTGAGTTCGCATGCACTTTCTACCTAGTTTATAGTATGTATTTAGCCTACATCTGTCTACATACTCAGTCTTAAAGTTCGGAAACCTATCACGAATCAAAAATTTGTAGAACCTCCTGAACCACACAGAAGCATACCATTACCAACCAGATCAGAGGGTGATAATTTGACCAAGGTGATGTTTCCACGAGGAGCTCTTTAGTAAGTATCAAAACTGTTAGTAGTCTTCTAGAGTTGGCTTCTGCCTAGAACATGGGCACCGCCGACACTGGCAGATCTGTTGCGGATATGCAAATTTTGTAGGTAGTAAAATTTAAAAGGAATCGTGTCGAAATTTCTCAATCTACCACGCACATCTACAAATACGCTTTCGGACTAACTGAATTCTTGGTTAAAATAGCCAAGTTATTGTACTCGAATTGGACTCATCTGATTCTAGTTATCGCAACGCTAGGAGGTAGTGTACCCGGGATATCATCTCTTTCAAATTATATACAAATTGCTTCATTAATTAATACTAAAATTCGTAAATCGTGACTGAATCTATAGCGCCTGCGATAATTTGTAGGCATCGTAGATCTATTCAGCCTGCAGGGCCATTGTTTGATCATTTCTCCGTCTGTTGTATGTCTATCCTCATATCGACACTAGCAGTTTCGGAATCTTTTTTCCTAAACAAGTCCGATAATCGTGGTCTATAAAAGCTCGGCTTTTTGAGGGCCCAGTCTGTCCATGGGCTCTGATAGGTCTTATTGTTAAAACTTCCGCCGAAGAACCAGAAAACAAGTTTTCTCCATGTGCTAGGTGGCTGGGATCTGTCACCAATCAGGTCCATATCGAGCTACAAGAGTGGGGTGAAAATGTCAGCCTAACAAGCCCTTTCCTACTTTTTTGTCAATAAATCGGCGCTTACCGTATAATACACCATTTTCCTGTTCCCAAATTGCTTCACGTGTTCCTCTTGGTATCCCACTTTGGAAGTCGACTCGTCGAAATATCTCGAGGTTCTCTGGAATCTTTCCCATCTTTCGCTGTATACTTCTTCCTCGACGTAACGAATGCTCCAACTGACCCCGGCCAGTCTCAGCAAGCTGTATTTTTTCCATTTACTGACAGACTCGCCATAGTCCTCAACTGGGAAAAGGATGTAATAATAAATAACGCTGGTAGCGACCGCTGTAAAGCATGTTGCCGTAAAAACCCAGCCGGGGACGGAGAACTCGGGAACATAGGACGCGATAGGCAGGGCAATCATGGCGAGGTTCATTAGGAAGGAGAGCGCGATTATCGGCCAAGAAACCTTTTTAAGTTTAAGCCACGACCATTGGTAAGTCTCCTTTCCGTCAATTATTGGAGCTTTGAACTTGTAAAATGCAACTGTCACGGCAACTATCCGGAAGTAAGGGTTATTGTTAGAATTTGATGGCTGGTGGAATATTGTTGTTTAAATGGGAAGGGAAAAAAAGGGTTACTTACGAGCTACCACCGCGTGTGAATAAGCCTGAAGAGATCCGGGAAGCCATATTCCTTTGTTCGGGATCCTAACCGAGATGATGATCAGGATTGAAGTGCATATCCAGTGGAGGAGGAGACCGCCAGATGGTGTGTTGAATCTGGATTCTCTCGCCCATAGCCTGGACCATGGGAACACATAAGCCTGCCCGATCATTTGTTTTACTTGCGGAACCGTTAGTCTTGTATCCTATGAGCAAATGATCAAAATCGTATCGAGTACTTACCTCTACCGCAAGTGTAGGTCACTGCCAGTACATTCCCCAACGCCGAAAGCGTAAGCAGAACTGTCCAAGCTCTCTCAGCACCGGGGGTACCTCCCCAATATCGTGCAGCATAACCGTCGCTGGCAAGTATTCCAATAGGGACTTGACCTGGGGGGTATACAATACCGCGGTCCTGTTGTCCAGGAATATTCGGAATGAAATCGAACGCTCTGAGAAAAGCAACGTTCACAAAGAGATATAAAAGTCCAACAGATAACACCGCGAGATAGTAGCCGTTCCTCAGCGCCCTTGTTTTCGTAACATCGACCTCTCCTGCAACGAAGGAGGCGTTCTCCCATCCTTGGAAAGCAAAAAGCACGATAAAAACAGCGTATGTAAATGATTGCCAGTTGACATCGCCACGTTGAGTTGCCCAATCAAACCCTTGCTCATAAGTCTCAGCAAACCAAGCACCTCTTCCCACCAAGACACAAAGCATCAAAATTTTGAAAATTGCAAAACCAACATTCGTGACCCTGCCAGCTGCGGTGGAAAAGTAATGGAGAAGACAGACAAAGCTTGAGATGACAATCCCCATAAAGCCGATCAGACGTGCGTCTTGACCACCATATACGTCGTTTGGATTTAAATCTTTATCCGCACAGGCAATGATCTGGCGGGCGGTCTGGGCGCAATTAGTCGCTGTGTTCCAAAATAGGATGAATTGTCCAGCAAATATTGTGACGAATAGCAGGGATGGCTTTTTGAAAATTTCGTCGAGCTGAAAAAAGTCAATAGAATATCGTCAGTCACCAATATCATGATATATATATTATCATTTCGGTACTGATTAGCCAGAGGAACTCACATATACCAATTCGCCTCCCGTAACTCTAAACTTGTAACCAAATTCTACAAAGATTACAACAGAAACCAATGTGTAAAGAAACCCAAGACCCCACAGCAGCAAAGCATAGTCTTTCCTACCAGTGTAGAGTAAGACTTGAGCTGGCCCTGTTACAATACCACTTCCAATCTGTTATTCTGGGGATTAGCGCTTCGAAATTCTTTCAACCAAACTTGCTTGAGAAAGCGCTTACCATTTTGTTGGCAATAAGTGAAGCGACTTCAATTGTCCCAAGTTTCCTTGCAGGTCGGCCACCTACAATTAGCTGGTTTACATCCGCCTTATTCATGGAGTTCTGAGAACTAGATCCGCTAGTCCCGGGCCTTTCCCCAACAGGACGAGGTCCTGGAATGCGTTCTTCTTGTTTCATGATCCGTGGCCGGTCCTGCGTCCCTCGTTCTGCTTGCCCCCCGGTAACACGTGTGAACTGGGATTCTACAGGGCTCGCGAGAGGATGCCTAGATTCGGCTGCACTCGAAGGAGGATTTCTTCCTTCGGCTTGGCTTTGGATTGACATAGCTGCGGAATACCTGCGATCATTGGCGCTAGGCGGTTGAGGCACCTGCGGCGGCTCAATCCTAGGGATCTGGGGGCTTCTTAGCGTTTTGTATTGTTCCGCGACCTGGGTTTCTGTGTAAGAGACCGGGCTGGGGGATATCGGCGGTAGTTCGCTTGGAGCGATGATGGCGGAGTGTACTGAAGAGCGTCGCCGCTCAAGGCCTGTCGATGTGGCCGACTTGACGGAATTCTGGCGGCGAGGACGAGGGCGAGGACGGAGCCCCTCGTCCTCAGATATGTTGGTTGATTCTCTTTCTTGAGCCATGATGATTCAAGATGTTGGTGAACTCTGAAAGGACAACTGAACCGTATCAGGATCACCCTGTCTGTTCCCACAGAACTGATACAATATCTAATGGGGTATAACGCTAATGCGTGATGGTTATTATATTGATCAATCAATCGATTTGCAGCCTCTCATTATCCAACACGGCTGTAGTTGGAAAAGACCTACACAATTGATATGAGAAGAAATCGTAGCATATGGTTCCAAAGAGTTCCAAGTTAGACTGGAAAATCCAGCAGGGCAATCCAAAGGATCCAAAATGCAGACAGCCGAAGCATCTTATACCGGGCTGTAAGGTACGTTAGTTAGGCCAGGCCTAGTTTCCAGGTGCACCTTGAAGAGCATCAGCCTGGCCCCACCGAGATATCGCCGAGCTCAGAACTCGCGACACTAGCCTTGGAGATGTCATTTTTACGTTCAGCAGCTGGGCAGACTTTAAGCCTCATTCGTTTCGAATATCAAATACTTAGCGGTGCTATATTGTGATATAGTCGAGGCGTTGAGATTTCGGCGGGATCAACCCCACAGCTGCAGGTTTTGGCTTGGAGCCTAGAAAACGCAGACGCCACCACCATGCACGGAACCCTCACACCGCGAGAGTCATGGGTTTCGAAGCACAAGCTGGGAAATTTAGCCTATGGGATCCATTTCTGAAAGGTTCGAGTAGAACCACGTAAGCATTTCTAGCGGCTCGAAGTTAAAGCGGAATTTGCCAATCCTGCTGCAGCCAGGCCTTGCTTCCGGGACCGAAGCTAAGGCGAGGCTGCAAGCGAGAAATATCGGAGCCTTGTTTCTTTCGACCCGCGTTTCCTTGCGCTTGCGTTTTTGATGCTTTGCAGCTATCCCGTTGAGCATCTGTTCTGTACTTCTGCACGTACGGTTCTGCTTTTGGCTGATGGGAGATTTTGGAAGAGTCAGGGTCCGCGATGACTGCACTGACCATGGTGCAGGATCTGCTGGGATAAAGAGGCGGAGTGCTGCCTGAAGATGGTGTCTTGGAGACAAACCGACAATCAAACTCTCGTGGAGCTTTTCTTTGGAGGTCGTGCGACAGCATCAATAACGATATGTTCAAGGCAAAAGCATTTCGGAGGGCTCAAACGTTGCCGCCAGAGATCTCCACCCTAGACTCCGTGACTTCCAGCATAGCCCCCACCGGCCAGATCCAGCAGCCTGAGCTGAAGAACCAGATCAAACCCCATTGGGTGCAAACACACCTTCACAAGTACACGCACTCGCAGGTGCTAGAGTTCACGGCCAGATCCCTGTTTCTTGAAGGAGAGTTTTATATCCAGGTGTGCGATCGACAATCCCTAAGAGATCCCAAGCTCGACTCGGGCCATTCTAACGTTAGAACGCAGACTGTGGAGAAAGAGCCGGGCAATGACAGCAACCTGTGTGTTTGGGCGGAACGAGTGTTGACCGCGGTGAGTGGGTTGCAACCAAGTGACGTGACGAGCGACGCGGTGGCTGACTGACTCGACTCCGCGACTCTCAGGAAGAAAAAGAACACATTCGTCTCGCGTCGTTGACCGCTGCTGGATATCAACAACGACAGCGACGCTCGCCATGGCAAGTGTCGTATGATTAGCTTTGAATAGTAACGAGAGTTGCGCATGTGGTGAATGTTTGGGGGGGTGAATACATATTTTTGAGCCAACAGATCGTTATCAGGCTTGTTATCAATATTGCGATTCTTTTTCCCGAAATGTAACAGATATGTCTAACTAGAGCATCTGGAGACACCTTTCGTAGCTTTGGAAGGCAGGATTGTTAGCCCTCTCAGAATGTGATTAGCAAAACACCTTTCGAAAGTTGCCTCGTAATCAATACTGTATACGGCTGTAGCGTAGGAAGCAATATGGTTAGCTTGAGTTTAGGCTACAGCCGTGCTGTTAGGTTCCCAAAGATGTCACGGGGGAGGATTTTATCGATTTAGCATCCACAAGAATTTATAAATAAATATTGAGTTCGGCGTCTCAACCGTCAGGCGGTTTCGGCCGTTCAGATCCGGCCAAAATCAATTCAAGATTGCAATGTTGAACCGGTCATACAACACAACTCAAACCCCAGGCATTGCAAGAACGAAATGTCGTTAAATCCGAGTCCCGGTTATGCTTCGATGTGGGCAACTATTTTGAATCCCGGAGCTCGATTGACCCTTCATCGGAGAAAGAGATATGGCTACCGGGATATAGCTGCTATAGTAAAAAGGACAGAACGTCTTTCTGGCAAGTTATTTGGTACCGAGATTGACTTTGATACATGTGAAGTTACAGACAAAGGTACTGCGCTTCTCCCTTTCTTCATCCTTCTTTTTTTTTTTTTTTTTTTTGGGTGTAGTTAATTTGAACGTATCGAGATTGACGGCCGCGTAAACGGAGTTAGGAATTTTCCCGAGACAAATCCTCAATGAAACCGATCTCAATCAATATCTTGAGGTATGGTTACGAATTACCTCAACTGCACAGACAGGACATTACTAGGTCGCGGTACTGAGTAAAACAGGAAACAGATATATCAATCAGTGAAACAGCATATCACAGCCAGATTCTGTAGGTCTCGCAAGAGCGTTTATATCTCCTATAAAAGCAGAGACACATGGCACTTGGTAACTAATTCGTCATGTCCAAATAGTTATTTCCACCAATCTCATTCATGGGGCCGCCTAATAGCTTCAGAAAAATGTCTACAAAAGGTCATCTCATATCTAGATGCATCCCCGGATTTCCTAGATGTTCTGACTGCGTTTTGTTCTAAAGACGGCCCAATAGATGAGATTTACAATTGCTACAACTTCCATACTTTTGATGACCAGCCTCGGATTTCAATCATGCACGAGGATTCATTCTTCAGCGAGTGTTCCTATCTACTCAAATATGTTGATCTTCACAATCGAGACACCGAGAAAGATCGGCCTTGGTCAATTCGGCAGATGGGAATTTACCAAAAATTCGACTTCACCACCAAACGGAGCGCCCATATTATTCTGCAACCGTCAAAACGCCTAACCGAAGTATTCAACGAGACCCTTGGACCAAATCTTCCTGATGTCGGAATGAGGGAAGAATTTTGTACAGATTGGACCCAGTTTCATCTTCTGTGCCTAGGCACAATCAGGGACCATTGGAGGGACTATATCAACAGCTTGGATGCAAAAGTGATAGCCATGGCGGGAAGGCTCAGGTTTTCGAAGGTAGACGAAAAAGGGATCTTGAACCGGAATCACCAACAATCTGCAGCATTTTCGAATTTACAGGATCTTGAAGAAATTAACAATGAACTTTTGCGCCTACGACATGTTCTAGACCTAAATATAACGGTTCTAGAGACGATTAAAACTCACATTGATCGTATTGAGTACGTTAGCCGTGCCTATGCGGGGAGGAATCTGGATATCTTCAGAAGGGTCACAGCTTCCATGGTGGTGGAGTTTACATTCCATAGCAAAGCGACAAACTCTATTTATGATAGATCCGCTAGAATCCTATCAACGGTAAGGAAGAAAGTCTGACAGTGAGTCCGGTAAGCCAAATAGATAGACTAATAAAGCTATAGCTCCGTGATGCGATAACGATCCAAGACAGCCATACTATGAAAACCCTGGCATTGATCAGAAATGAAGCCAACACTGTAACTGAAAAACTTACTTGGGAGACTATCCGCGAAACGAAAACCATGAAGATATTGGCCGTCCTGGCTTTGGTATTCCTGCCGGCAACCTTCACCTCGGTATAGATCTATCAATATTACTTGAAATGTTAACTTTGAAGCCGTGCTAATATAATAATTTCGATATTTAGGGTCTTTTGGATATGGGATATATATCAGTAACATCTATTACAAACGGTCTTTTGCATGTGGAGGTGCAGAACGAGTTTTATCTCTTTCTAGCCATCACATTCTCTCTTATGGTTATAACGGTGGGATCATGGATTGCTTGGGAGCTTCATCAGAGCAGACGGAATAGGGATTTAAAACATGTTTTAGACGTGAAGGACGTAGCTTGAGCTTGAAAGATATGGGTGAAATTGAACTCAGGTCGATTGTGCTAGTGGGGGAGAACTTCACAGCATGAATCAAAGATACGGTACCGCGGTTCAGAGCTCAACTTTATTTAATATCGCGCTAAAATTCGATCAACTTATGATGAGCTGTGGTTTTTGTACTACAATAAAAGCATCATTTCGAAATATATGGTGACTCCTACACGAAAGCTGCTTGGCACCACCTTGTTTTCCTGTGAGGCTGGTTTCGAAACCAGCAACACCCCACATTCCTTCGTTGTTGCGGATAAAATGGAGAGAATCGAAAAGGCTGGTCGCTGACCATCCAGCCAGTTTACCATCACACCTGACAATAGAAGTTGCAAAGTTGGCGTACAGTTAGGTCATACCTCGAGATTTTCTATTGAAGCTAAGTTTTCAATTGCATCACCGAAATATGACCGAAATATTCCTCCTATGGGATGAAGCCCTCATCAAGTATCAGAAATCAACAGGCTACAATCTCAAAGATGCGAGTACCTTTAAGCCAGCATCTTCAGCTGAGCTATTTGATTACCTTACGTCCAGTCGCGATGCCTTCGCTGCAAATCGAGAAAAGGGAGCAAAGCTCAGGAACATATTGAAAGGGTCCATGCAGACTATTGAAATACTGAGTGGTTTAGTAGGAGACTCGGCGTCAACGGTACGGATGATAAACATTGACAATTCACCTTGTACTCGGTAAAGAGAGAATTATTAATAGGACGGTTGTGCAGGCGTTTCCTCCAAGTACTGCTATTTTTGGTGCGGTTGCTTTCCTTGCACAGGCAGTAAATAAAGTATCTTCCGCATATGATGGAATAGTCAGCTTGTTTGAGGAGGTGACGGCCTTCGTTCAGCGTCTGAGTGTTCACGAAAGCCATGAAATTCGCAAAGAGCTACAAGTTATCATTGTTGAGATCTTTGCGAGCATTCTCAACGTACTCGCTATTACAACGAAAACGGTTAGGCGTGGTAGAGGAGGTAAACATACAGTAACCTGAAATTCTTTCAAGATAGCCTCTGACATGCTTTTCCATCTAGTTATATTTCTCAAGTCTCTGGTTAGCAATAATGACGAGCTATCCGAAGCAATGGGGTCTCTCCAAGCTTTGACAGAACAGGAGGTTCGCATGGTAGCAACTCTGAATTTATCACAGACAACACAAATCATGACTGGAGTCGCGGGTATTGCTGCTAGACTGGACTCTGAGTTCAATAAAGGTGGATGACCGTTCTACACATGTGCTTTCCTTGATTCCTCGATGGGGCCCCAGGTCTCTATATATACTACGACAAGTGTTCGAAAACCTCTGTTTGTAATGATTTGCTAACTTTTGCTGCCCCGTAACTAACTAGGCTCGCAACGAGACACCGAAGCAGAGAAGCGAGGAAAACTGGACCGCCTGAAGCTGGCTCTGGATCCAGATACGTCGGTCATCGCTGATTATGAAACTTGCATAGAGCGCGCTCTCAAAGGAACCGGGGACTGGCTATACGATGAACATCAGTTCAAGCTTTGGAAAAGAACCCGGGCCAAACATCCAGTAATTTGGTTGTCGGGTCCGCCCGGGGTTGGTAAGAGCCACCTTTCGAGCCAGGTTATCAAGCATCTCAATATTCTGTCGAAGACCAACACTGGCTCCCAGAATTCTGTGGCTTACTTCTTCTGTCGAGACAACGATCCAAGGAGGCGGGATATCAAGAATGTTTTGCGGTCACTTGCTTGGCAGTGTGCCAACGTGAATGAAGCATATCTAGATGCTATACTGCCGGACTGTCAGTCGGCTGAGCAGATAGGGTATTTCTCTACAACTAGTTTATGGGAAAAACTCTTCGTTGAGGCTATTAGCAGCATCTCTGGAACCACATTTTATTTTGTGATTGACGGAGCTGACGAAGCTTATCGAGAAGAACTCGGAACGTGGTTTGAAGCCCTGAATGAATCTTTCCCAGTCCTACAGAAATCGCAAAAGTTCAAAATTATGTTAGTGGGACGGCCGGATATCGGGGAGAAGCTCGAACAAGCCTTTGACACAGACCGCATGCCTCCAAAATTGAAAATTGAGGCCGAGAAAAATAATAAAGATATCTGCCGTTACATTGGAGAAAAGATAAACAAATCTCGCCTGAAAAAGATGGATAAGAAGATTAAAGAAGAGATTATCCAGCGTCTTGTGGATTCTGCCGATGGGATGTTTTTATATGTCAACCTTATGCTCGATGAGATACTAAAGAAGACAAGGCCTGAACAAATCCGCCAAGTTCTAAGTGGATTGCCACGTGGTTTATCGGCAACTTTCGAGAGAACCTTCCGCAGATACGAAGAAGAATTTGAGGAAGATGAGATCATCGTCATTAACCGAATACTATCCTGGGTCCTTGACTCAACAAGGCCCTTAACAGTAGCCGAACTCAAAATGTGGTTAGCTCTCCGGCATTATGAGGCTGGACGATGTGAGGGTGACCCTGATGATGAATTCATCGACCTCGTATCGGATATACAAAATCGGTATAGTTCACTCTTTTCAACTTACACAAAATCTTATAGGCCTCCAACTCTGGCTCTACCTATGGACGGAACAAAAGATCTATCAAACCTAAGTCCGGATGAGGGCAACGATGAAGTACCGGAATCTCTATTAGATGATGGGAACTCTTTTAAAAGCTGGAAAGACGTAGACTCGACCAATTCCGGCGAAAATGAAGATCCCGATATCGAAAATAATCTTTACGTGAGGTTTTCCCACGCATCTTTAGGGGATTTCCTAAACTCACGGGAGCTCGGAGACCTCAAAATAAACATCACGAAAAACTTGGCTAGATATTGGGTTACAATCGACTATATGAACCAGCTCTACAAACCAATACACAACTGGAACGCGGCTCAGAATGAGGCTGCATCATGGTACATAACCCTCGCGAAGATCGATCCGGATCTTTTGACAACTCAAGCAAGAATTTCACTCTTGAGCTTTGTTCGGCAACTCTTTACTCAAGACACCGAGAGCCTCTTGAGGTCGAACTCATGGCTATTCATGTGCGATACGGGATTCTTTGGTACACTGAGAACTTGGACGAAGGATCTAAAAATCCGAGCTAATATAGGCAACGAGCTGATTCAGTGGATAGACGAAATAGAGTCTGATAAGTTGGATGGTATCTTGCTCCCTGCAGTCGCAATGGCTGCTCAAAGCTGGGCCAACCAGCTCGACTTCAGCAAAGTATACATACCAAAGTTTCTAGATATCGTTTGTGGATATCTAACCAAGGTACGTTTCTAAAATCAATAAGGAAAACCAACAAGGAACTCTACAAAAACACAGCTACTAAATTTCCTTAAACGAAGGTACAACTTTTTACTAAGTTATGCATATATTATAGAGCTACCAAAGACCACGCAAAGAATACACAACGTGCACTGTCATTCAACTATATGAGGCAGCGAGGTTCCTAAATCCTACCGAGGACATTACCTGGTATTGTGGACTTGGCTGGTACCTGATGTCGAAGGGTTATTTCGAGGAGGCACGGAAACAATTTCTCCAGGCCATTATCCTGGATAATAATAATCAATACGCAATAAACTTTCTCGGCTATCTGTATTCTTACTGTATTTGGGATGATGGCTACAGCGAAGAAAATTGGAAACCGGAAAAATTCTTGGAGCCGCTTCCAAACCCGGGAGGGGAGGCTATGGCCTTTGAGAATGCTGACGAAAGGAACAAGAACCTTTATTTTGGGGTTTTCGCCAGCCAAAGTCCGGATTTCGATCTTCAAGCCGAGATAAAGCAGATCAGAACACAAATGTTCCTGTTTCGGAAAGAAAAGACAGATTTTGATCAGTTTTACGAATTGCTCACCGACCAAGAGATCTTGGAATGGGTGGAGAAGTGGATAAAGGACGGTCCAGGGGTATACCTGACGACGGGACCTAATGAAGAAAACCTACCCTCAAGTTTGGCCCAGGTTGCCTATCGCAATGCCCTTGGACTATTTTGGGACAATCCAACCGAATCATTTATACATTTTGAAACATTCATTGCGGATGTGATTCGTGTTTGCAGAATATTCGGGCGCGAGGACATTGTGGAAATCCATATCTTGGAATACTTGATTTCTTTTGGATCAACGACGCCCGGCACTAGCACTCCAAAGAATATCCCCGATCTTTCCGAAAATTTGATCGATTATGCCAGCGCCTCTGTCGATCCCGGATGTATACTTAAAGATGCAGACAACATCGTCAGAGTCGGTATGCTGTTGAATCACATCTATAGAATGGAAACTACATCGAGTGGAGCTATTTCCGACGACGACATCGCAAATATGAAAGCTCTAGTCGCAAATATCAAGGTGGTAACCGGAAACTATCCGTATGGAATAAAGGAAACGAGTATTATCCTCCTGGCAACAATGTGTTTTCGAAGCTTCATGGCGGAATCCGACAAGCAGTCCCAGCGAGCTCAGGGCCTCATAGAAACAGTGAAAAGTATTCTGAAGGATGGACAAGGATTTCAGAAGGCCGAAGAGATGGGAACTAGAGCTAGAGGGAGGGTATCTATGTTCCTCTGCTACATGTTACAAATTACCTCGCCTGATGAGGCTTTGAAGCTGGGTAGCTCGTTGCTTAAGCACACGATCAGCGTTATTCGGAACCACGACTTTGTTGCACAACTCAATTATCTTAGGTTCCGTAGCGGAAACTGGGTGAATTATTTGCGTAACTCCCTCGGCGACCTTATGCACAGAACTCTAGCAAGTCTAGACGACCCGAAGAACGCAAATATAGCATTCAATCTCCAACAAAACCCGTACCTAATTTTTCACCTTCAAGGGAAAGTTCCGGGTCTCGAACGCAGGAAGGGTACTAATCTTGACCATCTCTTTCCTGATAGCGATACTGCAGGACTGGGTTCGATATATACCGAAAACATGTGTATGGGAGTTTGTTCTTCGAGGTTTAAAGTGGCCTTGAGCCGTAAAAATGAATTTTTCGAATGTCTCTATTGCTATGATTTCGCTGGGGCCAATCCGTACCAAGCGATATTTTGCAAGGAGTGCTACATCAAATTACAAGATGGGCAGATAAAAGACACTTTATGTCACAAATCGCATCCCTTTCTTCATTGGAAGGGTGCAACACAGGAGGTATACGAGAAGGCAAAGCAAGGTATTCTGCTGGTTGATGGCCAAGATATAGTTTTGCAAGATTGGGTTAAAGAGCTGGAGAAAAAGTATCAGCTCAGTTAGAGATTGATTGAGGAACTAGCGTGACGAAATGAAATGAAGGGGTATTGAGTTATATACAGTTTCGCTGGCAATATTATATAAGGAAATAATTAAGATAAAATAGTAAGTCGTAGACTCATAATGTAGCATCTAGTTTCGTAGATATTCTACTAAATAAAAGGTGGATTATAATATAAAGGTCAAAAGGGGATCTGAATACTGATGAACTCCTACGCTAAGATAACTGGCAAATTTTTGAACGAGCGTATAAGAGAATTGACTGTCATAGTGACTGACGTAATAGAGGATTTCCATAAACCTGAATACCAACTTTACTTTTTCGAAGTTTGGACTTTGATGATACCTTCCTGCAGGTTGAAATATATTCAGCATAGGTACGCATGGGTTAGTGTTTGGCAAGTTTACTAACCTGGATAAGCATATTGTAGAAACCTTGCTCGAATAGATGTTTGAAAGGGAATGCCCTATGAAAAGATAGTATAAAGTCGATACGGTCTAAAAAACCCAAGGAGTTATTAGAGGATAGATTCCAAAGGCGAACGAAAGATTTCGACTCACGGAGTTCACTCTTGAACTTCAAACTCACACAGGTTTGATTGAAGACGGTCTTTTTGTTTATATCATCTTTCGCCCGCATCAATGTATCCTGCAACTCGAGCGGTATCCCGGGAATACCGGCCATGGGATCCAAGGGGTCCAGTCGTGGCCCCGCATATTCCGACTTCAACCTTAGTATTATAAATTTATCGTGCGGAGGATTGACCACAAAGCTGATGGATAGTGTATCACCCCAGGCCCCGGGATGACCCCCACAAATTCGGGATTTCTGCTGCAAAACCGGGATCATAAGGATGTCTCGGTGAGAAGGACGAAATATTATAACAGTCGAGTCATGTCTTTTGCCATCACCCACAAAGCTGCTAATTATTGACCCCTCACGACTGTGCGCACTTGGTGGAGGGGTTGGGGCGAAGATGCTGTTAATTCGAGAGATTGTTGGCAAACCTTGCCCGCTGAAGCCACCATTATACAATTGTGGGGGTTTCTGGAAAAAAGCAAAGGCGTCATAGTTAGTTCTGTGCCTTCTGGGGAAGACCTAATAGATGCTTCACTTACAGGGAGATTCTGTGTCGTCCATATTTCGACCCGGGCGCCATCCATTTGCGCCCTCCAAGTCGAATCCTCTCTATCTGTAAAGCAGAATCGGATATTTTGATCGGTATCGGTTTTCAGTCTGTATCCTAGGACGGTTTCTTGGAACTGGCGAAGATCTAGATGTATATGGCGTTAGTAATGCGTGGGGAAATATCTTAAAATCGAATTGCGTCCTTACCACCCGGTTCCTCGAATCCGATGAGCCTATCTACGAATGTGTCTCGGAACGCACATGTGTTGGCAAAATCCTCATTGAGATCCTCATAGCGATACAAAGGAATGAACTTTTCTGTGCTCCATATCGCTGTTTTTAGGGATATCGGGGTAGGTGTTAGCGATCGGATATGAAATTAGATTGGAAAGACGGAAACTAAACTTACAGCCTTCAGATTCCGCTACAAGTCGGTTCTGCTCCTTGAACGTCATAACCACCCGTATGCGCGACTTTTGATGCTCACTTTGGAAAACCTTGAGGGTTAAGATTTCTACCCAGGGCCGTAGTTTCAACTTTTCGCCAACCCGCGAATCTATGCTCGACCGTTCATGACTATGCTCGGATTAGTACAGTGTCTAACCAGCCATTGAATGATTCACTTACTAATAGTCCTGAACGAACATCATGTACTTCGCCTGGAGCTCACTATCGTAGATGAGATTTTCCTTCCCGCGAGATTTAATCCACTGGGTTACTGAGAATGGTGTTTCTTCCGGTGGCGATACTGTCCCTAACAATATGGCCTGTCTCTCCTTCTCTCTTTTATTCGCGTCCATCAACTTCTGTTCCACATCCTTCGAGTTAGATCTGGAATGTATCCCAAACATCTCTTCAAGGAGCTCTAGGATGGTGCTGAGATACGGGTCGTCACCTCCGGCCACTCTTCTCATATAGTGAAACCAGTCTTCCACACTGGGTTTGAGCCTCGGCTCATTGCCAACACTGCTGGAACGATAGTGCCATGCTGTGGAACTGTCCAAGGTTGAATCGGCGGCTCGCTTATTCTTAAATAATGTCACCGCTTCTGGTCCGATCTCACTATTATACCCAATGATGAAGGTTATGACCTCCGTCATCACGCAAGCCAGGGACCATACGTCGTAGGTACGACGCATTTTGGGGACGTCATACTGCAGCTCTCCGGGAGGTAAGACACCCGGGGCCGGTGGGATCCCGGGAGGTTGGTATGCCGGCGTACCGGGTTGACCGTAAAGCACCTCGCTTTCTTCGGTCCTGGTGGTATCATCCGCACCTCTTTTCTTGAAAACGGAAAGCCCAAAATCTGTTATCAGAAATTTGCCACTGCCGTCTACGAGAATATTGGAAGGTTTGAAATCAAAGTGATATCCCAACCAACCACCCGGTGCAGGTTTGAGCCCTTTCTTTTCTAAGGATTTCGAGTCCGGGTTGTGGATTGCGACGAGGCCCGACGTTACGTCCACCATTTCTTGCCAAACGGGACTGTTGTAAAGAGATGCAGACTGATGGTTTTTCAGATGCTCGGGCGTATTATCTCTTCCCACCAGGACATCCTGTAAACTAGCCTCCATAAAAGGGAACACATATGTAAACTCCTTCTTATTCCCAGGCTTTTTTCTCGTGTACCAGCAAAACATCTCGATAATATTTGGGTTCTCTAAGCTGTTTACGAACGCGAGGTTGTCACGTTCGTACTTGAAGTCGTCCTCAGTGATTTCTGCTTTAAGGATCTTGCGAGCGAATTTGGTGACCTGGCACGTCGTTAAGCAAAAACGTTAGCAAACGTATCGATCATAAGGGAAGACCTGAGAAGAACTTACCTTCACACCATTCCGGTATATATTGTTGTAGCAATGATATATCTCGAATTTTCGAACAATCCCATAGCTACTAGAACTATACGGCTCATCATTCATAAACGGTAAAATGTCTTCCTCATCAAACTCGAGACGTCTTCCTTTGCTGAATTGATCAAAGCTCTTCAGATCAAATCTCCGTCTTAGCATTTGAAACCGGTCTAGGAAATGTTCAACGCTCAAAGACTGGGGGAGAAGCTGTTGCAAGTTGGCCCGGGGAAGGACCATTTCGTTTGTGAGATTATCGAGGTTGGTATCCGAAAACCTATCACCGTTGAGGTAGCGGATAAGATATGACTGGCCCATGCACAGTAAAATCGCGAGGAGAATATATCTCGGTTTCTTGTTATCCATGATGCTTTTGATGATGAGGTCTTCCTCCAACTGATTCCCAAGTATACCGGGCCCGGGCCCTCTGAAAAGCCTACACCCTTTACACCTCGCGCATCCTACAATATCCCGAAGAACCCCTTCTCTCTTAAAGATATCCTCGATGTCTGATACCGGGTAGAAGAGTTTCTCCAAGTTCCGACCTCTCCCGCTGAGCGTATCGAACTTTGGTAGCTCCACCTTGAGGATCTCGAGAAACCACTTGTAGCTCTGACACTGGTTGGTTTCCCAGCCCAGCGACAGGCTGTTGTCTATCATGACGGCCGTCGCCATGTTGGCGAACTAGCTCGCGTGCCACGAATCGATCAGTCTCGAGGGGTATAGAGGACGGAATATCAACATGCGGTTTGATTGTACTATAAACGATGTCGGTAAAGGATATGGGTTCCGACGTCCTCGGTGGACGGCTGGGTTTACTTTTCGTGGTTATCGGTATATAACGTAATCCAAGATATTGTGATATGACTCTGTGATTCGTAATTGCGAACTGCGCACCTGCTACTGGCCCGGCAAACACGCACAGATCGTAGGTAACGACGAAAATCCAAGGGTTTCAAGGCGACAAAAGGCGACAAAGGGTCAAAGGTGGCGGGTCCTTGCAGGTTCTATTACGTAGTCAGTCCGTAGGGAAAACGTAAACGGGAAGAAACATGTTGAAAGAAACGAGAAACAAGTCGGAAGGATGCATCCCAACTTTTGACACTTCGGCCTGGCTTAGCTTGCTGTAGTCCCGCGACTTTGGCTAGCCCCGCAGTCCAGACCAGACCACAACTAAAAGTCCGGTCAAACGTCCCAGCCTTGTGGAAAAGAGCGTGAAAGCTTCATGGTGCTGGCCCTGCCAAGCAGCTGAGAGGACGACATGATCTGGAATATGCTTGCATGTGCGCAGACGGATCATGCACTGTTTGATCCCGGACGAGGGATCGGTTTGCAATGGCAAAAGGCTTCGCTCAATTGCTTTTCTCATTTCAGCCTCCTTTCGTGACAGTAGAGAGTCATTGATACCTCCGCGAAATGACGAAAACGCGAGGCCTGGTGGGCCTCGTTGGAACAAGCTGATTGGTACCGAGTTTCGCCGTTTCACAGTGGCGGGTCGTTCGACTGAATTGTGCGCTGCTTGTATTTGGAATTCATCAAACGACACCCGATTTCGCTTCAGCAGCTGGCGTCGCAGCCTAGTTGATTAGCACTTGGCTGAAATAGCTAGTTGACCTTACCGCGTAGTTAGATCGCCTCAAGGTCTGGTGGCGGGACTGCGGGTCTGGCATCTGCAACTGCACTGCAGACGGCAGACGGCAGGCGTATTCCTAAGTATAACGTTTGCCAGAATACCGAACGACCCCTTGGACATCAAATATCGAGCCGCTTCGAGAGTAGAAGCCTCCTGGATGTAGGAATTCAAAGTCAAACCCGCCTCCCACCTCGAGAATAGCTATGTCTGCCGACGATGGAAGACGAGACGATAGTGTACCCCTCCTGCACGAAGACCTGTATTTAGAAGATACAGAAGCCGCCTTTACCGATGCCTCAGGCGTCGCCAGTGCGACCGAACCCCGGCACAGCCCACTCATCCTATCTCCGGATATTCCAGATCCTTCGTCCCAACCTGATATCTCTCGCACCATCCCGGAAACCGCCACATTTGGCAGGAATCTAGGCTGGTTCCAGGTGTACAGTCTGATCGTTTCGAGAATCATCGGATCGGGAATATTCGCGACCCCAGGCAGCATCTATCGCTCCGTCGGAAGTGTTGGTCTATCGCTGGTTCTCTGGGTCGTTGGAGCCGTGATCGCGGCGTGTGCTCTTACGGTTAGCCTGGAGTACGGTTGTATGCTGCCTAGAAGTGGAGGCGAGAAGGTAACCTCGACACCAGTCCCAATACTATAAACAATGCGAACCTCGTTTGAAACGGCGACTATCGTGTAGGTATATTTGGACGGTCGGTTGGCTAATGATTTACGCCTTGTAGGTATATCTAGAGTTTACGTATCCAAAACCAAAGTACTTGGCCAGCATCCTTTTCGCCTTTTATCCAATATTCTTGTACTCGGTCGCCACAAACTGCATTGTCTTTGGCGAATACCTGACTTTTGCATTGGGCCTTCCCTCTACCGAACTTGTAAATCGAGGCTTCGCGCTAGCGCTTCTCACGTGCGCTGTTGTCACTCATGGTTGCTTTCTACGTACAGGAATCGCCATTCAAACCGGGTTGGGATACATCAAAATTTTGTTGATGGGCTTCATCACTTTCACGGCACTGGTTATCTTAGCTCGAGGACATGGGGCAGCCGGTACGGGTTCACTGTTCGAAGGGAGCGTATGGGGTTGGGGTAGTGTCTCTCCCGCTTTACTAAAGATAACATACGCTTATTCGGGGTACGCCTCTGCCAACGATGTCATGAACGAGATCAAAAACCCGGTCCGAACCTTGAAGACGGCGGCGGCGGCGGCACTCGCGACCGTGTGCGTGATTTACTTTTTTGTCAATCTCGCGTACTTTTCCGTTGTCGACGGTGAGGATATAAAGAATAGCGGCGAGCTTATCGCAGGTCTCTTTTTCGAGCGGGTTTTTGGGCCCAATATCGGCAGGCGGGTGCTATCTCTAGCAGTTGCGATTTCGACCGCTGGGAACGTCATGGCTGGCTTGTTCGGTCAGGTAATTATCATAACCTTTGCGAGTCTTTGATCTAAAGAACGACACAGTCTGATTTGTCGGTAGTCAAGAGTGAACCAGGAAGTCGCACGGCAAGGTGTCATCCCCTTTAGCAAGTTCTTTGCTTCATCCAAGCCGTTCAACGCGCCTCTTGCAGCACTCTCCATAAACTTCTGCCAGGCGTTCTTCATCATCGTCACCACGCCCCCGGCCGACATTTACGCCTTCATTTTGGACGTCCAGTCTTACGCTCAACAGTTCGTCGCATTAGCTGTGGTCGTGGGCTTGATATTGTTACGACGTAATCAACCGGGCCTCAAGAGGCCGTACACAGCGCCCTGGGGTGCAATCGTGGTACGAGTGTTAACGTGTTTAGCTCTGCTGGTGGCGCCGTTTATAAGACCGGAGGGAGGCCGTGGAGATGTGAGGTTTTGGTACGGGACGTATGCGGTCGTGACGGTCTGCGTGTTCGGGATTGCTGCGACATATTGGTATATTTGGACGGTGTATCTGCCGAAGAAAGGGGGATACGAGCTGGTCGAGCGAGCTGAGGTCCTGGATGATGGAACTAGTGTTACGGTGCTGGCAAAGACTTGATAGAATAGAAAATACCAATTGCACGCGAACTGCGACGTCGCTTTACAAATTTTGGGGGGGTCTCAGCGCCAGCCGACGTCGCTGCGTGTTGCGATAATAAAACACAGTTGCCATGCTTCGATCGCGACGTCCGCAACTTCAAGCTATCACTGACATCCCTTGGTCCTTGCCGGCAACCTCAAGTCCCTGTATAACCAGTCGCAGGTAGAAAGCAGAAAGTGGGAATGTTGAGCCCAAGTTAGCTGCCGGAGTGGGAGGTATGTAGTCATGGCATCGGCGCCTAAATGACCCCGGCCTGATCAAAAAGTTTGGCCATGGGAGCGAATCACGACGGCTCGCTCCAGCTATCTATCGGCAGAGAAATCTCGCATCGATCGATTGGACCGGCGTCGCAAGGGTGTCGCTTTAAATTCCTGGAAATCTCCCATTCGCGTCGGGGAGGAATGGAGTCGATGGTGATTGATATCTCGCATCTTGACGTATGACATTCTTCCACACGACATGTCGCTCTGTTGGCCCTGAAGCTGGGCCGTCGCTTGCATATGCACCGTTCGACCTGAGCCGTTCCTCATGGGCCCATGCTGCAATTCGTCGTCTACAATTCGACCGTTGGTATGCAATGCAAGGCGAGTGTCCGTATGACCATCGCATTGCATTTTAATAGCCTCCCGTGCGAGGAAGCAAGATATCCTTAATTTCAACAAAATCTCTCGCATCCATGGAGGAACCTATCGCCGCCGCCAACTATCGGCGAAAAAGCAAACCGTACCAACCAGGGCAATATTTTCACCAGCCCAACCAAATCCGGCGACCAAGCCCTATTAACAGAGGCGGATGAAATTTCGAAAAGGAAAACAAATGAGTGACACGAAATCACAGGAGAACGCGTACGATGTGGAAGGAGCCTTTTTCTCTCACCCTCGTCGTCTGCTGACCGTGGGATATTTGGGTATCGAGGAGAGAAGAGGAGAGGACTGGGATCAGATATTACGGCGTCTCTTTCCGCCCCTGAAGTTTGCATCAGATCTGCTGTCCGTCCCTTCTTCCAACAATTTCGAACCTGTTCCGCAGCGGGTATTGCGCAATAAAACAAAGAGGAAAAACGGGGGGAACGGGTATAGCGACAGACTGGTGTCATAACCGAACAGCGAAAACCCAAAGGCAATCCAACTGCTTCAAACAGCTGGCAGGCAGAGAAGAGAAGGCCCTTCGAACAGCGCACCGTATTTTCACGGGACTCCTTAATCTTACATGCACCTCTCTGAATAGATAGGGCTGGTGGAATTTATTCGGGCTTTGCTGGCAGAAACCGGGTCGCGCACTTGTCATTATCCTTCCTCTGATATCCTTTTTGGTCGTGAGACCTATTCTTTTTTTCCTTCACGACACTTTGGCCGAAAATACGAGATAACACAGCTGCGCAACAAAATTTCGACATTGAAGGGGACGTATACGACTTGCAAACAAGGAAGAGACGCCATGGATGGAACGGGAGAAATGCCCTCCCCGACAACGGATTTTCTGACCCGCTCTTTCAAACGTCGGATATCAGAATGGCAGGCCGATGTTCAATCACACGTTCCGCCCGCGCAGATACTCCCACCGGTGCCAAAAAAGAGAAAGGTACTGCACAGACCAAAGGTAGCTCCACCTTCGCAAAATCTCTCTCCCCAAAGAATTTTGCGGACAGTGCGAGAAAACACACAAGAAAAATGTTTTACTTTGCGTAGATGCCCCCACCACCACCACATTTTTGAGCATGTGAGCAGGTGATAGAGTTAAGAGAAAAAGCCTATCTATCGATCCAATGCTGTTGATATTTTTCTCTTTTCTTCTTCTCTTTTCCCTCTTGCATGCATCAAAAACGGATGGCAAAATACGGATATCATCGTGGAAGAATTGAACAAGTCTGACGTGTACAACTCTCCTTGGGAGAACCGTTCCTTTGGGATTTTTATAGAGCAGCAAAAGCGAGAATCTACGAGCAACGGCAGCGGCAGCAGCTTCCGGTACTGCCAAAGACCACCGTACCGACCGCGATAACCGCACACCTGAAGAACGTGCCTCTTCAAAACATGCACTCCGTCGGAAAAGTAGCAGCCGGGACTTGCGCCCTTCCACTCACCACCTCCTCCATCACCACCATCACCACCATGGTATCAGGGAAGGCACGGCATCAAGAATTAGTCTCGGGAGATTGAATCTCGAATCGAAATCTCAGGCGCAGCTGACGGAGAAGACGGTGACGCAACGACCCTCGAGCCCTGTTCTGCACAGCCCGGATACGGTTATGAGGATCAAGCGGGAAAGCTTGGATAGGACGAGGCCGAGCTTTAGGTTCTTAGGATGCAGCGGCGGAGCGGGGAACCTTTCGAGGGCGACGAGGACGATCGGTGTTGGTGTTGGTGGGTTTTTGAAGAGACTGAGCGGGTGGTGTTCAGCCCAAGGTTGTATTCCGGTGCAATTCAAGGTATGTTTTGGATGAGGCAAGCGTTCGAGAGAGAGATTTCCTTTTATATTGATATGATGTGTTTGTAGGACGATATCGATAGGCTCGACCCCTTCACCTATCTGCCCGAGCTTGTCTTTGGTGGCTTTGCGGATGAATGGACCGACCGAGACTTGGACACCGAGCTGGACTTTGTTACCCGGAGTATCCAGAACTCAGAGAAGTTGCATGTGTCGTCGTGCACGGAAACGGAATGGGTGATGCACACAAAAGCAATATTGGAGCATGCATTCAAGTCGTACGAATCTACCGTGTCCGTTCTAGTAGCGTAAGTCTCCATACGAACGTACCGCGACGAGATGAAGATCTGACTTTTCCTTCAGAACAACGGTGGACCTCGAACCTGCTCTTCTTCCTATTGATATGGGCCGCCTTTCCGCCCCACCACGCCTACAGACCTCAACCTCAAAACCGCGCAAGAATTCCATCTCTTCTGCCACCGAAAGCGACACCGGCCAATATGATACCGCCTCCGCCAAAGTGGATATCGCGATCGGTCTCGACAAGACCGACCCTGTCGTTGCTGACTTTCTCAAAGACCTAGAAGCAACCTGTCGCACCCGTGCACCGACCGCGTTCACACACTCCATCCCCTTTCCTATAGTCCCAGTCAAAGTCAAGGACGAAAGCGGAAGCTCTCTCGCGGCCGAGTATGAAACGACGTTGTGCGCATCCGCAATGCTGGCTTCATGGTCTTCTGCGAGCGCCACAACTGCTCCCGCTATCGCCCACCCCGCCAATCTGAACAGTAGCATGATGAATACCGATGAATTAGCACCCACCGATGTTCTGGACGAGGATGTCACGACAGAGATCAAGCCGTCCCCTCTGATCCTGACGATATCAGTCATTGGCGCCAATTGGTATTACAACGTAGTATACACGGACGACATCCGGGACTTCACCGGTACGAGACAAGTCCTAGGCCCCTTCCTGATCGGGCAATCGAAGAACTTCCTAGGCACGTTCCAGATCCTGAGGTTTTTGAGGATGGCGTGCGAGTGGGGGGTCAAGGAGTGGGTCAAGGATATGTGTGAGAAGCTGGGTGATAGTGAAGGGATCAGTAGGGGGTTAGCGAGGCTGACGGAATGAGAGTATTTTAAAGCCTTTTTTCATATCTGTATTGGGTTTTTTAAAAATTTCCTTGGTATGATTTTGTTTTGATGGGATGTAATGGGTTACTGACGGTAGACACGCGTACGCTTTGATATGATTACACACGAGGTTATGATTTTGGTCTTTAGATTCTGTCGTTTTTGTCTCCGATTCTTCTGTACATATTGCCCCACTGTTTATACTTCTTGCAATTAGTACTATAGTTGTGTTTATACGTATGTACGATCCAAATGGCACCTCTTGGAATATTAAGCCTCAGGCCGGATCCTGATGATGCGGACCCGGACCGCGACCGTCTTGAACGCGTAGGAAATTCGGATAGTATACAACATCGACAACACAAATCGGCTGTTATAGAATTGAGATCCGAGACACGTTCGAGCTTTCCGATAAACATGTGGCCGTAGGAAGCAATTGCGCAAGCATTGTGAGACCTTTTTGGCTATTTCCAGCGACCCAAAACGACCCTCGACTCGCGAAAAACTCAAAACATTTAATATAGAACATTGGAGGAAAAATCTGCTCATATGCCTCAGACAGTAATAATCTTGAGCAATATGCTACGCACTGCTAGTTGGGAGGGAACTCTTCCTGGAAGGTTTAGGAAAGAGGGTCTGATCTCATTAACATTACGTGATGGCATAGGCTCTCTTTTCAACATTTAAAATCCTGAGATCATTCGAGAATTCTTCTGTGCCTGTCGCAACAAGAGGGGAGCAGATCTCACGGAAACAACGACATGCTGAATCACTCAAATCAGGTTGCAGAGTAAGTTCGTTATCCCGCTCCTGAAGTAGCTTTGAGGGATACAGTCAATTGCTAAACGGAACAACGTATCGCGAACAGTAGCAAGGTGGTGTTGGGTCTCCCATCGGATTCTTCAGATCCTTCTAAAACTTCGATGGATGGAAGGCCGACCAGTGGTTCAGGTATACTTTGGATCAATCCACCGATATTAGTATCAGCTCTGACGCTTATAGACTCCTGCGCAGATATTTGCAGCTCGCCATCCTCGAAATCACAGCAGTCGCCTTCGGGGCAAACTCCAGATGACCATGAGCCTACAGCTGCTGAAAAGGCTGACTTGCGACGTATCGCTGAGAGTCTACCACTCTCGGCTTGGCTGGTAGCTGTCGTCGAGCTTTGCGAACGGTTTTCGTACTACGGATGCCAAGGTCTATTTCAAAACTTCATCCAGAGGCCGTATAACGGTCGCGAAGGACCCGGCGCCCTGGGTCTAGGCCAACATGGTGCGACCGGACTTGGAACGTTCTTTCAGTTTTGGTGCTATGGTAGGATATATCCCAATATAAACTTCTGATGTTACGGTTGGGATTCTAACGTACTTCTGGTTAAACAGTGACACCCATATTCGGCGCAATAGTCGCCGACCAGTATCTCGGGAAATACAAGACCATTGTCTATTTTTGCATGGTCTACATTCTCGGCCTCATAGTTTTATTCGTTACATCCCTTCCGTTCAGTCTTCAAGCCGGTGGCGGTCTCGGTGGCTTTGTTTGTGCCATAATTCTCATCGGCCTCGGTACCGGCGGCATCAAAGCCAACGTTAGCCCTTTGATCGCAGAGCAATACACGCGAAAAAGGATGGCTGTGAAGACTCTTCCTTCTGGTGAAAGAGTAATCTTGGATCCGGCGCTAACTATTCAGAGAATTTACATGATCTTCTATCTTTCGGTGAACGTCGGATCGCTATCGGTTCTCGCAACACCTTATATGGAGTACAAACTAGCCTGGTCATTTTCCAGTGCTTACCTGCTCTGTCTCTGCATGTTTTTCGTCGGCTTCGTGGTGCTCATTCTAGGGAGGAAGAAATATGTGGTCCGGCCACCCAAGGGATCTGTCATCTCTAATGCATTCAGAGCTATCTGGATGATGATCAAGACGAGAAACACGAACGCACCAAAGCCGTCGTGGCAGGCAGAGAGGAATGGAGGTCTTACCAACCTTCCCTGGGACGACTACTTTATCGAGGAGCTGAAGCGGGCCTTGATTGCCTGCAAGGTGTTTGCTGTGTTTCCAATTTTCTGGGTGGTCTACAATCAGTTTTCGACAAATTTTATATCTCAAGGTGAGATACCGGTATTATCAAAATATAACTAAGAAAAGCTGGATACTAACAACTCTGCATAGCTGGCCAAATGAGCACGCACGGAATACCCAATGACCTGATGCAAAACTTCGACCCAATAGCAATCATCGTTTTCGTTCCTATCCTCGACCGAATCATCTATCCTCTCCTACAAAAACACCGCATACCCTTCCCACCGATCAATCGAATCGCTTCAGGCTTCACTGTCGCATCCCTCGCAATGGCCTACGCCGCCATAGTCCAACACCTCATTTACTCATCCGGCCCCTGCTACAAATCCCCACTATGCCCGGCTTCCGAAGTCAATGGCGTAGCACAAGGCAATAACATCCATATTGCTGTCCAAACACCAGCATATATCCTCATCGGTCTTTCAGAGATCCTAGCTAGTGTTACGGGATACGAGTACGCTTACATGAAAGCCCCGGAATCGATGAGAAGTTTTGTACAGGCAATATTCTTATTAACATATGCGTTCGGCGCAGCGATCAGCGAAGCACTAAGTCCCATGGCGAAAGACCCAACAATCATGTGGATGTACGCGGCGATTTCAGTAGCGGCTTTCGTGGCCGGTTGGGTGTTTTGGGGGTGCTTTAGGGGTTTGAATGAGTTGGAGGAGGAGATGAATGAGTTGGAGGCGCCGGAAGGTACCGGGGCAGCAAGGGATGACGGGGATAGCGAAAAACAGGAGGAAAGGCATGGTAAAATGCAGTCTAGGGGCGAGGGTGTTGAGAACTAGCATGATTTGGTTACATTGAGGGATATATGGTTTTGCATGATATGGCGAGCGTTGATTTACCTTAGAGTTACTTCCGAAATAAGTTTATTTAGTTCGTCATTCCAGATTTTAACGGGAAAAAATAGAAGCATTAAGCACAATTAATTCACTGATTTATTATTGTACCGGGTTTTTTAAAGATCAAAATTATACGACTGTGCATGTTTAGAAATTCTAAGCAAACGCCAAAGGGTATCTCTGAAGGTTGTAAGCCTGCTATGCATGAATGTAATGGGTATACCTGGTATCATTTTGATTTATTTTTGTTTATGCCGTCTTGAACGGATGCTCTTCTTCGATTTCCCTTCTTCGATCGCCAATTCTATACGCAAACCAGACGACCCATACTATGCAAAGCGCCGGTGCGCAGACAACGAAGTACCACTTCCACGAAGGATTATCCTCTAAGATGTCTATATTCATACCGAACAAGGACGCCGCAAATAATAACGGCAGGAAGATAAACTAGATGTTTGTTAGCAATCCGTAGAATAGTCATACTAATAAGGACCTAAGCTGTATCGACTAGGGAAACTCACAGTGATCCAACTCATCCGCTTCAAACTCTGCGCCTGCTCTCTCGACCGATACGCCTCATCGATCGATACCAAACTGAAGACCATTTGCATCATATCCCTCAGATCTTTATCCCACTCTTTAGTCTCCGCATAAGTCTCCGTGAAAAACTCCATCACCTTTTCCAAGTCACCCGCGTGCTCCGGGAACACCTCCTTCAGCGTCGGTGGATTTGTTTCCCAACTCCAAAACGCAGAGATGTTTCCGTCCATCGTTTTGTTGTTGTCTGAAAGGAACTTTTGTAGCATGATGATGTTGTGCTCGGATATTGTGCCCAGGCTGTGGGTTAGTTTCAGGCTGGACATTATGGTTTCAATCATTGCTTTCTGAGCGCGGTTGTCGTATATGTAGGATTTCTGTATTTTAACCGCCATATTATCAACATTTATACCACGATGGAGATGAAATGGGATGATATGGTGTGGATACCTACCAATGCAGTCACATGTTCCAAGAACGCCTCCTTGAACTGTTTCCAACTATCTACTGACCTCTTGAACAAGATGATTACCAACTGCAGTGGTACCGGTGCGTTTTTCTCCAGATGGAGCAACGGCAGCAAGGCCAAATGGACACTCAAATCCGAAGAAGTGATGTCGAATGACATATCCTGCTCATCCCCAGGTTTGCAGACATCCATTACTATCAATCGCTTGTGGATCAAAGGTCGAGTGAATGCTATGCTGGAAGATTCGAGGATGAGTCTCTCAGCAGGGATGCATGCTGGGGCGGCCTCGCAATATTTTTTGTGATCAATGGCTAGGTCGATCCAGTCGAGCGTTGAGGGCCGACTGAAGGGCCACCATTTCGTCCATCGGGATTGGGCGGGGAATTTGGGAGTTTCGACTAGAAACTTGTTAGGCTTGAATGGAACGTGGCTATGGGAATATGCCAGAAGATTTCATTACCCAAAGTGAGGTCTGCAAAGGAGATAACGAAACGGCTCATCACTAGCGTTTGGTTTTTGTTAGCGGAGTTGCAGCTTTGAGATGCCCGCTGTTGTGTTACTCACTTCCAATCTTGCCCGGCTTTGGTGTAACAAGCGGCATGAAGAGGAAGTCAAGGTGCTCTCTTGGCCGATAGTTCCAGACTCTGAGCCAGGGGGTTGCTAATATGGAATTAACTCTCAATCAAACGATTCAACAAGAGATCAGACAGTAAGAATCAGAGGCTTACACAAAACCAGTCGTTTACAATTGTCGAGATAGACTTTCCAGGCATCAACATTTAAGACTCCAAGCAATAATACGCTCTCGAATTCGGCGTACCATTCTTGCATCCGTTTACCTGGTACCCTGCTTTTGTTTATTCGAAGATATCGTAGAGTATCGAATAAGCTAGGTTGCATGTTAACCAGTGCTATATTTGATTGGCTGAGGGGTATAAATAGGTCTTACAACAGACGTCGTTGTATAATAGGTGGTTGTGAAGGAAGAATCGAAGTACACTATTTAGAGCCATTGTATTAGCCTTTGATTATTCGTACTCAGTATTGAGCTGATGAAAACAATTAGGAGCTCAGGTTGCGGTTTAAAGCAAGGGCATTCGTACGATCGGATTAGCCGCCGTATACGCAGAGATATCACTCCAGCTATCCGCAATCTCATTTGTCTCCTGGTCCTGATATTTGACCGTAGTCATGATATGCAACAGCTTCAACTTCTTCTCTAGAATTTCCTTGATCTTATCCTGCTTCTGTCGAAATTTCTTTTCCCATCGCCAGCGAAATCCGAAGATTTGTGGTTTGGGTGATACGATATTGGGTTCCTGCATGCCCCTATCCGCAACCAGATTATGCAGATGACCTCGTGATGCAGCATCTTGTGATGTAGTCGCTCGAGCTGTCCGAGCTGCCAGAGCTGCCCGCCGACTGAAATAAGCCCTGGCGGTGACGAACAGAAGAGCAAGGCCAGCGCCGAGAAACATCATGGCGATGATCAGCCCTGAGTTCAGCATTGCGAATATTTTTTAGAGCTTTCTATAGCTAATTAATAAACTCGATTTTATAGCATCTGCATCTCCAGGGCCATTCAAAAATCTCCAGGAAATTAAAAGCCGTATTTTTTGCTAATAAGAGTTTGGGTCGCGAGAGCAATACAATTGGCAGGCAACAGAAAAGAAAAAATTATTTTAAAAAAAGGTGCCTTGCGGGGAAAGAGGCTCGCACTTGAGATATATGGGAAAGCGGGAATATTCCGGGAAAATGGAGGCAAGAAATTCAGTGCCCATGTTTTTCTCGTATTCGGGTCATGTGGAAGCAACTTGAGGAGATTCACCAGGTTGGCTCAATGGGAATCAGGTCAACAATTCCCATTTTTCCGGTTAGCGAGAATAAAGTGGGACCTGAACCGTGATATTTTACTAGGATGGACGGTATTGCAAGGACCGGTAGAAGAGAAAGAAGGTTCCAAGCAAGAAAAAGAAACGCGTCGCAAATATGGCGTGCCCGATCGCTCTACGCTGAGACTTGGTTATATTTCAAGATGATACAGGGTAAATGATAGTCAGTCTCGAAAACCAAACTGGCTGGCACAGAATTATAGCATGAATACCATGGCCAAATGTTTCGCCCCAGGCTCGAATGTGTTGGGGTGACCAAGATTTAAAAGCATAACACGGAATACTCCGATAGAGCAGAACTATTAACTTGTTCACAGGGAATAATAATTAGAAAACTGCTTTTAAGCTGCTCCAATATCCTTTAAACCCGGATAACTGAGCTGTTCGCTGTTACCACCATTATTACTATCACTATGGATTTTCAGGGTTCCTTGTCTCGTCGAAGACCAGAAGCTCGACACAAAGAGGGTTCCAGTTTTTCATGGAAGCCCCTCTCTCGCTTTTTCTTTGTTGGAATTGGTCACTCCCTCAAGCGAGCACGACCCTAGTCGCTAATATTGGTACCGAGGCCCGTTGATGTTACCATGGCCCACCAAGATTAGTGAGGCAGTCTGATCGGGTTTTCGCGTTCACGACGATATCGCAGCAATAAGGCCTTAAGGGATCTGCAACTTTAAACTTTCGAGTTGGATTAATTAAGATTTACTTATTCATCGACAGGCAGAGCTGAATAGCAGGCACGATCACGCTGATCCCCTAGTTTCAACCGATTTAAGGGGTTCGAGCCAACAGCACTAGCGACCGGCGGACGATATTCTTGAGCTGGTTAACTTGATAGATTTATAAAGCCTACCAAGAAGGTAGGAGGCCTCAGTTAGGCTAAATGCTATAATCATACGATAACCGCTTGATAATACAAGTAGACTATCTTGGGCATAGCTACAATGAATATATCGCGGGGCTTCAGGGTGTTAACTCTACGTTCATGGGCAAGTCACGTTACAATCAATAGTGCTCTCTAGATTCCCCGGGAGTAATGTTTTACCCATGATAGGTTAAGAATTAAGAAAATTAGAATGGGTGTATGTTTTTGAGAGAAATTAGAAACATTAAACTAAACCCAGCTTCAAATTCACATGAGCTGTAATAACAATGAACACCAAGCCCGTCCAATAACTCACCTAATGAAAGATGACTTATCAGGGATACAAAATCATAAACGAACACAATATTCACCTTGAGCTCCAATGCTTAACCCAAAGAACTCCCATGTCGTAAGGCTAATGCTTTGTTCTGCGTGTCAAAAGAGAAAACAAAGGAAAACAAAGGAAAAACAAAAGAAAGAACGCTAAGTCCATATAAGAAATATTCAAGAAAGAAGAGTTCTAATCTCTAAAGCCCCAAGACTTCCGCCGTGATGAACGGAGGCAGCCCCTTTCCACCTGGGGTCTCAGCCTCCAACTCCTCCTTCTTAGCCCATAGGGCCCCAATCTTCTCTGAGAGGTGCCTTAAACTCTTGCACCCCTTCTTGACTGCAGACATGATCTTTGAGTCGTTAGTAGCCATTAAAGTCTCCAGAGCGACTTTGTCTTCCTCCGAGAGGATTGACTGGAACCACTCATGATGAATGAGTTCCTTGGCAGTCGCCCGGTATCTGTGGTCCCAAGCAAGAGCCTTTCGAAGAAAGTCCTCAAAGAAAGCCGCTTCCCTATCTGTCATGGAAGCTGGACGATCTCGCATGATGCGATCGTGGAGGGTACCGTGCTCCGTAGTGGTGTCCCAGTTCATGGCTGGGAGGCCAGACAGCTTCCACTTCCTTATGAGCCAGGCTGGAGGCTTCCCGAGAAGGTCGACCATCATTGGCATATGGTCAATGTTGATGTCGGCCTTAGTTCTCTTTTGAGTGTACTTGCCACTTTCATCCTTGTAACGCTCCTCAATAAACATGAGGTGCTGGCCGGTTGTCATGCAGTAGGCCTATATCAAATCAGCTTAGAATGTTACCCAAATTTTAAATTCATAAGTGGAGAGCTTACAATGCATGCAATGGCCCAGATATCGATCCCAATAGTTATTGGTAATCGCTTGATGGCCCACTCTGGAGATCGATTCCCCTTTGGAGTGGTCATTTTGAACAACTTTCTTGGGTGGTTCTTCTTGAAGGCTGCTCGAGCTGTTAGCCATATTTCGGAAAGAGCAGAAGTCATGAGACACTTACTTTGTCCAAAGTCCGCCAATCTGACATCACAAGTGTCAAAGGTTATTGGGGCGCGCTCAGTCAAGTCATCATCGATACACGAGACGAGATACTTGGGCATATACTTGAGGTCCTCGGGCTTGGTATTATTGGGCTCGAGGTACCTCTTCGCGTTTGTGCCAGCCTGGAAGCCGTGCTCCTTCATGAGAATGTTGTGAGGGTGGATATCTACAAATAAGACATTAGTCGTCGATCAAGTATGGTGATCTTTCTCCAGAGAACTACTTACCACCGTGTCCATATCCAGCCTTGTGAAGCCAGGCCGTAGCCGTTAGAAGCTGGAAGGTGACCTTCTTGGAGACGCAGTACTCAAAGGAGCCAAGTCCTTGCTTCTGGACCAAGTTGAGATAGTAGTCGAGAGATGGACCGATGGCTTCTGAGACGATACAGAAGTGGTCCCCAAAGTGTCCGGGAGCTCTGAAACACTCGTCAACCTTCATAATATGGTCCTTGCCAAAGTCCCCTCGACCATCCGTCCTCTTGGCGAGTTTCATGAGGACTCTAGCTTCGGTGACATCATCTTTGCTATCCTTCTTGCTGTTGGTACAGACTTTGAGAGCAACTGAGTCGTGACCATGAGCCCCGGTTCCGTTGGTCGGCTCGGCTTGCCAAACGCTGGCAAAGTTCCCATGGCCAAGCTTAGCCTTAACCGTGTAGCCTCCGAGCTGTTGCTCAAGGAGAACCGGAAGGAACTTCCCGTTCCCTTGACCGTACTTGTAACAATGTTCAAGACGGTCAGAATCTGGATGAGGGAACGGGTGAGGATCGCACTGGGAGTAAGCAAAATCGATTTCCTTTTGTTTTTGAAGCTTCTCAACGATGGCTTCAACAAAAGTGCGAGCTTGCCTACGAACGTCGTACGTCAAGCCGGTGCAGCACTCGGCGTCGATAGAACCAGTTGCAGCCATATTTTCGTTATGCGAAACTGAAAAATATATCTTGAAAAGTGAAGATATATATTGTCACCAGAAGATGGTGCTGCTTCGAATTGAAGAGAGGGGGATAGATCTCAAGCTTGCAGGTACTAATCGTAAGAGGACAATGTCCAAACCAGAATATTCAAAAGCTGTAAACTTTCAATTGAATATACTGCTAAAAAGCTCCAGCTGAAGCAGGTACAGCAGTGGAAGTAGCAGTGTCCATTCGTTGTTAATTTGTTTTCTTGGAAATTTGTTGAGTTGGATGATGTGTCTGTCGAGTTATGTGCAGTTCCGCAGCGCTGCTATGTTATATAGAGAGGAGAATTTTGAAATGGAAGAGAGGGGACGGGAGAGAGGCCCTTTTATACTTGCCAGGGAATGAAGATCGATACCTAGAGCAAGATAACAGGTATGGCTTCTCAGAGCTCTAAGAGTGTGTCTCAATATCGCAACCTCGAGCTCGATGGGTCTATCAGGGAGATCGAGGGCTGCTGTCGAGATATTGTCGCATGATGTGCACGCTTAGCTTTTTAAACTTCGGTGCGTGATAGCCAGCTCTGCACACTCTTTTGATATCAGATTTATTTTATTTATTATTTGCACGGGCTGACGTATAAAAATAGCCATCTGCGTAGATCCACGATATCGGACCGAATTCGATGAACAAATGACTGCCTTTTTTGGGGAGCACGCCGTGTTGTCTTGTGTTGCATTTTCTGTGTTGTCGAGCAAATTCGTTCTCGAAGCGGGGGAAATGAATCAAGTCAGCTGTCAGGAGATTTCCGACTAATATGGCTGGGTTCACCGATGTCTTTCGTCCCCAGTTATCTACCAGGGAGCCTCTTTAGTGCATAGCCGTTAGCGTCGAAAGGTACCTGGCCTAATGGTAAGTTTTGAAACTCAAATGAACTGGATACTGGACCGATGTATCGGTACATATCTTACAAGAGTACCTTTCATCCTTGATCATATTAATCAATTGTTTCCCATTACATACATTAAGCCATCCAACCAAAAATGCAAGTTGCAAGGTCTATTAGGCCAATTAAATGGCACTGCCACCTAATAGTGCCATTAGCCCATCAACCAGTCCGTAACGCCATATACGCCATGTGCGAGTTACATAATTGCAAGAGATCTTCCATAACAGAAAGGAAATAAAATATGCGCATATGCGTAGAGACCTATCATATTTTGCTGAAGCTGATACCCGACCCCTATACTCCGAACACCGATGATAAAATAAAAATACGCTAGCAGGTCCTGGCGACGCAGGTAAAATAAAAAAATAAAAAGAAGATAAGTGAAGCGGCTTTTGTACATCCTAGGTAAAATCCTCTAGGATAATGTGGAGTCTATACAATATGATAGCCCTCAAAGGTATACATACAACAAAGAAGTAATGATATTGATGCGGCAATCGAACTCCTAATGACAATTAAGCCAAAGTAATAAGTCTCCAAGATGAGATTCAGTCATCACCAATCTTGTTCGGCCTGAGATGGTATTTTGTTCCCGAATAAGTTGCGTAAACCAGTTATATACCGATATCTCTATAAGCAGAATCCTACTATTGTGATGCGATCGAAAATTTTGCGTTTTTGCGTTCCAGATGTAAAGGAAGAATCGAGACTAATAGGCTGCTAAACTACCCTGACAACTGCGGGTTCTGGTATCCTCGGTTCCGGGTGTCTCGTGTACGGAGGAGGTAGGGCGTCGCTCGGAGGGGTTTCGTTTTGAAGGGTATTGAATGGAACCGCCTTGAACTCAGGTACATCTTGGTCTTGGGTTTCAGATCCGCGTTCCAGGTCAAGAGTTTTTGATTTCTCGTTCTTGAATTCTGCATCGTTTGCATGCCGCCACAGATAGACGACGGCGACCATTATGAATATAATAAAAACCGCGCCGAGAACAGCTCCAATTATCTGGCCCGGTGCTGATCGTGCCGTCGATGTTGCGGACATCTCTTCGTTCTTAGCCTTCGGGATGGAGGTTGACATAAAGTTTTATCGGTTTCAAGCGCAGGAAGCTGGAAACTAGTTTCGATGCGTGATCGATAAAAAACAAATACTCCAATAAAGAGCCAGAACAGTGAAAAGATAAGATTTAAAGCTTCAATAGAGATTGAGTGACAATTTGTGACTCTCGACCTGAATTCAATATGATTGTCAATTCAATAGGATGCCATATGTTCTTATATATAAACGTCGAATTACCAATTCCCAAAATATATTTGGTTGGTATAACCTTCCATCGATACCCTGAAACACACATAAATGTTCTTCCATTCTGTGCGGCTCAGTATAGAGGACCCACTAAAAAAGCCGTCATCTCGTACTCCTGTGCCGCCAAAACTAGCTGTCCGCGGCACAGTTACTTGGTCGTGACCAAGTTTTGGAAGCTATCTGCTCACCAAAACTGTGCATTGGCTGAAACTGTGCCTACTGCAAGGCTTAGGTGAGAAACTGTAGATGCAGGTGGATGCAGGTGCAAGGAAAGGAAACCCGATCGCACATGTTTCGAGAGGACTTTGGACGAGTTGTGGGCTCAGTCTTGCTTTACCGAACGAAACCCTAGTCAATTCTGTCCCGCTTGGCTACCGGACTGGGAGCAGTGGGACGAAAATAGCTATGGGTGTGGAGCTTGCTAAGGTGTTGGCGCTTACAGAGACAAGAATAGCTCTTTTAACCAGGCCGCGAGGTTCTTGACAAACTTCAAGCTTCCGGACTTCACAGGACTTATTAAGCTAAGCTACTCTCGCCAACATGACAGCTACAACGCCTCTGTCAAGGGAAAATGCATATCAATCTGCCCTGATGTGATTCTACCAGACTATCTATAAACTCACAAGCAAGTCTATTCCGACCTTCCGACTTATTATGAGCCCTCGCAGTCGGCAGACATCCTTGAGGCTACCCAAAAATCAAATTGGCTGGAGCAACACAACAGTAAAAAACTGCAAATTAATTTCATTATGAATACATGAGTAAAGCCTAACTAGATAGATGAAAGAAGGTTATATGGACAGAAAGCCATGCAGGAACATGTTCAAAAGCATGAGTCGACTTCCATCGTAAAACAAATAATAAGACTCCGAACGCTAAAATTCAATAAATGTATAAAACGCCACCCTGATTACAATAGTATCGATATCAGGTAAGTTACCTGGTGGTCTTTGCATATATAAGAAGAAATTTCGAGCAGAGTTGCAGGGCAAAGAGGACTGTTCGAAAAATTCGGGAAGATTTGGGCCCAAAATGTGGAGCCATGCATTCAAGTCTATGATAAGGCAGCGAATTACACCTTTACGGTGAAACTTCCGGATAGGTTGGGAAAGGTGGTGGAAGAGATGTCGATCTTGAAGACGAAAGGTTTTGCGGCTCTGGCAGGTTTAGATTTTCTGCCTTGATCGAACCCCTTTCCATAGGGCGAAGGGCAGGAGAAGTTTCTGTTGGACTATGGCTATATACGCTATCCAATTCTTTATCGTCGACGTATGTGTCGATAGATAATCGTTCGATGCAGTCTCCGTACTCAGTGTCAAGTTTCTTCGCTGACTTTTGGCGCCGATATCTTCTGTCTACGTAAAAGACCAATGCGAGGACCAGCATGAGGCCGACAAGTCCAGCGGCGATGCCACCTATGACCGGGCCAGCCCGGAATTCTTGTAAATCCCGAGTCACTTCGGTGTTATTGGGTGATGTTTGGGAGCTCATGTTCATTGCTTGAAGGCTTAGTTGATGCAATTAACAATAAGATAGTTAATCGACGATATTTGGGTAGGATTTATTAAAATGCCGGATTTTGAGGATCTCTATCGATAGGTAATAATCTGGGATATATATTGATCTTGTAGATATATTTGTATGTGAACGCAGCCAGGCGTATGAATATAGAAAACTATTGCATTTGAACTCAACCTGCTAGGGGGACCCCATGATTTTAAATAGAATATAAATATTCAAACATAATAGATATATACAATAGAGAAGCGCTTCATAGTCAATCATGCGACTGGATTTGCAAGTAGTAGCCATCAAAATGAACTTGTCTGTGGCAAGACTAAGTTTGTTAGTGTTAAATTTTATCTATAGCGTTTGTGTTTGTACGGTGCTGAGCCCTGAAACTAAGAATTCGAGCCTATGAAACTAAACAGTTTGTTATGGTATGATGGAACATGCTAACAGCACCCCTAAACCTGTTACTGGAGGTGTTAGTTTGGCCAAGTGGAACCAAACATATAGAGTTCAATCAGATGTTGACTGATATTCTTATATCAACACGTCCGGTTGTTAGAATGTCAGCCCCAGCAGGACTACACCTACGTGACTATCGGCCTCGTCGGGTCAAATGCAGATATCCGATCGCGTTGAATTTTAAAGCACTTATAAAATTAGTATCTACGATCTCGATTCCGACTAAGCTGCTGTTGGGCATCGAAAGTATTCGAGATTTGACTGCTAAGTATAAATCAGATTTGCTCGTGGTTTCACATTGCCACAAATGTTTGGCTGGTGGGACACTACTCCAACATGGGACTATTGTCGTGCCATGTTCCAAACTGTGTGTGTGCGTATTGCCCGGTTTCCTGCGGCTGCAAATGCAAGCCAGAGGCTGAGCTACCTTACCCCAAAACACGATTTGTGCAACAAACATTCGTGTAAGAGGAATTTGGTCGTTGAATAAGCAGAACAGGCGAGCAAACATCATTTGCAGGTCATTGGGGGAAGCTTGAAAGCTCGGTTTAAGACTGCTTTTTCATCCCACGTTTATAAAAACATACATCATAGCGTCACCTCAATATCCAGATTTCAGAAAAGTTCGGGCGCTTCATGATTACGGGATAGTAAAACGTTAACCTATTTGCGTTGAATGTAGATTGTACGCTTCCAACCTGATCAGTAAAACCCTGCCAAAGTGATCATTCGGGAGGTTGAAAATGGGAAACTCTGAATCTCCTCGCAAACACATGCTAGACTCGGGTGTGTATGTGCGATCGTGCCGTCCACTAACATTCTTACAAACAATCTTCCTAGTTCTGACAAAAAATTTTCTCTCTCCCGATTATTCCAAGTGTCCAAACCATGACTGCCGACGAAAAGAACTCCATACGACCGGCCCAGATCGATCTCGAGGCTTTTGAGAGAGACGGCTTTGTGATCATCGACAATGTCCTCCCGCCGGACATGTTCGAAGCTGCGAAGAAAGCGTGCGAAGAAGCTGTAGACAAAGGCAGAAAGGGAGAATGGCCACATCGGTAAGCATGATATAACATCCACTGGTGAAACCGCTTCGAAGTGAATACATATTTTGTCATGATATTCCTACTATCATGATATATCTATTTTCTCTCCGCATATTTTCCGGGGCATTCAAGGTGTTGCATGTTGACAACACGCCAGCCAACGCAACAGGCGTCGTATCTAAAACTAGACTCGGAGCCAGCTTCACACGAATGCACTTTGTGTGACCTAAAACGATAGGCGTCTGGAACTAATACTGTTACGCTCAGGATCGCTAATACTCACTACCGATAGGCGAATCGTCGGAAAGGCATTCCCACCGTGGCCGGAATCGGGCCCTGACATTTGGGGTATCCAACATCTCATGCACCCAGTTAGTGCACTAACCCTTAACCTGCGACAGTGAAAGTCGGGACCTGGCTAACTGGCATCGTCCCATCTTTTAAAACGTAGGATCTCGGGCTGCCGCTTTTCAAACAAGTATACGCAAACGACAAACTCTTATCAACCGCCTGCGCCATCCTCGCCGTGCCGTCGCCTTCGTCCCTCCAACTGGAGCTCTTCAATCTCCTCATCAATCCTCATACGACTCCGTTTTCGTTGCCCTACCATCGGGACACTATACCCGCTAACACCCCAGCTGAAGAAGAAACCAAGCTGCTGACTCGGGCTCGGACCGGAACGCAGTATAATTTGGCTTTATACGATGACGCTTGCCTTATCGTTGTCCCGGGCTCCCATAAACGCCCAAAGACGGCCGAGGAGGCAGACATATTGGCGAAAGATGATAAGACGCCATTGAAGGACGAGATCAGAGTTGTCTTGAAACCGAACCAGGCAGCTTTCTACGAGAATGACATATTGCACAGGGCGGAGTACAATACACTCCAGAGAGTGACTTTGCACGGAAGTTTGGGCAAGGAAGGCCAGACCGAGAGAGCGAGGATGGTGTTGCAACACGGGGTCGAATATTTGAAAGATGCTAGTTTCGAGGAGGGATTAGACGACAACGGAAGGACGATGTGGAAGAATCTTATGGAAGGGTATGGGAAGAGCGACCTGGTTGAAGGGATTCACGGGTAGCTATGCGGTTTAGAATACAACCGCCACGACGAAAGACCGACAAGGGACAGATAGGTATGGAATAAGTGAAACCAATAAAAACTTTTTTTGTTCATTAAGATTACTCATTGATCCATAAGCAGTATGGTACTTCACTGCTTGGAAGTGATTATATAACATGTAAAGAAATATGAAAGAATATCCTGGATCTCCCAAAAGAAAAACGTCGCCCGGACTTATATATATATCGTACACATCGCCAATGCTATGCTATTTAATGCTAAACAATCAAAACAATTTAAGCGAAGAACATGGCCAAAGCGGCACCGAAGAGGACGGTGCCAGCGTTAGCAGCAATGCTTCCGGCAGCGCCAGTGTATGTTGGTGGTGGGACAACAACGGTGGTGTTGGATGTTGGAGGTGGAACATAGGTGCCAGCAGTGGTGCTAGCAATGGTGCTGCTAGGGCAGACCGTGGTAGTCCTGGTCAAGGTCACAACCGCGCTGGTGGATTCGTAGCTAGGGGGAGCGACAGAGCTGGAGGTGGTGGTGGTCTCGTAGATCGGTGTGGTAACGACAGAGGTGCTGGTCTCAACTGGAGCCTCGGTGGTGCTGGTAATCTCTTCGGCAGTGCTGGTGGGCTCTTCAGCAGTGCTGGTGACCTCTTCAGCGGTGGTTGGCACAGCTTCAGTGGTGGTGATGGGAGCGGCAGAGCTGGTTGGAGCAGCTGTGGTGCTCTCAGGGCCACCGGGGACAGTGATTGTAACACCAGCGCTGGCACAGAGGACCTGAGCAGCGGACAAGGTCTGCTGGATCTGGGCTTCGTTGCAAGTACCCTGGATGCAAGTGAGGATTCCGGTCAAGAAAGTGGCAGCCTGGCAAATGCAAGCGATGTCGGTCTGGGCGCATCCAGAGGCACCGATCGAGGAGATGGCACAGGTCAGGGCGCAAACGGGGATCTTGTCAAGCTGAGCAGAGGCAACAGCAGCGCTGGCAGCGACGGCGAGGACGGTGGAGAACTTCATTTTGATCGATTGGGCTGGTTACGTGTATAAAAGCGTGAAGCTAGTTTATGGAATCGTGATGTCCGGATTGGGAACGATTGTAATAACGAATGTATGATCGATGGATCGGAAACGAGTGTCCTGGACTACCTGTGGGTGGATAAGAGGATGATGAGCGATGGGGAATGCGAAGGGCGGGTGAGGGCTGGCTTATGTATTCGCATCGCGGACATATATTTTTTTCTTTCCTGCATGATACGCCCATAGCTCCAACGGACGCCAACATCTCTCGACCTGAATTGAATCCCTGCTTTCTTTTTCGGTGGTTGCCCAAGCTAAGACTAGCTACATGGAGACAGCACAGCACAGCAGGTGTGGGAGAAGTTCCAAGATTGCGCTGGCCTGCAGCCGGCCAGCAGCCGGCCACCCTCGCCATCCACTTTTGAACCTTTTGTTCACAGATCCATGCATACGGTCGATAATTTGTGGGCTGGGATGTCGGTTCCAGTGAAGGAATTTCCATCGTGCCTCTGACCTCAACCAGTCTCGTCGTCGATGACAGCGCCAAGCCCGAGTTAATTGGCCGCTACTGCATCCTGCAGGTTCTCGACACAGATGAAGCGTTGGCTCTTTGTCTCACTGGATTCAGATGAATTTGTTTTTGTGCCCGGTTCTCGTCTCTAAATGCATACAATTCATGCTTTATCGGGTGGGTCATTGGCTGGATTGGTCCAAAGCCCGGAGATTGTGGATTCGAAAGGTTCTCATTGGAGTCCTGGGCCAATCAGAGGCCCCAGGCACATATCACCAGTATTCTTCGACAGCCAGATAATGCCTCTGGTCCCACCACGACCGCCACGGCCACCACCAGTAGCTTGGTCTGCAATCTCCACGACCAAAGAAAAATAACGTCTAACGTTTTAGCCTTCTAAACTGTAACCTCAGTGTCGTCCAGCAATATTTGTCGTGTAGCTCCGGAGCCAGTCGATTTGATTGTATTTCACCTCCTCCATTCACAACCAGCCTTGCAAGGGCTGGATTTAATTGCGAACCCGCCAAGTGGGAGCTGGGGAAGTCCCAGCGAGCACAAACTTTAGACTTTTCTGTGGAGTCGTGAACAGGGAAGCTGTCAGATGCGAGCGAACGTTCGCAACCATTCCGGGCACAACATCCCAGGCTGCAAAATGGCTATCAGACCTTTTGTGGGGAGCATGAGAAGCCCCTAGACCTTGCCAATAACCGTGGCTCTTGTTGAAGCCGCGTTATCCTTCCTATTGGTTATGGATTCTGAGGTGATCGTTCAATGAACGTTTTACCTCGAAACATGCCCTGCCCATGAGCTCATGAGGATTCCTGAGTGCGATTTTGATTGCATCCGACCTGAGAACTAGAGTTTTATCCAACGCAAACGATATTCCACGTTGAGAGACCCTATCTTGAGACATCTTTGGATTCTCCATCAATATACAATTTTGAGTTCCAAATCCGTAGGGCTACACCAAATAGGAAGCAAAAAGGGAGGAATGATCAATTTCGTGACAAGCTCTACTCATGTAGATCGACTCGCCTTCCGCTTCTCGGACACTATCGATTGCCAAGATATCGTCTATTCGGAGAGTAAAATAGGTCTCACTGAATATTTCCTGCCCCAAATCGTAAGCCTACGGTCGGAACTCTCCACATATCTAATCCCCTGCTCGCGAAGACGCAAAACGGTAGGTCATCCAAATCAGCTGATTTTACTTCTTGCCAGAATATCCATCTACCGGCTTATTGGAAGCAGGTCCTTTTCTCTCTCATCATGACCTAATTGACAAGTGAGGTTTAATTGCTATTGATTGACCAGTCTCCATCCCGGCTTCCCAGTTAAATGATAGCAAGGGAAACAATGGGCGTCTCAGATTTAAGCGACGCTGAACGCATGACATTTACGAACTGCCAGCATTCCCTAATGTGGCTGAACCAAAACCAGGATCTCAATGCCTTTTCTTAGCGGAAAATTAACGTTGAATGTATTGTATGTATTCTTCCTAAACTTGGTACGCGAACTTTTCGCCTGCCTCCATGTGTTGATTTCTCGCAGGGTGCACGAGTGTCAAGCCAACCTTTTAATTTCCGGATAGTGTACTTGCACGTCGATGGAGACTGAAAACTTTGCGAAATAATTATTCTCCTCGGTTCTTCACTTTATATTTTTGAAAGGTTCAAAGACGCATGTGAATGGAAACCGCCCATTAAATGTATTTCAGCAAATTTACGTAACCACGATCGCGATCGGGTTCTACGGAAACAAACCCCGAATGAGATCTTCCAATTGCAAACGATTCCGAGGGTTTCGTAGAGTTTCTGCTGATCTGCTATGCAAAATCGAAAGCAAACCGCCATGGAACATATTGACACCAGCCAAAAAAACCTGCATGACCTCCAATCCACGGATCCGTCCGGTTCAATTGGCCAAACTAGGATACCAACAGCAGAGAGGTTGGTGTCAGTGGCGCACGGCTATTTTCAAAACCAAGCAAACAGACAGAGGAATCAGTGCGCAGTTTCAAATATAGATCCAAAGATCTCATGTCTTTTCGGCCAGTAGTTACAACCACACCTTTGGTTCCAGGACTCGCTTGGAGTACACTTGATGTCGAGGCTATTCCTCTGAAGCTAGGTACTTCGTATGTGCGCACGAATCCGATGCATGTATTGCCCGGGTTCGCTAAAGAGAAGGGCTGGTCCAAGCTCTGGCCAGTTCCCTCTTCATATAACGTATCTGTATACTTTAAACCCCATTCAAACACCACCAATCCGCCCAACCGGATCTTAGAATGATACATAAGTCTTAGGGGATCCCAAGAATACAGACTTGACATCAACGTGTAACAGATATCTCGATAACCCATTCACCAATGCAGCGAATTGAACTCCCTCTGTCGCGCAATAATGTGCGGCTAAGCTATTGACATGTCACGTCCTTGTATCATCTTCTGCGTCATCCCTGTGTAAAGGTAGACTTGTCACCATTGTATATATATAATGGAGATACGTATACGCGCGCATAGATCTGGGTTTATTCACGCGAAGGCGGTAATATTTGGATTATATCCATATATGTTTCTTGAATTTTTCTTCGTGATTTCCCGTAGGGCCCTTATTAATTAGCTTAATGGTGTTCTGAAAATTCGAGGAGATACCCTTTCCATATCTTGAAAGATGTTTATTCAATGCCACAGGCTGGGCATAGCCTTGAGATGGGTTTTCGTTTCATCAACTCAAACATAAGATGCTGCGGCAATATATATCTACCTTGTGGTTACCATGAATCCATATCTTCGATCAACTTGCACTGGTTTTCCATCTAGCTTGAACATCAATATATCCTCTATAACAGTATCAGCTTCGGTATCTTGAGTTCATGAAACGGCTCTTCTCAGCCAAATAGCGCTCCAAGGCTATCGTTGCTACCACGGCGATGGGAACACCATAACAAGGGGTTTTGATCTCGGCCTTCTTTGCAAGTATCTAATCAACTGGCTGAACTCATATGAGGAATATCAAATATCTAGGTCCCGGCTATTTAAGAGATCCGACCTTGATTCCAATTATTAAGTTCAACGCCCGTGATCGGATTCCAAAAGTCGATTCTAGATCTTTCCAATAAAAGTATATCGGATTGGACCTAAAAATGTCAGAAGGAGAAAGGGATCGCACTTCTAGGCATATATCCTACCAATCAGCCAGTGAAGGAGCCAGCCGGTCACCTGAAACGAATAATCGACGTTCTAGCTCTCCGCATAATAGATCTAGAGGCTCACACCCTCAACGGGAATCGTCCAGTCATTCGGACCGAGGGCGTCAGCGGAGCTCACACTCCCATGATGGAAGCCGGGGCTCTCGGAATCCACATCGCTTGTCCAGCTCTCCGGGTCGGAGTGGTCGTCAACATAGCCCTCACTGCAGGTCTAGATCAGACCGCTCAGGGGCCTCGGAGCGAGAGCGACCGCATTCAAGATCAGAGAGTAAACGATACTCAGGGCTTCAAATTGAACATATAACTGAAGACCTCGGCACTTCGTTCTCACAGGAGCATCCGTCCAGAGGACCAGAGACTCGCCATCACCATAAATCACATATTGCAAATAGAGCTTCTCGACCTCAAAACAACCAACAAATCAGCGAGTACCAGTCATCTACAACCCGGGATCCAAAGCGTCGTTACTCATTCATATCCGAGAATCCCTCGCGTAAACATACCTTTGTACCAAGAGAAAGCTTACATTCCATATCAGAACGTACTCCCTCTCGCACACCAATCTGGCCGATTCTAAAGTCTCCGGGCGAGACGCCTCTCAAGAAACGAAGACGAGTTTCGTTCGCCTCTCAAGACTATCTGGTCGAATTTGCAAAGGATCAGGAAAAATCGATCAATGAGGCCCGGCACCAATGGACGGCTAGCAGGCGGATCAGTCTAGCAGCGCAGGAGAGGAAGATCGAAGAAAAGATGAAGGAAGAATTGGCCCGTAGCGCGAGCGCTTCTGCGTCAGATAACAACAGTTCTATCTTCAATCTCGGAAGTCTCGCCAGCTTTCTATCCAACGGGTTCGGGTTTAGTTCCAGAGAGAGTTATCCACTGGAGGTGTATCCATACCCAAGGTCGTCCAAACAGCATCATCCCGGGGTACGCACTCCTCGCAATCGGAGCTCTAGAGATCCAGAAAGTAGTTCTAGAGAAAGGCCAAGATCTGAACAAGGGTCTAATTTGAGGAGCGCGAAGCCCTCTGCTTCGCGTCCGCGACCGACGAGACACCGACACCGACATGGATATAGGAACTGCAAACATGGGTTTTTAGACCCAATGGACTGTTCGTGTGATAATCCAACACAAGTTTTTAGAGCAGAAAGTAAGTGTAAGACTTGTGTAAAAGCAGCGAGTAAACAACAGGAGGAGGGTGATAGACAGGAGGATCAAAACGGGGCCGCAGAAGAATGCGACGTCTGGTGGAAAAAGCTAGGAAAGAAAATGATACTTTGACTTGTTGTTAGCTGGGCTTTGGCTTGCGTGAGCTTAGCCTTAGAATCGCTATCCCGATCAGAGGACATTGCAAGAGACTTGGGGCAGTTAATACCAAATAAAACATAAGTTCGGTATTCGGATCGAGACCAGTATTCGCGAATTCGGTTATATTCACGTGAAAATACCTGGTCTGAATGTCGAGGAACGTAGGTCATATATGAAAGATTCCATTGTTCTCAAAAAAAAGGTACGAATCCTAGCAAACTACGTTGAGCATCTAGCTTTTAGATCCCGTCGGCAGAGTATTAATTCCGCGATTTCGAATGATTACTTGTCCAGGAAGTCTGTTGGTCAACCTAAGGATCAAAGTCCTTCGAAATTCCTAGAAAATTGTGTTTACTGAAGCCACACTAGAGTACCAGCCACAATCACACAATATGTCCAGTAGCCGTCCTCAAGACCCATTAAAAGCAGGATTCAAGCGCCAAGTTCGGAGCCTCGTTTCATGTTTTTCAGGGTCGCGACTGCGAACCGAATCATCTATACTTCGTATTTGGAGTGCTCAAGCCAGAAAGCCATCTCAAGCACCAAGATGTCAACGTAATCATCAAATCCGTCCTTGACAAACACCGGAGTGTTGAGGTTTGTGATGGTAGACTCGACTCTGCGCCCCCTAAACTCGAGATTTAAAGCGAATATGCATCCAACCATATGGTGGCCTAATCCTGTGCCTTTTGAGAAATCCAAGAGATTTCGAAAATTGATCGTGGAATTTGTCACCATGACCTCTAGTACAAAAAAGCCTTGAGTATTCTGATGCTGGCCGAGAAAACATAATGAGGATTTCAAGCACTAAATAGCGGCAACCACCATGTTGCGCGATGGATTCGGTGTTCCCTGATGTTCTGATGAGCAAACTTGAGCTCTCCGACAACGCAACCTCGCGAGCTCGGATTTTCCAGTCACCAGCTTCAACTGTGCCGGTCGGCTTTGGTGATCCTTGTTGGTCAAATCTTTGACGGTGGTCCCTTGGGAGCTGTACACGCGGCGATTCCCATCTTGAAACGGATATCTGTGGAGGTGTGCATACGAGTTTTATCCAAGCGAAGCAGATCTCGCAGAGCCTTTTGCTCGTTGTGAAAGTCGACTTCGATTCAAGTCGCGTCAGACAAAGTCGATTGTTGCCCCACCCTCCAGAACTAACGAATAGGAAACAGCTTAAAAAGTAGAATTTCCCAAAAGAAGACGAGACCGATGTCTCGGATAACTTGTGGCTATTGGACAAAAAAAGTCGATAGATTTAGGACCCGCGGGGTGCCTGCCTTGTCCAAAGGTGGAGAATGCTCATGTGGTACCTAGCTAATAAATCTCGCAGTGAATGACAAGTTTCTACAGAGTCTTATCTAAGGAAAAAGTCCATTTGATTTGAGGAATTCGGGATGGGGCCAGGTAGTTATTTGCGGCAGTGCATCGCAGGAAAACAGGACCGGCATAGAAACTTCTTTGGTCCCCGAATTGGGAGAATCAACTTTCCTCGACCAATCAGACGATCAGCCGTCGAAGCCTCCGCAAGGCACAAGGGGAAGAAACCAGCAGACCCAACACATGCTGCCTTTCATGCATAATTTAGGACGAGCGAATCTGTGCGACATGGACTTTTTACCAGATCAGATTTTGGTGACAAAAGTCCTTGTTGGAAATCTCTCCCCCACGCGTATATATCAACGCCAGGACCTCCAGCTGCTAAAATCTAAAGATTTATATAAGGATCTTTGACACCTTCGGCCCTTCCGATCTTTCTAAACCAAAAGGAACTTAGTTTGATAGATCCCACATTGTCACTAAAATCTACATTTTTTCCCCCATCGATCGATACACAAGCGCTATCTAGTATCTCTGTCTAGTAGTTCCGACATCCGTCTACAGCGCTAGTGATTAATTCTCTCAAGAGTTTTAAGTTCGGCACGGAGTATTCTTTCCAATATTTTTCAAGCGATTATAATGTCGTGGCCAAACAATCGCCAGCAAGGCTTTACCTCCATGTCCCCACAACCTCCATCGCCAGGACACCGAGGTAGTCTTGGCCCCAAAGAAAAGGAATATTCACTTAAACTATCTCCCTCAGTGAATATTCTACAATCCAACACTGTTACCTCCGGCTCCTCTACCCAGGTTCGTAAAAGGGCCGCGGATTTTACGGACATCGGCTATCACTCTCGAAAATGCAGTCAATCCAAGCCAGCGCAGAAACGCCAACGCCATTATAGCTCGCAGCTTGTTACAGTGGATAACTTGCAAACAATCACAGATAATATGGAGAAGATAGAAAGAGGATACTTGCGCCATCCAGATTTCTATCATCCGCAGTTTGCTCCGCACCGCCCTATTCCTCAAAGGTACTCTTGGCCGGTCTCCGAAGATGTTTGCTGCTCATCGCGAAGATACCCCGAAACCCTCGAAGGCCTTGATTTGGCTAGTGATGATACCGGTACGGAATCAGAAATCGTTATGCAGGAATATCATGGCAACTTGAGCTTCGATCTGGCATACGTTGGTGCTTGGAGTTCAGTCTTACCTTCCTGACCAATCCGCCACTTTTCACCTCTTCAGTTGACGTTTGCGACATATTTTACTGCATTTGCGTTCTCATTTCCCTGGCGTTTCCCATTTTTTCTATCTCCCCTGCAGCCTTAGCTTGGTGATACCTCTATATAAAGCAAGTCATACTTCCGAATATGCGTTTCTATTTATTTTTCTTTATTTACCTTTGCCGAAAACTTGCATACAACGTCGTTGGTGTTCGAACGTGGCATAATCTTTTCATCGTCATAACTTTCCCTTCTTTTTCTTATATCTTTTTATAAAAAATGACTGAAACGGCCGTTTACTATTATTCACAATTCAGAGCTATTCTTGTCGATAATTCTTCTAATGGTGCAATTATGCCCAAAATGTCTCCTTTGTTAATCTATTGTCTCGATATGTTCATCAGAGTCTGGTTCAACGAGACCAATATGTTCCAATATTTATTACTTTCTTGTAATAAAACTTCAAATTTCTCCTTACTTTCGCTTCATCAATTACTTTATTGTGCAGCGCTTAACAATCTCTTTGAAGGACTGATGCAAAAACACCCCACACAAGTGCAAGGAAAGGAGTGTGTTAAACAAAGGTCAAAAATACACGAGAGGCAGTATGTGTTGAGCGCGTGTTCTTTTATATTGTGGCTCACATCCGGGCCAGCTGTCAAGAATTAAGCGCTGTGATGTTTATGCGAAGCAAAAAATGTAACAGCGTGTAACCATCAAGCCCCTCAGGCACCGAGAGAGATATAGTATCTGCAGGTAACGCCGGAAAGAAAGAGTGAAGAAGCAAAGAGGAGAGGCACAGTATTGCAATTGGTTGCGGAGCTGTAGAACCTTCCACCCTGTACGGTCCCCAACAGAAAAATCCCTAAACGACAATAGACTTGTGAAGCTGGCAGTGCAAAATGTTTCTTCCAAGGCGAATTATGGAATAGCTTGCGTCATAAGATGGTTTTGATGAGTTGTTGCCTGGCTGTGCCGCATGGTACAACCGCTGCCGACATTTCAAGCATGTGATCTTGGAATATTCCTCCACTGTTTTTTTGCATTTGAATTTATTAAATTTCCCAGCACTCACAGATCAGTCCTTTACTTATAGAACTTTTTGGTTAATCGTTACTGCAGCAGGTGTCTTACTATAGGTATCTCGATGTTGAATTTCGTGTTTCGGGTGAGTAACTTGAATCGAGTATACGGCGTATCAAGGCATCTGAATGGTCAATAGTTCTTAGGACTTGTGCAAAATCCTCAATACATTCAGGTACTTATAGGTTTCATAAATTCTAAAATTCTCTACCAAGAAACTGTTCTATCAAACGACAAAATCATCAATATACATGTGTGCAAACTCCAATGGTTGAAGAAAAAACCATTTCTCCTCGTACGCCACCTAAGATTTCGCCGAAACTTCCACAGCTATTTTTCAGCAGGCAAAACCAAAACAAAAGCTATAAAAAAAACATGTTCCCAAGTCAATAAAATGAGCCTGATTAACGTATTACTCAAGCGCTATCGGTAGTAGAAGCTTTCAAATTGCTGAGGACAACCTCCCATGCCGTCGCGACATCGGCTCTGACTTTTTCCTCGACATCCTTCTCATAGAAAACCAGGTCTTCACTGGCGGCGGTCTTTTCTCGATCTAGCGTAGAAACGCTAATCTTTGGAATGATGTTTGGGACTTTTATTTCAAACCCTGGCCCCTTGAGAAGCTCAGAGAAATGTTGGCCGCCAGATAGCATCTCAGTAGGACGGGCGCCGTAACTGACAACCATCGCGGACTTCCCGGACCACTCATTGTAGAGATAATCGAAGGCATTCTTCAAAGAGCTGGCGTATGAATTATTATATTCTATAACAGAGCGATTATTAGCGTTCTGTTCATCTCTGTAGCTACATTATGTATGATGGAGAAACGGATAACTTACCAGGCACCATAAAGATATAACCGTCATGGCCCGAGATTTCGCGGCCCCAGTTTCTCGAGATCTCTGAGGAGTATAGATCCCATGTTTTGATGGTGAAGGGGATCTCTGGTTGCTCAAAGACTGGGAGGTTCCAGTCTTTCAGGTCGATAACCTTGACACTAACGTCTTGAGGGAGGTTCTTTTGAACTGTCTCGAGGACAAGTTTGGCCATCTTAGGACCATTTCGGCCAGGACGAACCGAGCTAATGATGAGAGCGACAGATTTCTTGGTGGAAGCTCCGACAGCCATTGCTATTGCTTGGTATGGGTTGTTAGGGTTTAGAGATGTTATTATTGTGTTTTATGTGTTGTATTTTAAGAGGTAGCTGAAATAGGCTAGAGTTGCTTTGTTTGTGTGACAACAGGTTATGAGTTTGGAGATACGAAGAATTGATGGTTATATGATGCTTTGGTGTATTGAAAGTGTTTCTCAAGTGCTGATGATGCTGATGATGCTGATGCTGATGATGAGTATTGCAATTTCCGGTGGTTGAAATGGTCTCTTATATACTAATGGACTTCTCTAGCAGACTTCTAACTTGCGTAGCGTGCTCTACAATCAATCTACTTCAATTATTAAGTCTACGCATTTGGCTTGATTACCAAATGTATTTGCACACAATTACAGATGCACATGCAGGGGAGGAGAATTGAGAAATGTGCTGTTGGTGACACACGTACGCTAGCTGATTGCTTCAGCAGTGAGGAAGCATCATGTAAGCTTGACCCACTAAGCGTGGGCGGTACGACTTCGGTTAGAACTAGCATTTTTCAAAAAAAAATTCTCGCCCATAATAAGTCTCGAGCCGAATTCTTGAGGGGAAAAATCTAGAAACGCTAACCAGATCTGTTCTAGAAGATTATGTAAAATCAAGTCAGCGAAACAGGGCTGCATCAGGCTAGTCTCGGGATCAGGCCATTGCGTCCCAACCCATGAATAGTTAGCCTTTTTAAATTTGGGTTACTAATCTCTAGTGAAACCGTTCCTATCCCGTCTTGCTCAACCCCAAATAAAAGACGGAAATTCTCCGCAGTTCTCCCGTTGTCGAGCGAGAGATAGTGACAATGGCAGCCGACCGATATCTTCCGCTGACCTGACATCTTTTTTACATTGAATAACCGATTAATGATCGATCTCGCATGCATCCTTCGGAAATCAGAGAGCTCAAGCTCTGCAGCTCTCCCTAGCGAGAGCGCTTGAAAATTAACGCTACCAAAGCTTAATTCATACTGCGAGCTCTGCTGAAACACAACATGCACCAGCGCATTTCTAGAACATATAGCCAACTATAGACATTGATTTCTCACGACATGTTCGCAATGGAAAGATCAAAAACTTGAATTCTAGAAGGGTCTTTGATTTTACTAGTAAACAATATTATTTTCATTTTGAAATAGTATACCTTTCTTCCCTCCAATCTTGCCCTCGACCGCTGTCGGAGATCGCTTTATATTTGCAACTCGGTCATGATGAGTGTTTAGTGCGCGGGAAAGATCTGTACCGCTAAATCATATGAACGGATTTATCTTTTAAGTTCGTCCACCCCCACTCCGCTTTACAAGTTCATCTCCTCCAATAGAAGAAATGAATCCGATATACGAAGTAATAAGTGGATATATTATCAAGCGGTCCAAGCGTACGCACAGTTATACGATCTACAAGCATACATGCCCCGAGACTGCGCGGCCTTGCAGGGCTGTAAAAACCTTCAAGAGATAGCTTGAGCTCTCAATGTACCGAGCCGATACTGCACCTTTACTTCGGGTTTTTGCGGAGCGTACGCCTATCTACATATACTCAGAATGATAGCAATTACCAACTAAGCGAGAACCAATATCTTTTCGTCGTACGGTTTTCTTAAATGTGTTATCGATTAGAGTCGGAACCGAGGATCGGTTGGGCTTCGTAAGATATATTGGAATTTATCTTACATACGATATATCAGCTTTATCAAGAGGTTTACTAATTTCTGAATCTATCTTCTATGCATGATCATATATCTAAATTTTCGTTGGATGGCTAACCAGTTGATCAAGGTGTTCAAGCTAAATTTAATAGGAAGAGATGGGATCTCATGCATACGAGACTAAAACTTATGGGTCGCCTAAAAGACCTACCTCGAGGTTTAGACGTTCTGAACAAAAAAATAAAGATAAAATCAAGTTCTATAAATCAAGGTGATGGCCATCGACGACTTCTTCCCATCTCTGCGGATTGATAAATGTATTATCAACTACCGAATATTTACCTGCGCTGCGACGGCTTAGAAGCACCCCCTGGAAATATGATCAACTGGATACCTGCTTGAATAGTATTGACTTTGCGATATCGGCAGGCGCCTATCGGAGTTTGGCAAGCGGACCTAACTCTGCCCCTAAGGGATGCTTCGTATGCAGGGACGGCTGATCAAATGCCGACCGAATACCGGGCTGTGGGACTTGCCTTGGTCCGACATTCGGAGGGACCCACTTGCATACCAAGGCTAACTTGGCCGGTCTTTTCGTCTTTGGAGAACCGATATGGATATCTACGACCAATGATGGGTAAATGAAAGCCAGGTTTCTTCATGATGCTCTATATCCCGGGTATAGACGAGATGAGCATGGACATAACTTCAAGCTTCGATCACGCAATTAAGCCCTACCTTCCCGATATTGGTTCTCCAGCATGACTTGGGCGTTCGAAATAGGCTGCTGTGACTGAGAAACTCTCGCCACATTACCTAACATCACTGAAATCCAGCCACTGGGAAACGCAAGCATCTAGTTGACTTTTCAAATCTTAGTTGTCGGCTCAAATCCCAATGGATTATTGATACAAAAGTCATACCCCTTACATCAATCCTGCTTGTAGAATGATATCTTCCTACAACGATGAGCAGAATTCACTGTAGCACCAATTAAACTACCCGATTCGTAAAAATTACGATCCAGATGGAGCGGGTTTACTCTGGGCAGATGCACCAGGAATCAGAATTCTGATGGAAAAAACACGGTTGGAAACACAACTTTCTCCGTAAGATACAAATTGAGACCAGATTTCTACCTCATGAAGGCAGCCCCGCTGGTACGGTAGTACAAGTCGATTTCGCCCGAGAGAAATATTGCCCTGATATCAATCTAGGAAGCTCTTTCGATTTGGCATTGCCTATTTTGAATAGACTATCTTGCCCTGGAGTACATTGCCACTAAATGACAAGACTTGTGATATCCATGCGACTGCAGCTGGCGTGCTGATGATACCACAGCACGAAAGTCGATCACCCGCACCCCATAAGCCCTTTAATTTTGGGGTGTTTGCGGAGTTGCCACTCCTGGGCTTTTCTGGGATTCTTGCAATCGTCAAGTATGTAGATTGAGACAGGGGTTGGAGTCGATTATTGCGAAAGGAGGATGGAAGCTTCGATAGAAGCTTTAAACGCTTTACTAAGGGGGTCGGTTGGTCAATGTGTGTTGTCTCACCAGGCTTTCGCTTCATGCGCCAGCAGGCAGCAATTGGCTCACCTTTAGGCGAAAGGGATGCTGCAAAATGGTTGGTTCGGCGCACTGACAGCCTTCAGGTATCGCAGTAATCGGAATAGGAAAGTGCATGTCTCTGATAAGACGTTCGAGAAGCATCGGGGTCCGGCAAAACAGGAAATGCCTGCGGTCGCGGTTTCGGTGGAATCCGAGTATTTGGCTTCCGCCATTGCATGCTTGTGGCGGTTCCGTGCTGCAGCTTATGCTTGACGGAAAGCTAGTTAGACCTATGGAGGTTATGCTGACATCACTGGCTTGGATTGATTATTTGCGTTTAATTGTATTGAAGTCACCATGTTAGGTCCGATATTTGCCTGAGCATCTGTTGAATTACAATGTCACAGACGTGTTCTGACACCTATCATCTCCGATATCGCTGGTATGATTCTAGTTACTGCCAAATTTGATATCTATGAAATATATTACGGAATGCAAGTAACCGAGAAGACACCTACTGGAAGGGTATATACTGCGCGAACTTGAGCTTAAGCATATGCTTAGCTGGTAGACTAAGTGCCAAAGTAGCTTGGTACATGTAAATCGCGACATTGAAATCCTGGGTAAGAAAAGGAAACTAAAGCTTAGCGTTCTGGCCATCTGGGCACTCCGGAACTCACATTCTACAATCAATACGAACGAAATGCGCGACATTACCCGATGGAGCAGGCGGACAGTACAACCCCTTCATGTCTTGGAAACCTTAAGCTGGCTTATCAGAAACCAAACATTGCTGAATTTCATGGAACCGAGAATCCGTATCAATCATTCAGTGGCGAAGTCATTCGCGAAGGGGTGGCAGGCGACCAAAGTTGAGGGTTGTTGACTATAGACCTTCTGGAAATGTTAGGTGATGATTGCATCGGCTTTAGGAAGCTAGTAACAAGAAGAAGATGCTGGATGCCAGACGACCGCGTGCGCACCCTGGGGTCTAGCACTCCCATGTAACCTTTCGAAAGAGCACCGGGAACAAAGCACGGGCAGATTCAACAGCAGATAGCTTACGTACGCTGGGTGCCATTGGATGCTACCCGCATTGCGCCAGTGCAATCCTTTGGAATACCTTCAATTAAATATGCGCAGATGCGGGTTGTGTTGTTCCATGAGTTCATCATATGTTCGAATGTTCATGGCTTCGCCGACAATAACTTGTCTGCATATTTGCGCATGTATGGCCCCAGTAAAGTGCCCAGATTGCCACAGGAATGGCCAGTGAGAAACGTGTCGCATGAAATGCTGAGGATGGTATGTATGGAAGGTACTCCTGGATGATCGGTCAATTTCGCATGAGTGCGAGCGTAACGCAACTATCTTTCGAGGCTTTCCCCGCACGGCAGCCACGAACAATCACACCAGAAGAACAATGGCGGCCAAGCCTTCTTGCTATTCGGTTGGTAATATCAAGGAATCACGGTTACAGTCTCTCCAAAAACAGAACAAGCATGCCTCTTCGAGATTGGAGTTTCGGAAAAGTGGGGCAGATGGAAGCTGTGAAACCACAGCGACTGGTCTGTCGATATCCCGATTGACGAGATTAGTAGCAAACCATCGGCGAATAGGCAAGTCGAAATCATCGTTTCAACAAAAGGCTAACATTAGGTACAAATACATGTTATAACGGCCGATCATAAGTTGGAGCTGGCCGCCAAAAAGCATCACAGGTAGCTGTTGCGTGAATGGTTGTTAATGCACAAACAAGCTCACTCGTAACCCCGTGGACCTTCTTTTTTGACTGATAAACTCTATCGATTAATTCACCATAATGATGAGACCTTGGACCTGTCCGACAGAATGTGCTTTCCTTCTGGCGACATGAACTGTTCTTATTGGTGTTCCCGGTTTTGGAGACTAGCCATCCAAATCAGGAAGCTCGCCTTTCTCAATCCCTGCCCAACCCGACGACTTTTAATCCCAATCCAAGACAAATTAATGCCAGGGGCACTTTGAGAAAATCGCCCGCCGTATTTGACGTTTATCCTCCGAAGCCAAATTGTTACAAAACTCGACCTCGGTCTGTTTGTCGATGGTTTCCCAGCTGCGCCAATTGTTAGACAAAGCCAAAGCAACAGAGGTTATGAAAGTCTGTACCATGGCCACTGGTACTCGTACGTGTCCGGACCTCTCAGATGCAATATCCGAGACGCAAAGGGCGACGCGACAGTCCCGCTCTCAGCGCCATCCGTGCCTTCCACGATGGGGCTACGGCAACCCGCAGTTTGCAGGGCAGGCACTTGATCTGTCTGGTAAGGGTTGTGGGTACACTTAAACACATGCGCATGCCAGTCCAGTACCCCACGTACCCCTACTTTAGCGTGTAGCCCCTGCCGAGGAGATCGTCATAAGGAACTGGTTGCCGCAATTAAAGCAAGCAATGGTGAACAAGCGTGCAAGCCTCGCACGGGAATGGCGGCCTAACAGGGTTCCTGTATCTTCCATCACCAGTAATAGCGGCTTCCCCATTTGCGTATCGCTTTGACTAAGGTACTACTGCTACTTCCCGGGTTAGGATTGGGCTACTAGTCGGAATTGATACTGAATATCGCAGTTTAGACTTTCGTGGATTCTCGCCCGGACTGTGCCTGGTCCTCCCCGGCCATTGGAGATATGCAAGTGATTAAGCATGCAGCGAACGTCGGCCATACGCCACTCATCCACCCTCCCCTTCTGCACCGGGAGTATACCACCGTCCGGATTCATAGCTGCTCTTATCAGCAAAGAGCAGTGATGGTACAACACCCTTGCCACCTGGGATCCACTATCGCCTCGGTATCAGCGCAGTTCCAGAGTCTCTATAGAAGCCGGAAAGGTATATTAGAGAGCGATGATCGCCAGTTGTCGACAATAATATCCAGCATCTCATCCTTCATTCCTCCCATCAATAATCCAAAAGGTGGTCGACGGTCTTTGCCTACTGTATTAGTGTAACCAAGTGAAAATTGAAGTTGAACAAAGACTTCTTTCACTTTTTGGTTCCGTATCAGTCGCCTCTTCTCAAGAATTCCTTATATAACCTTTGGAATTCTCACCCTTCTGGAATTCTCAACTACCAGCCTGCGGAACATTGGCTCAGTGCACATAATCCCTCCTGTCGGCATTGAAAGTCAAATTTTTGATATCGTACATCGACCGGCATCATGCATTTGCAGACTTTCCTCACCTTTGTGGGACTCTTGTCCCCAGCACTCGCCCAGCGTATCCTACCGGGTGCGTACATTGCAGAAATCAAGGGAACTGTAAGTACCTCGTCATTGTCTCGAAATTCGTCTTGGCGCTATGAATAGAGTTCCAGCAGATATGCTAACATTGATTGTTCAAATAGAACTCCGATGGATTCTTGAACAAGGCTCGAACCAACGGTATCAGGGTCCGTCACCGTATGTCCCTTGACCAGGAGACCAACATCTTCAATGGTGTTTCCTTCGACCTCGAGGACGATACTGCCGACAACCGCGCCAAGATTAACTCTTGGGGAGAGGTTGTCCAACTCTCTCCAGTTAGACTGTACGATGCTGCCGCCCCAGTCGCTAAGAGAGTCACTCGCGATGTCGCTAAAGCTATCAGCAAGAGAGCTGAAGTTGGCGCCACTGATAACTACCCACCACACGTTCAGGGAGGGGTCAACAGACTCCACGCTGAGGGTTTCAACGGCAAGGGAGTCAAGATCGCTGTTGTCGACACCGGTATTGACTACAACCATCCTTCTCTGGGAGGCAAGTACGGCCCTGGAAACAAGGTCGCTTTTGGTACCGATTTGGTCGGTGATGCCTACACTGGTGCCAACGCCCCAGTTCCAGACAATGATCCAGTAGATTGCGCTGGTCACGGTACTCATGTTGCTGGTATCATTGCCGCTGTAGACAAGGACTTCACTGGTGTTGCCCCAGAAGTCACCCTCGGTGCCTACAAGGTCTTCGGCTGCCCTGCTCAGTCTGCTTCCAACGATGTTCTGATCTCTGCTTTCCTTCAAGCCCAGGCTGATGGCGTCGACTTGATTACTGCCTCTATTGGAGGTGCTAGCGGTTGGACCGAGGACCCATGGGCATTGGTCGTTCAGCGCATTGTTGAATCTGGTACTCCATGCACCATCGCCGCTGGAAACGACGGCGCTGAGGGTCTCTTCTATGCTTCCGGTGCCGCTGATGCCATTGGCGCCATTGCTGTCGGATCTGTCAACAACTTGAACTCCCCTGAAGTCCTGACATCCGCCAAGTACTCCTCTACCTCTGCTAAGGAAAAGAGCTTCGGCTATACCCCTGCTGTTGGATCTTTTGGATCTGAAACCTTCGAGCTCTATGTTCCAGTCGTCAACGGCCAAATCTCTGATGTTTGCACCGGCTTCCCAAGCGATGCCACCGGCCTGGAAAAGAAATTGGTTGTGGTTCGACGTGGTACTTGCACCTTTGATGCTAAGGTTCAGGCTGCCGTCGCTAAGGGTGCAAAGAACGTTATCATTGTGAACAATGTTCCAGGAACCATCGAGGCTTCTGTTACTATTCCTGGTGTCAATGTTGGCATGGTCGAACCGGAGACTGGTGCTTCCTGGCTCAAGCTCGTTACTGATAAAGAAGTGATCTCCAGCACCTTCGACAAGAAGGCTCCTGTCTTTATCACTGCCGTCCCCAATCCAGTTAACGGAGGTTCTCTGTCCACTTTCACTTCCTGGAGCCCTACCTACGAGATGTTCCAACGCCCACACGTCTCTGCTCCTGGCGGTAACATTCTCTCCACCTACCCGCTCATCTTCGGTGGATATGCCGTCCTCTCTGGTACTTCCATGGCTACTCCATACATCGCTGGTGTCGTTGGTCTATACATCCAAAAGGCCAAGGCCGAAGGCCGAAGCGTTACTCCAGCTGAACTCCGTGTCGGTCTCACCACCACCGGTAAGCCATTGGTCTTCAATGACGGTACTAAGAATGCCACTTTCCTCGCCCCAGTCGCCCAGCAAGGTGGTGGTCTCGTTGATGCCTACAAGTTCCTTCACTCAAAGACCATTGTCGACACTGATCTCCTCGAATTCAACGATACCCAGAACTTCCACGCTTCTTTGGACTTCAAGATCACCAACGGTGGAGACAAACCAGTTAGCTACAAGCTCACCGCTCTTTCCGGTGCCACTGCCTACACAACCTCCGAAGGGTCTACTCTCCCACAGGCTTTCCCACCAACCCTCCTTGAATCCTATGCCACTGTCAGCATCGAGCCAGAAACTCTTGCCATTAAACCAGGTCAATCAAAGCGTGTCGTTGTTCGTGTCACTAAGCCTGAGGGTCTCGATGCCGCTAGAATCCCAGTCTATGGTGGATGGGTCAACATTGCCGCCGACGGTGAAGACGCCCTCAAGATCCCATACATGGGTGTTGCCTCCGCGCTCAAGAAGGCCACCGTCACCAACTTTGAAGAAGGTTACCCAGCCCTTCTCAACGGCAAGAACCAGACAGTCACTACCAACAGCACCCAGACTTCCGTCAAGTCCCCACCTGGAATCGCTTGGTCTCTCGTCCTCGGATCTGCCATCGTCCGCGTCGACGTTGTGTCCCTCTCCACCCCAGAATCTAACGATGTCACCGTCTTCACTGATAGCACCCTTGGTTCTTTCCCAGGTTATCCATTCTACTGGAACCCAAGGAACAAGGCCGACGAGAAGAACAGCAATCTCTGGAACGGTCGCGTCGTCAAGAAGGAGGGCGACCCGTCCATCAGAGTCCCAGCTGGTACCTACAAGTTTGTCTACCGTGCTCTCAAGGTCACCGGTCGCAGGGAAACTGGCCGTGATTACGAACGCTGGGAATCTCCTTCCTTTGTGTACTCTCCTTAAGTGCTCAGATCGTTTCTTGTTAGCGATTTGAATTTTTTCTGGTTTGAATATTTTTTCGATATTTTCCTCTAATTTCGCTCTAAAAATTAGTGTATAATATCTGAAGCAGAAGTTTTGATCTTTCCCGATTCCCCCGTTCGCAGAATTTTCTTTTGCCTGTCTTTCAACATACCCATACCCAATACCCAATACCCAATACCCAATACCTTTGTATATACTATACCCCGTCGATATTTGGTTGAAAAGCAGTTTCTTTTCAATTTCTCCATGTACATATAGGAATCATTTTATAACCAACAGTTATTCGAGTGTCAACACTTGATATCATACATCCATTAATTCTTCCAGTTTATTTCTCGGGTAATCTGACACTTTATGCGTTAATCAAAGCGGAAAGGCAACTGCTTCCCATATGGGCATCCCATCCAGACTTCTAGATATTGAAAAGCATTTCTCTTCGATTTCCATCACCAAGGATTTGAGATTATGTAAATTCTTGGCTATCTGATCTAGGTGGGACCATAGATTCTCGTCATTCGTTGTCGGCATCACGTCCGTTATGTGAAGGATTTCAAGGTCGTTGAAAAGTTGGACACCAGTCTACTTGTTCAAAAGTGATGTTAGTCAGGCCTGCCTTAAAAATTGATGAGTTTCGCAAATTCTCAGATATTGAACTCGTTGGTAAGATACCAAGTCAAGCACAGGGGAAAAACAACCTGTATCAAATCCAAATCGAGCCAGCGTCCGCACACCCAATAAGGTACCTTCAAGATTTTGATCTTCTGGTAGTCCGTATTGATCAGATGTGAGGGCGGCACTGCAACAGGCGTCACCTCATAATGCAGTTCTTTAATATTGTCGATCGCTAGCAAAGGAAACTCTGCGTTCCAAAGGTCCAAAGATTCTTCTTCAGTAGGTGTATTGGCAGTGTTGAGGTACAAACATAATTTGGTGACGTTTCTGCAAGAATCCCCGATAACTGCTACCAGATTGCTTATAAGAAATGGAAAGGATTGGTTCCACTCAGTCACACGGGATGGCCAAGTTATTCGGAGGCTGAAATTAGTGAGCTCCGGAAGGGGAGTGGTGGGTATCAGCGTTACTGGTTCCAGATCGGCCTCAACGGACGCGGGGATGGAGTAGGAGAGGTGTCGCCGAATGGCGAGGGAGATAAGTTTTGGTTTCTTCGTAAGGAGGTGGTTCAAGATAACCCAGAATTCCGTCCAGCTGATGCTGCGTAGGCGAATGTCGTAATGTTCGACACTTGTGACTTCCGGGAACGAGTCGAGTATCTCGATGTAGATGGGTAGGTCATTAATCGTACGATCAGCACCGCTTTCGATTTCACCAGACTTGTATGGATTCCAATGTTTGATATGGAGGTTGAGCTGCCTGTTCATTTGTTATTCGATAGGGAATGTTAGCGGAGGATGGGGTTATCTCTGTCAGTCAAGATTATCTTGGACGCCGTAGCAGCTTTACCTGACATGACGGCCGTATTTCTGAAAACTACGAAGTTTCCTAGTCTCAGCAGGGTCCAAATCGGGCGAGTAACGAAGGGTATAGCGCTTGTAGAGGTTCGGAACAACTGCCTCGTGCCACCGATGGGAGACCCTGGCGAGAATGGCAAGGTCGTTGATCTCGAGGCTCGGGTCATCCAGGATTTGGACTAGAATTTCGGTAGGAAGGGACTCCATGGGATTTTCCTAGGATGGCGACACGAGGCTAGATTTAGATTGAGACTGGCTTCAGATATCTGGCATTGAGGTTCGATTCGTGAGTTGGCGTTCGCGTTCCCTGCCAAAATACTGCGCATCAGACGCGACGACGGTCAACGGATTTGCGGACTGCAACACATATTTTGCAACAACTGGCGAATTAGACGTTCTCGAAAACCAGACCGGCTGGCGTTCGAATTAGAGTGTGGTTGTTCGTAGCGGCAACTAGGACAGGACCTGAGCATACGTGTTAGAAAAGATGGCAAATTCCATTCACTCTTTTGACTGATCTCCGGGTCCGCAGACAAAAGTTTACACGGCATCTAAATCTCGCTTCAAAATCACTAAATGTTGTAATCTCGCCTGGTACGCACATTTCAGTTCCCAAATCACAGAATCAAGATCTCTGCAGCATAGGCCTCAACGGCCTAACACTGAACATGACACTATCCGCTTCGTGATATACGGAAAGTCCCGGTTGTTTCCGATACCAAATAGGCATAATTTGCAACCAGAAAATCTACTCCGAAGGTGGAGTTTCAAACTGGTTTACATCGAGTACTAGTTGATGTTTGAAGAACTTTCATTTTAGCTATGAATTGTGTAAAAGAAACAAATAGCTGCTTAACAGATAATTTTCAAAACTTCCTGAAGAGTTCCAGGAAGTATCGAGAGAGAGGGAAAAAACAGGGTTTCCAGCGATGCTATTGATATCGATCATTTTAATGAGAGTAGCCACCAACGTTATAACTCCAACCCTTCTATCGTGTAAATTGATTATTTATATATACATATATAATATTTACTAGAAGTTAAGTTCAAAATCTATCTATAATTACACCGAACCATAGAAGAGAACCAATTATCTACAGTAATCAGTACCAAATGCCCTCATATGCCCTATCAGTTCTTTTTTGTTGCGTAACCAACTTTTCCGTTTTTCATGTCAAAGATAGCATAGTTTGCTTTGAAAAATATGTCGCCGTAGATATAAGGCAGATTGCTACTCCCTGCTCCCAAGCTCTGTAGGCTTCCAAAACAGGAAACACCTTTCCCATCGAGGTTAACATACTTCATATACTTTCCGGGAATCTTAGCAAAATGGCTTCCGAAGGGAACATAAAGATCGGGCAGAACTCGAGAACATGGGTAAATCCAACCTCCCCAGTTTGCCACATACTGTGAGTCAGCAACCTCGCTGTAGTATCTTCTGACAACTTGTTCGCTCATTAAAAGAAGAGTAGTACCGGTGTCCAGAACGGCACCATTGGGTGCACCAGAAGGATCAGTGAATTGCTGCCCGCCAACTTTATAGCCCTTGGTGGCGTCGACTAACCACCAGCCCTTAGAAGCGGCGCTCTTGTGAAGCGACTGGTAGGTGATTGATCCGGTATATCTTGAAGGATCAATATAACCAAAAGTATAGGCACCTACGGCCCCGGGTCTGAGATCTGCAGTAAATAATCCAGAGTTCAAATTTTTCATCGCGTTCCAAAACCACGTCCCGGAACTAACCGGGGACACGCTGTTGATTTTAGCGTATCCTAAGCCGAGAAGACCATCAATTGCAGGATTTGAGATGAAATTAGCAGAGACCGATGTTGCAGCCTGGACTGCTTGGTCGCGGACGATTGCCGCTCCAATTTGAACTTTATCTGTGTAGACAACGCCGGAGGCTTTAGAACCGTCCGCGTAGGATATCGCCCAGGTGTAACCGCTCTTCTCAGTGGCTTCTACACCGGGAGTATATAGATTATGTGTACCTCGTTGGTTTGCTGGAGTTACGGAGGAGAATACCCATAAAACATTGCTGCCGGTGTCAAAGTTGAGCCTGAGAGTGTTGGTTCCAACTTTTACAGGGCACCAATATTCAGCGTCTCGTCCAGTAGGAGTAGCAGCCACCAGTGCTGATGTAGCCCTCTTTTGGCTTATATTTTTGGATGTCTTCTGGTGTTGTTTGGCGTAGCCTAGAAGTGCTTCTGGGAGCTCGATACCAGTCCCGTATCTTTGATATGCTTGATAGAGAGCACTTAATGGATCTCTCTTCTCATCAGTGCTATGATGAACAGGTATCGAAAACGACTCATCTGGTGCGGTCAATGGGGCGGCGAGAACACGGCCTGCGTACAAAATTACTAGTAGTAATGTAAATTGCATAGTATGATAAGCAGAGAGATGTAGAAATAGAAATGAGAATGAGTCGATATGAGGTCTCGAAGGAGTAGTAATAGTATTGAAAATACAAGGTGCATATAAAAATGAGAGTGGGAAATCGGATTTTCGGCTCGATTATAAGCTGCAGTCGCTGATCAGCTGGGCTCTGATGTCCTTCTCATTGCAACTTAAGCTTGCAACCAAACATAAGGAGCACCGTACAGTACGCTGCTCCTAAATTATAAATATTCGATATGAATCGAGATCTAATGCCAATATTACCCAAAGCACTTCCAGTACACTCATCTCAGAAACAGCCGTGCTCCCGTTACCTTGCGACTCTATCTTGAGTCGTGCTGGAAATACTGGATTTAGGTTCCAGTGTCTGTGGCCACAACTACCTGGCAAAATACCGGTAACGGTACCTGAGCATGGATATCAAAGCTGTATGGAACATACAGTAAGCTATCTCCGGTATCACCAAGACCCCGCAAAAAGACAGCCAAGGTTGCAGGGTGGTTGGTTGGTTTCTTTATGATTATAGCCTCGACGTCCAGAGAGACAATTTGTTGGTTTCTTGGCTGAAGAGAGTTGGTACCTTGCAATTAGTAGCTGAAAGGGCCCTGATTCAGAGCCAAACGGTTGCTTGGATATTAGTCGCTCTCTTTGCATGGGGATCCAGTTCCTTGGTTCGGATTATAATACTCTCGTATATCTCTGACGTAAAGTAGAAATGTCGCCGGATATAAATTTCCGCACTCAGGGGATGGTATTACTCGATGTGGTAATAAATCTTGGAGACATTTTCGAGAATTACTAAGACACGTTTAAAAGCCCCAGTTTCTATTGTCACTTGCGATGATGAACACCGGATCTAGTATACCAGCTGTTCCGTTTGAAACTGTTGCCCAGTAGGTAAAAACGTTAGGTGGCCGGAATGCGTAAGTGCCAGTCTCTGCCTGATCTGATCTTCAAGCCGACTATGATACCCTCAGTTTCACCAAGCTTCTAACGGATGCCCCCACTCCATTGCATTGCAAATCGCTATCCTTAGGTTGTAGACCGCCGGCTACCACGGGCGCCAATAACAAAATGGTTTCATGGCGTTATGTTGCATTTCGGTACTGTTACGCTTTCAGCAGCTCCTCGAGAATCTTGAACGCAAAACGCTGTAGGAGCAGAGACCCTGGTTGATCAACTGAGTTTTATCTTTCGGGTATGTACTAAGAATTCTCATACAATAAACTGCTGAAGCGGTGACTAATCTGCATATATTTACATGCTTGCGCCCATTACTATCCAGATATACCAAAATCAGACTTCAGCAACATCATAAATCAAACCAACTGATAAATTTAGCTAGGGTCGCGACGTCACAGTCGCTTTCAGCTTTCAACTTTCATTCAGCTTCGAAGCGCTTCAACGAGAATCAAGATGATACTCTCAGCGAATCTAGTTTCATGCGCCGCCTTTTCGGCAATTCCATCCATCATTCCTTTTTGAATATAATTCTCGTATCAAAGTCCAACCATCTGGTTTAGTTTGTTCTCTACATACCTTAGTTTGTATTGATCATTATCTGAGCACAGCCAACACCACCAACTGTCCAGGATTCCAGAAGCGGGCACTTTATATGTTAAATAGGACCGTCCCCGCGAAGTAAGACTATCATTCCTTTATCCGTCTAGTAATCATATTCCACTTTTGAATTGCTGTCTCATGCATTTCTCCCGACTCGGAGCGATACACCAGGAGGTCCGATTGTTGCATTTTTCTTGACTCAGTTGTGTTGTTTGCATTCTTTCCGGCGATTTCAGCTGATAGCGTCTGTGGCTTCGCGCGACACCTCGCTTCGGGACTGGTTACATTCCTTGATATATTCCGAATGCGTTAACGTTCCCGACCGAGGTTTTACACAGTATCAGACGGAACCTTTCCATGTATTCTGCCATATCGCCGACATAAGAAGAAGATGATATCTTGAAACAATGCTCTTTTCAATTGACGTAAGGTAAGGCCCCCTGTGAATTCCTGTTCTGGAGCTTCATCGCTTCCAGATGTCCTCACGTGCAATCGGATAATGTCAGCTTGCTACTTTTAGCATTCGACATTGAGGACGTAGCACTATTAACCCGATCTGGTCCCAGTGGCACCTGGCCTCTTTCCAAATTCTCGTTCCGAAGCCCATCCGCTAGGCGAATGCAAGCCGGCAATGAAGCTCGTCTAACCCGCGACTGGGCATTGATACTCTGAGCTTCGGGTGAATTAGAATTTAACTCTTCCCCAGCATCCCATGCCGAAGTGGAGAGCACAGGAATGGATATGTTCCTAAGTGTCGTACTCTTCCAGATTAGGGGAGGAAGTGATGGGAGACAAACTACCACAACAGCGACGCATGCTTCCACGAAACTCCACAGGACCAATTCTGGTGGTTCAAAGTTCTTCGGTTGAGCTATAGCGACAACTTTAACGATGGTCGATACAATGACAAATATGCCTATTCCGAATAGAATGAAAAGAGCACATCGCTGGCCACGGCTCTGGATCCTGGCGCGTGAGAGCAGAAAATATGGGATAATCATGACTAGGAACACGAGTTAATCAAGTGCATCTCGCGGATGCTAAGGGGTGGAAGAAGCAGAATATTAATACTTACTGCATATATCAGTTATTATATTATACGCCGAGTACATATAAACACTCAGCTCTATTAGGTCGGTTGAACAGTATTTTTCCATCATAGGTAGTGGCATGGGTGTCCAAAATGCGTATAACGGTTTGCACCAGAAGAAATTCAAGAGCGACCCTATCAGCGTAAATATGACACAGACCCATGCGAGACTATTCAACAAAGAATGAAGTCGAGGCAGAGTTAGTGATACTTTCGTTATCCTTTTGTAAAGAAATATAATGCTGAGCTTGCAAAAGAGGATTCCGAAAGTGTAGAGCTGGACGGAGATAAAATAGCTGGACACAAAAAGGTTAGGAAGCCGTCGGTATGGGTAAAAATTATGTGTGCAATGTACCATTTGAACAATAGTTCCAACTTAGGCGCCGGTAGGAGTGCCCAATACTCCTCGCCTTCCTGTAAACCAAGCACCAACATGGTGTAGATGACTCCCATACCCGATGTTAAAATGAGCTGAGTTGCAGTTAGACGGAGGGTTCTCAGCAAAGTGGAGAAAAGTGCATACTAAGGTAAATAACACCATATAATCATCAATTTCCAGTCCATTGACGTATCGGATGCGGGTATAGAATTTTAATGCGACGGCACCGATGGCAACACAGAATCCAAGCGTCCAGGACGCTATCGCGACTTTGGTCGATGCCATCCTTAGAAAGGTAAGATCTCTGTCGGTATATGGATCTCATAAGACTATTTCTGGGCGGCTATGCTTGTCATCCTATAATAAGAGAGAACCGTGGATGTATTTAGGGTTTAAAGAACTGGGAAGGCCTGGCGGAGGCTAGTATATTGCAGTAACGAATCGAAATCGATTAAATCCGTAAAGCGAGATAATTTCATCGAATTAGACAGGACTCTAGAACGGATGCTTCAGCGGCTGATAATCTGGATTGAAGTAATTTTAAGATATATTGAGCCAAAGGGACCATAGCAGGCTGCAAGACAAGATGCAATCCGAATGCGTGGTCCTTGACGCGAGAGTCCAGAAGCGAGTGCGCGGGGTCGTCTGATGTTCGTTGCAATATAATTAAGAAAAGCTCCTTGAAGAATGTTGAAGCGGAGAATATTCTGGTAGTCTAATAAAACGCTAGGTGCGCTTATGCAGGCACAGGCTGCCGGCTTTGTGAAACTAAACCTGTTCGGTGACAGTTTAATCACTTAGGGTACCAGGCGGCAAGAATATCTTTTTAAATATCGCTTAATAATTAATGCCTTACTTGGGTCCCAAAATGTGGGTGAAAGGAGCCGCATGAGCCTGTGTCTCCCTTTACCGTGTGACTGTCGTTAGATGACATCGGAGCTCATTGAAAACACAACTCCAGGACTTCGCGACAGTGTTCGAAGGGAAACCTTTCCGATAACAGGTGAAAGCTAGAAATTTTCAATGGGAAACATGCTAAATGAGAGAGCTTTTAACCTTATTCTCCCTTCTGAGTACTCTTGCCCTTTATACACTCTTTAATGAAGCTATTTTGGGCGAAGAAAATGTCATCACTGATGAGTTGGTTTGGTTCTAGGAAAGGCAGTTTGTTGGAGGTGCTGTCCAGGAAAGGCAAGTGGTTATGATTCGTGCAATGCGAGGCATATTATTCGACCCATGTCACAACCACGCCGAACCCAGGTTTTCTTCATGCAAAACCCTCGGCAAGATCTGGGGTAATGTGTGAGAGATCCTCTAACAGCCAATGATGTAGGTGCTCGAAGGGCCTATACATGTATACATTCTTTGTTGCGGTCTCCTAAACGTAGCTCTCAACGCAAGTTCCTTTTGTTGCATTTGAACAGCTATTTTTCGTTGTGGTGAAAAGGGAACGACAAGGAAATACGTACTACGACATCCTCCACATATGCACATCTAGTGTGGAGCGGTCATACAACGAGACGATATAGCACGGACAGCGAGACCAGCCTGGACCCTCAAAACGATACTAAACTAACACCAATCGTCCTCGATGTTAGAATTAACTCGTCGCCGCGCATATGAATCGTACTATTACATTAGAACCGGATCGATTGTTTTAAGCATATACTAAAGTGGTCATAGTTTAAAATATTATATGGTACAATAATAACATAGGGGTTGAGATCCAAGCCTCAATCAAATACTTTTTCCGGCAAATGTGCCATCTGAAGCCGATAATTCGAGCTGAATCAAATAAATCTCTTCTGGAACGGAGGCACCTTAACTATGGGAGTTAATCATGGGTGGGGATTGGGAAATATTGTCCAAATTTGCCTTTCGGGTCCCATTTGCTCTTGAGCGTCGTCAACTTGCGAATTCTCCAGCTCTCTCCATAGATTACGTCCAAGTCTTCGTCGCCCCTCCCAAAATTGATATAACTGGAAAAAATACGTTAGCAAGTCTGGGTTGGAGAGCTTTGGGCTAACTTTGGCAACTTACGTGTGATTCCGATGGTGGCCAGACGAATTCCACCATTGTTGCCTCACATAGCCTCCCAACTTCTCGGCCGCTTCATCTAGAGCCGGGTCGTCATACCATCCCAGCATGGCCGCTTGGAAGTTGACATCCCGGTGAGGATATGCCGTCGAAGTGCGCTCGATCGCCCGGACCGTTACATAAGAATAGCATTCCACGAGCATGGCACTCCTTCCGACTTTGTCAACCCCGTTGTCGTTTATAAATTTCACGTACGCATCCCATATATTCCTGAAAGCCTTTGGATCCAAATTCTTCATTCCAGCTGCATAAGCAGGTTTACGTCCTCCTTTCGCGCAAAAGAAATCACCGCCCGTGTTCACCTCGTTCCAAGCAATGGGACCAGTGGTATCCGCGAGTGGGTTGACGTCAAATATGGGCTTGAACGCCTTTCTCCCGTCCGCGACCGTGCCAGCGTAGAAAGGGTTTACGATGATAACAGGCTGTCCGGATGCGGGATCAACTGCGAAGTAGTAGTGAATCGACATGGGTTTCTGGAAATCCAGCTTGTCGATTGCCTTGGTTACCGCCTCCACCTGTTCGCCGGTAAAAATGAGATTGCCGCTCCAGTGAGTGCCGCCATTGATCCACGGGTGGGTTCTGACGACGTAAGATGTGACGATACCAAAGTTGTGACCGGCGCCTCGAATCGCCCACCATAAATCTTCTGAAGATTCCGTCTGAGAAACGACGATCTTTTTGCCATCGGCGGTAATAAGATTGACAGAAAGTAAATTATCGATCGCAAGCCCGTACTCGCCCATCAATCGACCTACGATTTTGTTAGCGTATGAATTATCATCGAAGATTCGAGGTTAGTGGACTCAAGCAGTACCTAATCCGCCTCCTAGCAGAAAACCGGTACTGACACAGTTGCAGCCACCGGACACGACGTGCATTTCATTCTTGTAGACCTCGTCAACAATGTCCTTAATTATTGTGCCCCCGCCGATTGTCGCGGTCTTCTTGCTCTTGTCTACCTGGACTGAGCTTAGCCCTCGCAGATTTATGATAACATCTTTATTGCTCAGAGTCCATGTGTTAGCCCAGCCGTGACCGCTCGTCTGGGCCAAGAACCCAAGGTTGTTGTCGTTGCAGTATTTGACCTAGTTTCCCTTAGTTACATCTGTCTTCTATATTTTTCTGTGAGTTTGTAACAATGAAAACGCAAACACTTACCGTTTCAACGACATCTTGCTCGGAAAAGACGCTAACCACAATTTGCGCGCGAGGAGCTTCATATTCTGACCACCTCGGGGCCGCGGATGAGGACAACGCAATACTCGCCTGGCTGGATAACCTGGGCCCCAATACACTCTCAATGTTTGCGTTTCCAGTTGTTAAAGCTGCCGCCCTGAGAGCAGCAATCAAGGGTAATAGAAGGTAGAATCTCATCTTGAAGATGGACTCTGGCCTTTATCTATTCGAAAGCTTTGTAAGGAAACAAAGTTTATCGAGGAACTTGTTGTCCGGGATATATGTGCGAGTCGAATCAATTTGATTCAATTGAGAAAGTCCGATCTTAAAAGTAGGATAAAGACCAACCACGGAGGCGCGGGATCAGGATACGTAAATGATGGAGATCTTTTTCAACACTCCCCTTCTTATAATATTTCTACCAACGTGTCCGCTCTCGTCAGCTCAAACACATTTGTCGCAAAGAAGGGGCTGAACGGCTAGAAATCTAGACTGTTGAGTGATCATGGGCTAAGATTGGGCCAATTTAGCAGTAGAAAATGCAACTTTAGCCAGTACCAGCCTGCAGTGGTACCGATACCCGTGCACGAAAAACGATATAGAGCAGGGAACCATGCACTTATTGTAGTAATACAAAAACTTTTGGATAATGATTACAGGAAGAGGTAAGCAGGAAATCATCCCACTCGCTCCGACAAAGCCTTCATCCTCAATTCCTATCATAAGTCCACGATCGTACGAGTAAGTTATACGAGTTCCGATAAAAGTAGAAATAATATTGATAACTCTGTCAAGTTGCTCGAAGAGAGAAAATCCGGCTCCACACAACAGATATGGTTAGCGCCAGTCCCCGTGCCATGCGTGAGGCTGAACATTAGTTTTGCTCTTTTGGAAAGCTTGTCCTCAATATTCAGAATTCACGCTAGTTCGGTACTTGGCGCACCGTCACCGTGCAGAAGTGCATTTTTATTGCCCGATATGGGGTAGTAAAATATACATATTGTACAACTTTTTGTCGCAAGCAGCAAATTGTTTGTCGTTTAAGCCATCATGTGGATCAAAACTTTGAATTCATGAAAACCCAACCTGAGAATAGAGTTAAGAGTTGTCACAAAAGGGCATTTTACTGGTTGGCAGGCTTGGATTTTAGCGGACATTTCTGTTGGGCTTTGTATGGCCAAAATTATCATAGAGAAGCGCAAAACGATAATAAGAGGACATCTGCATTATTCGATCACCAAAATAGAATGCTCCGAAATGATCAACCAATAGCCATGACCATGAGTGTAAAGTTATTTGTACCATAGGCGGGTCCAGTCCATCCGATTCATATTACAAACTCACGAGCAAAATCGCCTGGCCAGTTGCGCAATTCGCCTTTATGCATAAACAAATCCTTAGAAAGCTTTGAATCTTTCGTTAAAAGTCACAGGCCGAAGCCGTCCCGGACAAGAAATACTTGGTATTTTGTCTTCATTTGGTTCTCATCAGCATTGGCCGACCAGTTGTGCGATGTGAAAGTTGACATGCGCGCAGTGTTCACCCAGTTCGCGAACAATTTAACAGTAATTCTTCAGTAGACAAATCACATAAATCTTTAGTTTTACATGTCGATACATTCGAGACGCATTTAAAATATATGACGATTCTTGTATCTACATATATGCGGCCGTATTAAACACTTCATATGAAATCAGTTTTACGAGTTCCGTTATTCTCTTGGCGCCATAGCACCTGTACCCTTGAGTTGGTTGCCGTAACTTCTTATTTCGCCCAACACATCGTGCGTCGACGCGACGATGAGCAGACGATCACCAGTAATCACTTGATATGATACATGCTGTGGTGCAGCCGTGTAAACATTACCGTACCGTTTCTTGTTGTCCATTTTATTCGCCTCACATACACAGAGAAGACATCAAGCCTCGCCCAAGAGCTACAAGCTTCAATTCGATACGCAAAAGACCTTTGTTTCCTTTTCCATGACTGAACACAAAAAAGAGGTTTTGTCCCAGTATATAACAGCTAAATTCCAACCGGCGAAAGACTAGCAAAGATCCAAATGTTGAATCGAAGTTTTGGTACTGTAGTCGCAACCTCTGGATACAGGGTGGACCCCGAAACCCGGAATTCAATCGACTGGGGCCTCTTCAAGATTAGTGGTGACAGGAAAGTCGCAAATATGGGGAGTGTAGTCGATGCCCAATTCCGAGAAAGCTCTTATTGCTCAAATGATAAGGGCGTATGCATAATATGAGAGCAGTGACCATATGCACAGGAGATTTCATCGTGTTTTCCAGCACTGGCTAAACTTTTATACGTATTAGATATATAGTGTGGATTCTGAGAAGCGAAGAGGCTCATGGAGTTGTTTATACAATTGCCAATTTCTCCGTTCAAATGACATCGCTGATCCCGCCGAAAATAAGACTGTGTTCAAACTGGGTCAGAGAACAGGACTCACCTTTGGCGTTATAAACGGGGTAAAAGATGGTGTGAATTTAAAGGAGAATGGGGGAGGAACCAAAGAGTGGTGTGTATTGGGAAAAAATGGATCCAATAGTACCCAGTTCTGTATGAGTGGAGGCTCGGGGAGTTTGGTTTTCAACGAGAAACTACAAGTTGTTGGAATTATCACATCCTTATGTGATGATATGGGGGGCCATGCCTACATGAATCCAATCAAACTAGTCTTGGGAGTTGGGAGACATAGAGAAGATTACCGGCATACAGTTACGTCTCTACGATGTAGTCTGAGAAGTGAAATGGGAATATCTTACTGCACATTATATATACGTTAGGAAATAGAAATTACAAGTTTGACAGCGCCTAATATTATGATATTGACAGGTTGGGGCTGTACCATAGCCATTTCTAGTAGTCTTTCACCGGAAAGATCACTATAATACATATATCTACAGTAACTAATAATGTGGCGATGGCCGCTGGCTATATGCCCTTGAACACAAGTATATGTACTTGCCTTTATAGCCAGAGTAAGCTGTCTTGCAACTGCTCTTGTACAGATCAGATGGAGGTCAGGATCCAAATTCTTGTCGCCAAATCCAAACCGTGACTCCGGCGATTTTCGGAATGAGATAGAGGCTGTCATCAATTGAGTTGTACGTTTCGTATATGTAAAGCTTTATAGTCCCAAAATACCGCTACGTGGATATAAACCTGGTTTTGTTTTTCCGAGGATCGTACGAATCTCGTGTATGTAATATGATTGGATCAATAGGTTGATAAGTTATTTTTCATAGTGAAATACCCATACCTCAACGACACGTGGCGTGGCGCATTGCTTTAAACTCAATTTCTTGAATCCAGTACGTACTACGATAGTACGAATCCTGGTGCACGAGACTTACATTACATCGAAAACTATAGATAAGCCCCCCGCTGTGGGCAGGGTAGCTTGCCAACCAATGTGGCATAAGAACAGTAGGGGCTACACTATCAATATCCCCCCCCCCAAAAAAAAAAAAAAAAAAAAAGACTATTGCTACGTTTGTGGGGTGACAAGTTAATTATCCGTTATCTTCTGATCTACTAGAAGCTATCTATTGCTTACCACTCTCGAATACTAATCAGCATTTACATATAATATTGACAACCGTTGCTATACCAGTCAGGTTTTTCACCTACTATTTCTGGTTAGAGCCTTCAAATTTGACAAATTTAACTTAGCGAAGAAAGAGGCGAACATCATGCATATGTCAACGCCCCAGGACCGAAGGATATTGGCTTCTGTCGACGTTCTCGATACTGTGCTTGCGTGTGTTTATAGCGACTAGCACGGTTTCGGCAGGTGTGATATCGCCCATCAATTTACCCTTCGGGTTAAACACGTGGGGTGAGAGATTTTGAGATATCGGGTTCCTCAAATTGATTTGGTGCCAAAAACTCGAATCTCACCTCCCAAGAAGTCTTGGTAAATGATATTTCGATAACGCAATTCCTCAAAAATGGTAGTCTGAATATCGGTACAACTTGGCATTCATTTCAGATCCATGGCTCATGGCTATATCAGGGAAGACCAATGCAGCTTGGCCTGGCGATACGTGCCGCAGTCCGATACCACGGAAGCACTCAATACAACAATACTCGGTCTCCGGTTTTTCGCCCTTTGGCTGATAACTAGCTGCCTGGCCTTGGAATTGTGGAATCTCGAGACGAGAAGGCAGATGACTTTGCATGCTGAGTGTGAGAATATCTCAGAATAGACCAATCTATTTGATAAGACCCGAACAAGGTTCAAACCTGTCTTAAAGTTCCAAAATTCAGAATATAAATCAAGGAACGAGACTTGGCGAGTTTTTATCGTATCTTGGGTCATGCGGCGTCTAGCGGATTGACAGTTCTCTGTGTTGTCCTGCTGCCTTGGGGGAACGACATGCAGTTAACAGCTGGTATCCGCAATGATCGATGTAACACTGCACAGGCTCATAGTTATGAATAAATATATCCCTCAGTCTTCCGCATTATAGCTATGCCAACAACTAGTGAACACCAGCAAGAGGGTGTTTAGAGGTTGGCGTATGAATACTAACATATATTCCGAACGTGTCTGGATTCATTCATGCCTCAACACCCTACTCGGGATGGTACAGCTGTACACAGGAGAAGAGATATATAACATCGGCTGTTGGATTGCGTGCGAAATTTCAAGGCCCCCAATAAATTACACAACTCGTCAAGGCGGCTATTGAAATTTCATTGTGAAACCTATCGGGAGGGGATTCTCGTCTGTCACCACCTACTGCCGCGTCGGACATTCCTGAGATGGGTGACAGGTTTCTTCGTTCAACACCTAAAAAAGCTCAAAACTGAAGCTCACAAGGCGCTTGGCTTGTGTGGCTTCGCGAGCTTGGCCATTCAATCCGGACCGCTGGCAAGGTATTCGGTAGATAGTAATACGGCCCACAGATACAGGACAATTCAGATACGGGTCTCGTTCTTCTGAATGAGGAAGCTCTTGTGATTTCACGAATTCGAGACCGGTCCACTTTGTTACTTGCTGGGATGGGGATCGATAATACTCCATTTACCCTGCCCTACACAGGAGCGCTAGCGGAGCGTAAACTGGGACGTTAAAGTGTGTTGCGGCTGATGGACGTGAGTCTGAACTAGCATCGGATGTCTGGGGGAAAAAGTTTTCGGTCTCTGCATGCATGTATGCAGGTTCAAAGGTTCGGTCGAGTCTGAGATTATTCGAGAAGCCTGGAAGAAGGTCTTCAGGCGGAGCCGAACGTACATGTGAGAACGGCAAGATGTACAGTATTTTTAACATCGCCAAGATGGAAAGGGTGCAGTGGATCCGAGCTGATTTCGCAGTCGTCGTCGTGTGCCAGGGTCCGGGTCGCCGAAACTGAGCGGACATTCCGACACTGGCAAGTGAGCTTGGGACAATTGTGTGTTGCCACCAATAAGCCTCACCGCCCACATCTACGGCTTCGTAAACTACGATGGATGGGGGAAAGGGACACTGATGTTAGGTCTCACCGCACTGGTCAGCGGCCGCAGTGCTAGCTGCTTCGAGCGGTTCTGTGTGATCAGGACATGAATTGGGGAGGTTCCACGATGAGGCCTAGCTGGAATTCGACGACCCCCCGTGGCGACCGCTGTAGCGCTGCCCAACTAGCAACTAGCATGTTTCCGACCCAGACACTCAGGTGCAACTTGCATTCGTAGATTCCTGCCCAGTTGCGCCAATGATTGGTTTATTTTCCGAGAGCCAGGTCCCCGAATGAAATGGGGTGTGAGGCAGCTGCCTGATTTTTCATGCCAAACCACGCTTAAGCGTGGGCAATCCTTCCTGCCGCCTAGAAGATGATAAGAGTAGACAAGTCGGATCAAGCAATTCTAAGCAGCATTGGCATTTTGCTTGTCTGCATGTCTTCGAGAAGATGCGGTAACAGGTCGCCTGGCTGCTGTTGGTTCCACCGGTCGAAGCTGTCGAGCTAGTCGGGCGAAACACCTCGGATCCAATCACGGGCAACGGACGGAAAGCATTGACAGAGCTACTGCAGGGTACGCAGAGTCAAACCTGAACGAGCTGCACGAAATGATGGCGATTGCTATGAGGCACCAGAGTTCACAAAACTGAGCAAGAGAAAGAGAGAGTGAGAGAGAGCGAGAGAGAGAAATGAAGGTTCAATTGCAAATGCACGTCTCGCACAAGCGAGACAAATGCAAGCAGGTATCAATTCAATTCCAGATCAAATTACTATCCCCACCCCTGGTGCCCACGGCAAACTCACCAATACGGAAGTTGCGAAATAGCGACCACATCGTTGGGCGGCGCCATCAGCGAGGGAAAGGATGTTGCATGTTGCACGAATTCGAATCTAAGGTGTCAGGCATCCTGTCCTTGTGCTGCCTGCCCAGTACCACAAAGTTGGCTGTCCTTCCAATCTGCGAGAATAAAAGGGAGGAGGGGGACCTGTTCTCGAAAGTGATATCCAGACAATCATTCTCCAGCCTCGTAGTGGTCGCGTGTCGACAGATTCGCTACAGTATTGCATTCCATTCTTCTATTCCTTAATTTTATTTTCCATTCATATACATATATTCCATTGTTATAATTGATTAGAGAGCAGGGTGTTGCCAATATGCATTACCCGGAATCAAAGCCCGCGGCCGACAAAGATGTCGTCGTCGACGCTGAACTGGGCTCCTCAGCACCCGCCAACAATGAGCTGAAACGAAGCCTCAAGAACCGACACATGCAGATGATTGCCATCGGTGGCTCCATCGGTGCCGGTCTCTTCGTCGGATCCGGTGGCGCCCTTGCCGCTGGTGGTCCCGCTTCCCTGGTTATCGACTTTACCATAATCGGTATCATGTTGCTTTTCACCGTCCACGCCTTGGGCGAATTGGCCGTCATGTACCCGATCAACGGTGCCTTCTACACTTACTCCGTCCGCTTCATCGATCCTGCGTGGGGTGCCGCCATGGGTCTCAACTATGCTTTCAACTGGTTAATCGTCCTGCCCTTCGAACTCGTCGCCTCTTCCATCACGCTGCAATTCTGGAGCGACAAGCTGCCTAACCAAGGTATATTCATCGCCATATTCTTGATTCTCGTTATCGTGATCAACATCTTTGGCGTCCGTGGTTACGGTGAGGTCGAATTCGTTCTCGGAACCATCAAGGTTATCGCTATCATCGGCTTCATCATCTTGGCAATTGTTATCAACTGCGGTGGTGTCCCAACTGATAACAGGGGGTACATTGGTGGAAAATACTGGGTGTAAGTTTACCGTCTTATCGATTATCACGCTATGATCCAGAATCGGATACTGACTTGAATTTAGCGAACCTGGTGCTTTCCGCAACGGCTTCAAGGGTTTCTGCAGTGTCTTCGTCACCGCATCGTTCGCATTCGGTGGAACTGAGCTCGTCGGTCTGTCCGCAGCTGAAACTGAGAACCCAAGAAAGACCCTCCCAAAGGCAACCAAGCAGGTCCTCTGGCGTATCATGATCTTCTACGTCATCTCCCTGCTTCTCCTGGGACTTATCGTCCCGGCCGATGACCCGTTACTCGCCCATGCCAGCGGTGCTGAGACCAGGTACTCGCCATTCGTCCGCGCCATGACTCTCGCCGGCATCAAGGTCCTTCCCAGCATCTTCAACGCCGTCATCTTGATCTCTGTCATCTCCGTCGCCAACACTTGCTCTTACGGATCTACCCGTACTCTCCAGGCCTTGGCTGAACGTGGACACGCCCCCAAGATCTTCGCCAAGATTGATGCCCAGGGACGACCCATCTATGCTCTCGTTCTCGCTCTCGGTACGTTTTCATCTTGCTCTACTTTCCCCGTTGATATTAGTCGCTAATACATTGCTTGTAGCTTTCGGTTTCCTCGGCTTCATCGTCCTCGCACCAAAGGGTAACACCATCTTCTTCTGGCTCCTCGCCTTGTCCGGCCTGTCAAACTTCTTCTCGTGGGGTTCCATCAACTTTGCGCATATTCAGTTCCGCAGGGCTTGGAAGATGCAGGGCCGCTCGCTCGACGAACTCCCATTCAAGGCCGGATTCGGTGTTTGGGGTTCTTGGATCGGTCTCAGTCTCAACATTCTCTGCCTTGTCGCTCAATTCTACGTTGCTCTTTTCGTAAGTTCCTCTTATATCCCACAACATCACCCCCTAAATTATACCCATTCTAACAAACCATCTTCTTTTTGCAGCCAATCGGTGGAAAGCCAAACGCAGAAGCCTTCTTCCAAAGCTATCTTGCTGCCCCTGTTGTTCTCCTCTGCTTCATCGGCTACAAGGCATACGGTGGCGACTGGTCGTTCGGTGTTGATCTCATGGCTATCGATCTTGACGCCGGCCGAAGAGATCTTGATATCGCGGACGAAATCCGCCAGGAAAATGAGGAGAGGGCCACCTGGTCTACTAGCAAGAGGGTTTACCACTGGTGCTGCTAGTTCTGTTTGTTTTTTTTTGTTTTGTGTTATTTCAATTATGACTTGACCCTCTTTGGGGATTTCTGTTTGGGTTTAGAGTCTTCCCTGGGTAATACTTTGTATATATAGAATTATACCCTCTTAGACATTCTTTTTATTTTAAATACTCACTCGTATTATTGCCTTCTAAACGCTTGCTTGAAAGCTTTCAAAACGGTACTACCGTTCGTACAATTTTCCCCTGGAAGACCAGGCCCTGACTCGACATGCGACATGTGAAGATGGAAATGTGTTGTCGATGCGACTGTACATACACTTTTCGAGGGCAGTTTCCCGATTGAGACTTAGTTTCGTATTCGAACGAATCAAAAGATGATCCGGCTCGATATCCTTGTAGCGGAAGTCAAGATTATGATATCATGTACCACGACCTTCAGCAATCGAACGAGTTGTGGTATCAATGATTGAGTGTTATTTATCCCTTCAACGTTGGTCTCGAGGCTACTCCGACGTCACAACGTCAATCTGCAATCTCAGATTCATCCGTAAAAAGCGTGCAGTAGCCTTGCCATCGAATTACAAGTGCTTGTGACGAAGATTGCAACGCGTCGCTCCTAAACTTCACAAACACATCAGGTGAGCGCTACCTCCATCTACCATCGCTATAGGGATACGCTATATTATCAAGCTTCTTATATGTGATATCTAGCATTCTACGCATACTCTTCGTGGAAAGGAAAATTCTTGTTTCCTAACCATGTCCGAAACGGTAACCCGCGTCACAGCCCGCGGCTTTCAAGTGCTCCTCCTACCCTTTCGCACTTCAACGGGCACGCTTGTAAACCAGCAATACATCGAAGGAAACGTCACTGCCGATTACGGCCCCGAAAATATATACCTCTCCCTTACCGTTTGCGGGGACGGCACTGATCTCACGGCGGAATCTTTGTCCTTAGTATATCCGATAAGCAAAACAAGGGTTGGTAGACTGAAATACACAGTTCCTGAGCTTGTCGAGGTGTATTACATGGAAGGAGAGGGAACAGGCGGATATGATATGTATTGGGTGACTTCAAGGGTCATGCCAAAGGTATGAATGAAGACTTGGCTGTTTTAATTTTCCATTGCTTGAATTTTGCGGTTTACGGATGCTTGAGTACTGAAAGAAATGGTGAATCACAAAAGTTTATGGACAGATCGAGCACAAGCAAAGGTCACTGGCAGGATGTACCAATGGATACCTCAATTTTAGAAAGTTTTCAGATGCCGGATAGATGTCACGCCGTTTATCTCAGGGGTGCACAGGGGCGTCGTATCAAAACGGAACTCTTGGATCAATGCGCTCTGGCGAAGGACGAGATTAAGTGCTATAAAGTATCTACTAAGAGTTATGAGCGGTTGGAGGCGTCGATTAAGGATGAGCTTGTGCTTTCGCTGCCCGAGGCATGTATTTTTCTCCGATTGTATTTCAAAACTTGAATTTTCGCACAGTAGAGAAGATTTGCATTTCAATGTCAACTAACAGAATAATATGTGTACACAGCTCATAATGACCGATGATGTCGCGACATCCTTGGGAATTTTGGCAAGCCGCCAACAGATGATGGGAGTCACACAGAGGGCAAGGCAGTATGGCTTGGACCTACAGATTGACTGGGATCTTGGAGGACAAAACTGGCTTGCTGCTAGCGAGTGTAGTTGGCCTGGGTCTGAGGAGTTGGAATCAATACTATCTGTTAGTCGTCACGGTAGAACAACATCACCAGCAGCCGATTCCGAAAGCAGGCATTTAGAAACATCTCTAGCTGCCGATATTTGGGGGGAATACGGAAGTTTCACCATATCGACCGGCTCCGAGGCCGAGGATTTGGAGACCTTTCGACCAGCGGCCCTCCCGACCGAGAGGCTAGCAGTAATGCCTGTTGCAGACACTCACCGTCGAACAGGCAGTACCAGTGGCTCCGTACTGAAAAGGGCTGATCCTCCTAAGGGTTTGGTTCTGTCATCTGCAATGGACAACAATCACCACCGAACAATCGTCGACACTATCCCCCGGAAAGAAACCGAGCATAAACCTCAGCATGCGAATCTTGCCGATATCGTAACCGTTGATGACAAGAGCGATGCCCCGGGTTTTGCCGGTATAAGGGCATTTACGAAACGATCGTGGGTGGGTATTCTAAAAGAGGAATTTACTTCGTTACAAGTAGAAGAGAAGAAGGAGATGGCCCGGAAGGAGCGTAGCTGGCTAGATATCTTTCAGCAGGAGTTTGCAGGGACTGGTTAGGTGTCAGCATACAACAGGATTACAAGGGGGGATAGGAAGGATTGCCGTGGCGTTACAAAGGCTTGCGAAAACTTATGTTGAATATTTGGGTATGAGATGAGGAGTTTCGGGACTCTGAGGTATAAAAGACTATGAAGGAGCTTGTATTTTGACGAAGGTCCATGTCGAGGCTGTGGGGAACTTGATTTCACTTCTGTTTACAAGTCGGACTTGATTATAGAATGGTCCGATAGAGGCTATTAAGATTCAACCTCGTAAACGCATCATCTCGGCCTTCGCAGCTTTTTTCGTTACCATAATTGGTCTTTCAATTTCATTAGTGGAAATTTAGCTCAGGTGTATACGCTGAAGGGAGAACAGTTACCCCATTCGGTCGTTAGATATCTTTTTATTCTCCGAATATTTGGGTATTCGTAATAAGAATCCTTGATCCTTTGGAGGAATCTGTAACAAGCTTGTACAAGCCTCGCCGGCAAACCGGACAGTAAAAGCTTTCCATTACCGAGAATTACAATACAACCAATTAGTTTGGCTACGCGCGAGCCTGCGGCAAAATAAGGGCGCTATTCGGACTCCGATATCCACCGAGCCAACCAAGGAGCGGTCGGCCGTGTTTAGTCAGTCTTCATATACTAAAGTAACTCAATCAAGCCCCTGACCCAGGCTCCCAAAAAATAGGTTCAACGCGGGAACATCGCACTTCTCGGCTGTAAGCACATAGCCAACCAAAATTGATTTATAGAGATCATGTGGTATATTACTATATTGCCATTCTCTGACCAAGACATTTCGATGGTTAGGTTACGAAATAATACGCGGAGACATTTTCCTCTGCTTTCTATCCGATCGAAGCTCGTCATATTGGGATATATCGATATACTAATCCACCGTCAACGGTCCACTTGCAAGGCAACAGTGAGGGGTTTTCAACCCCGTATGCAACGATTAGTATTTAGAGCAGCCTTTTTATTAACCAGTACCCACCAATCGATATATCTGATGGCCATGGGAATTCAGTGTATTAATATTGAAAACGCAAGAGCGTTTCTTGATATCACGGAAGAAGTTATGTTTTAAAAGTAATCTTGAAGAAATATTTATGATTAACCATGCATGCTAAACTGATGCTCTGTAACTTTAAACTACACTGAATCGTCATCTGCGAAACAGAGTCCATAAATATTCGTAACTCCGAAAATGAAAAACGCCAGCTGGTCCCATGAATGCCAAATAAGAATTAATAGTTCTAGACCTCCCTTATACAATGAAAGAATGTTTTTGGACAAAATGTAGCCTGTCTATGGGGTGTAAGTGGTGTTTTGATACAAGTTAAAAGGAAAAAAAAATTGGGTATGGCGGAGATGTTTATTTATAACGAAAAGAAAAGACGAACAATTAAGAGACGAAACGGAAAACGTTCGCTATAGTCGAGATGAGGTGGAAAACAGAGTCAGGTAAATCGAGATGTTTTGGTATGTCGTTTAAGCGGCACCACCCATCTCGATCTTCTTGCCCTTGACGCTCTTCCATTCAAGAGCGACAGCACCGAAGATGCTCAGACCCATGAAGGCAACGGCGATGTAAAACGTCTCCGTCAAACTGAGATTGTAAGCGCGAAGCACACCGGGCAAAAACTCCGATGGAAGCGTGGCCTTCAAACTTGTGGCACCAGTAACCAACACGATACCAGCATCGAGATTTGGAACCTCTTTGCCCAAATTCTTGATGAGCTGGTTGTTGAACACATTTTGGGCGATGGAGATGGAAAGAGCGCCTCCGAGGGTCTGCGAGAAAATGATGATTGCGGTACCAGTGGCAATATCGCGGTGCTTGAGGACGTTCTGAACGGCGATGAGGGGCTGTTGCATTCCCATACCGATACCGATACCGAAGAGGGCTTGGTAACCGATCCATTTGGCGTGGCCGCTGTCAACCTCCCAAGTGGACATGAGACCGGCACCGATTGTTCCGAGGATGGCAGAGCCGATGACGAATGGGTTGTAGTAACCGGTGGCAGTGACGGAGCCACCAGCGACGATGGACATTATGACCAGGGTGAGAATCATGGGCAGATTCATGATTCCAGATTTGGTAGCAGAAGAGCCCTTGATGGCTTGGAACCAGATGGGTACGAAGTAAACCATGACGAAGAAGGCAGAGCCAAGCATAGCGGCGAACCAGGCGGAAGCAGCGACGGAGCGTTGCTTGAGGATTCTAGGAGGAACAGTGGCCTTGTCTTGCTTCCAGATCTGGATTGCGACGAAGATTCCGAGGAGGATGAAGGCGATGACGAGGAGGGCGATGATACGGCCGTTACCCCATGGGTACTTGGAACCACCCCATTGGAGAGCAAGGAGCAGACAGACGATCGCGGGCATGAAGACCGCGGTTCCGTGAAGATCGAATTGTTCGAGTTTTTCCCAGATTGTTCCATCGTTGCCCTTGGATTTACGAATGTCGGTGTAGAAGAAGATGATGAAAGCACAGGTGACAGCTCCGAAGGGCAAGTTGATCCAGAAACACCATCTCCAGGTCTATTCTAGCTGTTAGTAGATGTTGCATCGAACCCAGATAGTTTATGGGAAAACTTACGAGTTTCTGACTGTCGGTGAAGACACCACCAAGAAGTGGACCGGCGACGGAGGCGAGACCGTACATGGATCCGATCATACCAGTGTAAGTTGGTCGTTTCTCGAGAGGGACAGTCTGGGCGACGATGAGCAAGGCACCGGCAAAGATACCAGCGGAACCGATACCAGCGATAGCTCGTCCGACGATGAGAGCTTCCGAGCTAGGAGCGGCGGCGCAAACGATGGATCCAATCTCGAAAATGAAAAGGGCGATGAGGTAGACCCATTTGACCGAGTAAAAGGTGTAGAATTTTCCGAAGAGCAATTGGAAGGCGCAGGTCGTCAACATGTAAGCGCTACCGTACCAACCGACATCGTCGAGAGACTTGAAGTGGTCGGTAATCTTTGGAATGGCGGTAGCGATAATTGTGTTATCTGCGGTGTCGTATGAGTTAGCGTCCGATGCCCAATTCCACTAGCGCGGCAGGCGAGATTTGCCTGGCTGTAAGGTTTGAGTTTAAACTTACCGAGGGCCATGCAAAAGACGGAGAGACAGAGTGCGATACTGATGACGGTCAATTTCCAGGCGGTGGGGTACTCGTGCATCGACTCGATTGTTTGAGTCTTCTCGAGTTCATTCTTCTCATCTATCGGGGTTTCGTCAACCGCCTGCAACTGGTTGGAGTGGCTCGTTGTTGAGCCCCGGTCGTTCTTCTCATCGGCATCAATGACAGATGCATTAGCAGACGGAGCTGCCAGAGTGGAGGTCTCTGTGCCGGGAATCATCTCGTCGTGAGCGGGAACTCCGAGTTCATGAGCACCCATTGTTGATTGGTGGGTGGGCGTAGAGTTAGGATGTGTTGGGGGTTGTTGATGATGCAGGGACCCGGATGCCTATTGTATATACCAGTCAGGGACTTTGGGGGTCCGTCGGCCAAGCTGTTGACGATGCTGGTGATTATTATTATTATGATGATGATAAAAAAAGATTTTTCTTTGAGGGAGGAGGAATCGTCGGAGTTATTATATATTCCTGCTTGTTAAAGGGCCATGTGGGTTTATTCAGTTGCAGCAGCAGGCCTTTTCCCAATTTTTTGATAACGACGGAAATGGCGTCGCAAGGTTGCTTCTTCCGCTGAACCCTTCCTTTTTCTTCGGTGCACTAGCAGGAAAAGCCAAATTATCAGGGTGGGTCGGCCAATCAAAACGAAGAGGTCATCAGGCGATGGAAGTCAAATCGCTCCGAGTGCAAGAATCGTCCACCGAGTGTGCCAGAAAGGGGGACAATCCTCGGTCTGGGCGACTTATTCCGACCCGATCGGATTCCGTTAATAAGGGGTTTCATGCTGTTGGCCTTTTCGGCCACCCAGTTCGAAGGAAGTACCAGTCCAAACAATCGGGTTCGGTTTTCCTTGCTTTATGACTCAGGGTAACATACATGCATCCTACGGAAGCTGCTTGGCCCGGGAGCTCAAGGTGGTCTGGGAAACGGTTTCCCTTCACGGTGTTCAGAGCATCGTTTGCACTCCGGCTGACTAACATCACGCTGCATCATGTCGCTCCGGGAAAGTGCAAATGTTTTCCCAATTCTCGCAACTTCGTCCTCCTGACGTCGCAGCCATACGAGTTATTTGACGCAATCCTCGCCGTCAACTAGCTCATCCGCGGAATCCTCTGGAACTGGCAACGTTGGCCCGCCTTTGGAGCCTTCCTCCAGCAGTGTCTACTGGTGCTTTCGCACGATAGATTTGCATGGATAATGCGAGGTAGTCGCTTTCTGTATATATGTACATGGATTGGCAGCGTCGTCAGCGTGGCTTCTCCTCGAGATCACTCGTTTACTCGGACTCTGAAACCATGCTATCAGTTCGCTTTTCACCGAGAACGTGGACACGGAAGGACCAATCCGTATTAATTTACGATCAGGATGCGCGGCGGGTTGCTGACGACCAGGCCCATGTTCCACCTGTCAGCAAATCACGCCTGGCTCGAGGGCCCAGCTCCGTAGTCCGGCGGCACGGAGGTCATTTTGACTTCCGGTATCCAAGCCTTCGCCTTTCGTGATTACGGAAGGAGTTATCTGCCGAGATTTTACAGGAGGATTACTAAGTCCGAGTTCCCGCTAACACCATTTTTGTTCAACCTTATTCCAAAGTCAATCCGGTGCTGCAGAATGCATGCATGAATCATAGTGAGCCTTTTCTCCGAGCCTTCTACACACCATAGCGTCGATGATTTGATTCACGATGATCTTCTTTGACAACTGCCGTGATGAAAAATTTGTCGGAGACTTTGTCTTAGCGATCCCAGGTGCCTTTGGGGACATGCTAGCAGTAAGGTCATATAAATTACCGAATATTACCCTGTTGCTTATGATCTTATTTTTCTTTATTTTTTCTTTGTGGGGTTTCTCATCGAAGAGGAGAGATTCCTTCGTCTTCGGATGTAAAGGTAGCATCTTCCGCTGCAAATGTTTTCCAGTTCGAGCATTCAAATGTATTGCGGCGGAAAAACTCGGGTTGCTGGCTTGGCTGCCTGTGCGCTTGGCCTGGGCTTTCGGACGCTCCGTGCTCCGCAAAAATTGCTCTTTGAGAGAGCACCGACCAGGACGCAATAAGCTCGTCAGGAACAGCGTCTCGGGATCCGAATTTTGTGTCGACGACCGACTGTGCTCAAAAAAAAAAAGGCATTGCCCAGGGTGCGTATATGCACGCAACAAATCAGTGACGATAACTCTTTTCTGCACCTCTCAAAAATTACGATGCAAGGGCAGTTCTAGCGCTCCCTGCACTCAGCCTTGAAGACTCTGCTTGGGCGTGTGTTCGGGGCTAGGGCGTGTGCAATTTTCGTCCGACTTCAATGCATGCAATGCAACGCGGGAAGTGCTTTGATACTCGATCCGATCAACGATCTCATGACTGTGTCTAGCTTCGGGATCGAGCTCAGGAGCGCAGCGAAATTTTTTTATTTTTGGTAATACATCTTGTTTCACCGCAGCTCAACTATGATCGACGTTCTTCGAATGTGGTGAATGTATGCGGGTAAGGCTGAGTTGAGCTGAGGATTCAAAATCGGGCTCTCGTCGATTCGATCCGATTCGCCTATCGCAGAGAATCCAGTTGTATAACCACTAAGCTCAAGATGGACATGAGGCTCTTGGAGTATTTGGAGATATGATTATCGATAAATAAAAGTTATAGGAGAATGATACCGATAGAGAGGTTGGAGCACCTGCTTCGGTAAGAGAGGCTTAAAGCACCTGCTCAATTGGAACTTGGGTTAACGAAGCTTCGAAGGCCTTTGAGTCATCTTGGCCCTGCTCATGTTGACACATAAATTGCGTTGAAGTTGGATGGTATCTCAAAGACTCTTTGAACATGCACTGCACTCGATATCGACTATAATTTAATTAACCTACCGATGCCATTGTAAACACTTGCATCCCAATATTTAAACATATCCATTTGAGCATTATATGCAATTGCACAGAGACTAGCATCGACAACTTCAAACCCTCCAAACAAAATCCAACGCCTCAACACGCAAATTCGAAGAGAATGGCAGAAAGCCAACTTGGCGAGCCCATCTCAAGGGACGAAGCACAGGAATTAACACTGGAAAGTCAGCAGGACGTCGGGGTTGACAAGTTCGTGCCTGTTGCCGATTTCCCTCTTCCTCATCCATTCGACGAATATTACCTCTCGTCTCTGGGACCCAGTGACTTTCCTCGCCTCGTAAACCTCTACAATGACACCGATCTCGCGTCCATCCTCTGCAGCCCCCCCTACCCGTACAGTATCAAAGACGCCCAATGGTATCACGACAATATTGCGAATGAAACTATTACTGGTTTCCCAGATACTCATCAAGCTTGGGTTATCCGCTCGAGAATCAATGGAGGCATCCTGGCCGGCATGTGCGGCACCCATCCCATCCCCGGAAACCAAATTCGATTGGGATATTTTATCGCCCCGGAGTTCAGAAGGAAAGGAATCATGGCAGTAGCTCTGGATGAAGTGCTGAAGAAGTTTCCCGGGGCAAGTTTCGAAGCTGAGGCTGAGGTTGATAACGAGGGCAGCCAGAAGGTGTTGAAAAAGTGTGGGTTTAGACAGGTTGATGGGTGGGAAAGTGAGATGGAATGGCCGGAGAGCAAAGGAGGGGGGGTGAGGAGGATGTTCAAGTTTGTAAAATAATGCTAAAAGGGCTGAGGATCTTGGCCTCCTTACGTGATCTTATATCGTCAAGACCATATCACATTGCATCATGGGTCACACAAAGGTGTTGCTTCGCGTGAGACTGGTTTCGAGACCAATCATGGGGCACTATCGAGAAGTTATCACAATCAAATATGTTCGATCCTTTGAAACACAATCCGTGCTAAGGCACTAATCATCATCGAGTATCGAAATGGAGTTAGATCTCATGCTTTCGGCCCATATTCGGTCTTTCAAAATGTCCGGATTCGGCAATAGTGCGTCGCCTGCAAACAAAAATTCTCGCCGCCACCAAAACGTTCAGGTACAATCAAAATAAAGAACAGTTCCAACCCACAAAGTCAAAAGCTTCTTCGCACTGTAATTTTCGTGTCGTGTTATGCGACAGTAAATACACGAGCAATCGACAGGGGAAGTGGTCGCGCGCCGAAAACACATTTCTCCCTCTCTTCTCCATGACGATATTTGGACTATTACGCATCGACAAAACAAAGGAGTACTTTCTCAAAAGCGGACTTGCATACTCTCCTGCTTTGCTCTTCTGCAAGAGTAGAGGTTCGATTCTGAATTACGAGGCTCAGCACGAGCAACAAGATTATCATGTCGGGCAACAGAACGCTGACAGAAGATGACCTCAACGGTGGCGAGAACGGGATCGTACTCCCTACTGGACCAACTTACAATTGCGTAAGTGTATAGTTCGCAAATTACTACACGCCTAAAATGATCATTTATCATTCCAGTACCCCCTTTCTATAACGGACATGTGTATAAGAGGCAGACAACTACAGTCGGTGCTATAACGTTATAACTAGAAACTCAAATTTCAGCTAGGGTAGTTGCAGGTGCTAACTCTTTCGACGGTATCCAGGAAGAATCCCACAAAACGCAGTATATATTATTGTACACCATTTGCAACAGCCTCTCAGCAATCTTTATCGCTCTCAGGATTTATACTAGAGTCTTCGTTGTTAAATATTTTGGGCAGGATGATGTCTGGATTTTGATTTCGGCGGTAAGTACACGAACTTTATCCTCTCCCCGGCTTCGCATCGACATTCGGTTCTACCTATACCGGTCGCAACACTAACTCTTTCCTCTTGATCAAGGTCTTTGGAAATGCACTGCTTGTTTATGATATGGTGTGTAAGTATTTATAGTCAGATGCTTTCCATTAGAATGGCCTGCAAAAGCTAACCGAGTATATTACAGTCGTTTTCGAAAACGTGCAGGGAGTTCATGTGGGATGTATAAACCCGGAAAAGCTGGTTAAAGTTCTTCATGTAAGCATCAAATCTCGACCCTCGACCGAGGTTCGACTTCTTGTGCCGCAGTATAAATGCGAGAACGAACCCATCATACGATAGAAATGCACACATCTATGGCTTGTCTTACTGGGGACTAACTATCACAGATCAAATACATTGCCGATCCTTTCTTCAGCGTAGCCCTCCAAACGGCTCGAATGTCGCTCCTAGCGTTCTACCTGCGGCTGAGCGCTGGCCCCATATTTCGAAGAATAGTCTGGGGGTCCATAGTGGTAACCTGGATGATCTGCTTAATTTTTCTCTTCATATTCGAGTTTCAATGCGTACCACCTCACAAGGCTTGGGATTTGGAAGTTATATACGCAAACTCGTACGATCAGTATTGCCTCAACAGATGGGCTCTAGCCTGGGCTTGGTCTGTGGGGATGATTCTGTGCGATTGCTGGGTGCTGCTGTTGCCGCTCAAAATGTTGTTGGGTACGTATTGATATGAGATCTTACTTTGAAGATCCCTCTGGGAGAGAATTTTCATCCTTCGAAGATTAGTAAGCTAAGAGACAGTATTTGGTGCCGGTAGCTCTTCGCATCGGAAGGCGGGAGAAGTGTGTCGTCTTGGGTATTTTCGGTATCGGTTTCCTGTGAGTGTACTCTCCCTGCTTGGGGCGAAGTTAGGTCGCCCTCGTGGCCTCGGATGTTCTCTATTGTTATTTTCTTTCCTTGCATGTGTACTGACACCAATCGTCGACAAAGTGCCTGTGTGGCATCGATAGTCCGAATACCAGCCTTCAAGATTATGAGCGAGTCGGCGGATCCGTTGTGTAAGTTCCGAACTTTTCAACTAAGTTTCTCGAATTATGCTGGGGGAGCCCGAGCGGCATGAACTTGATGAAGATGAAAGTCTAACACAAACATGCAAATAAAGGGGATCAATTCGCCGTCAGCGTAACATCAATAACAGAATGGAACCTATCAGTCATGGCAGCCTGCTGCCCTGCCCTCAAGCCCCTGGTCAGCAAGCTGTTCCCCAAACTTTTGGGTAAAGTGTCTCAACGACCTAATAACGTACACTCCCGGCTATCAAGAACGGGCAGCGGTTCCCTTCAAACGGCGTTTGATCCTTCCTCCTTAGTCGACGGTACGACGCTAGTATCCTCAAACGATCCCTTTACGCTCAGCTCACCAAGCAATGTACGAAAATCTTCAACGATTGTACCGCGCGGTCGATTAAACGAGCTAGGAATGGCACCGCAAATGCCACCTGGAAGGTGTATCAGGTGGCGACGATTTCTGGGTCTGTTCGATCGCAATCGCAGTGAGAATATTACGGGAAAAGGTCCTGCCCAGATACCCACGTCAGAGATTGTAGAACGATCGGTGGCGGCAGGTCCGAATGTGGGGTTCTGGAGAAATAGTAACTGGAATATGGATATGAGCAACAATGATTATTGCGTGAGCACAGAGCATACGCATGAATTACCGCGGAAGTCGTCAAAGTCACCACGAAAGGATTCGATTGATGGTCACTGAGGTTATGAGCTTGGACTCGTTTGCGCCTCATATATAATGTTCTGGTTATATAATTGTAAACATAGATATGCTATCAAGGGCTGCCAATCTAGGCTCCCTTTGAAGCATTCACACAACTTATAATTTATGATAAAGTCATCAATACTTCAGAGAATGATTTCATGTCTGATTCCATTATGAGTCATTTGACCAGCCTCTAGCTGTAGACTTTATAGATGCCTGGTATCTAATCAAAAGTAGTTTCTCTTAAGAGGGGGTGGCCGATTTTGTACAATCTCATCTATTTCCCCGAGTACCGCGTCAGTGAGCTTGGAAACAATTGGTAACGCCCTAACGCTGTCGTATATCTGCTCTGGCCTTGATGCTCCGGTGATTGCAGAGCTGACATTCTTGTTGCTGAGCACCCAGGCAAGAGCTAGCTGTGCCTGGTTGCATCCGAGCTTATCGGCAATATCCTAAAGATTTTTGTTTAGCTAGTTTCTTGCCATGGGCCCTTGAACGAACCTTACCTTGAGCTTTTTGATTCTGCCAAAAATCTCTTGCCATTTGTCCTCCCCGAGTGTTGTTTTGAGATATTGGATGTAAGGATCGTTACTTGTATCAATCCTCGAGCCCTCCGGAATACCATCATTATACTTTCCCGTTAAAAATCCCATTTTCAAGGGACTAAAAATGGTAAGACCAAGACCGTAGTGCTCGTACAACAAGGTGTAATCGCCTTCCACACGGTCTCGCTTCAGGATGTTATATTCGGGCTGCTCCATAAGGGGACCGATGAGACCTAGTCTTTCAGCGACGCGGTGTGCGCCTGCGATTTCGTCGGCGTTCCATTCGCTGGTACCCCAGTAGAAGGCTTTGCCCGTGTTGATTACGTGATTGAAAGCTCGGACTGTTTCTTCGATTGGGGTGTTTCTGTCCGGTCTGTGAGCGTAGATGAGGTCGACTGTCCTTTTCGTCAGTACACAGTCCCTTGAAAAGTGATATATAACAGCAGAAATATATGAACATATGCATACCATAATCCAACTGCAACCTCTTCAGACTCAAATCCACACCCTCGATGATATGCTTCCGGCTTAAACCTAAATTATTAACCGGGATTTCACCGTTCGCTTGACCCCAGTAGATCTTGGTCGAAATAACCAAATCGTTTCTTTTCCAACCGAACTTTTTGATAGCTTCACCCATCACCTTTTCACTCTCGCCACCGGCATAACCTTCGGCACAGTCGAAAAAATTGACGCCGCTATCGTAGGCGGCTTTCATGCAAGAGAAGGTCTTCTCGTTCTCGGCATAACCGCCATAGGTTAGCCAGCCGCCGAGGGAAATGACGGATACCTGGAGACCAGAGCGACCCAGGTAGCGGTATTGCATCTCTGGGAGATCGGTGGGCTTCGTCGACATTTTGGAATATTGTCAGATTGGCACAATTGAGTAGACTTGGACCTTATCAAAATTGGAGACGATGGATGAGGTGTCGTTATTTTTGCTTCGTATTTGATATATTTAGTGACCGATTGAGTATAGACATGAACGAATCCGAGTACGATATGTTAGGCAGCAGAGAAGGAAGATTCGATTTATATACAACGGTAGACAGACGGAACGAAGGCACTGACGTATATCGCGGGCTCGTATTACTAATACGTATAACTCTTTCGGTTAGTCGGATGCTGGATGCTAGGACTGTGAGTGATTACTGTGCACGCGTGTGTGGAGAATTGTTGAGGACCCTAAACAATATTTCCAAGGGTTTTCACAAGATTGATATGGCTTCCACGATACCGATCGATCAGATCGACTGTTAAATTCCCGCATCGTGGTTGGTCGCTGTTCACAATTGGGGATAGGCACTGAATTTTTTTTTAAAATTTTTTAAAATTTCTGCACTTAGGCTAAACGGCATGCTCAAGATCGATCCTACTTGCTAATTATGAGCACATACGAGATTTTTTAAATTTTTGGTGGGGGTTGAATTGGATGGGTATTTCGAAGATGCAAGGCGCAGGTGCAAGCTCGTATACAAATGCGGCCCTCGTGGGCCCGCGCCCGTGGGGTCTCCAGTCTTCGTCCTCAACATTAGAGATTCCCGACCGATAAAAGATTTCAAATCTGGAGAGGACTATCTTGAAACCATCATCTCTGCCACTTGCTCGATCGAAATTCCAGACTGGCTGTTGATAGCTAAGCTATGGTCGACTCGTATACGTACTTCGTCTCAGGGCTTCCTATATAGCTGAAGTGGTCCTGCCGTGTAATTATAAATGACACACCGGCAACACAAAACCGCGACGGTCTTCGTAATTGGAACCCCGCCTTGAGCTGGCGTCGGCTGGGCGTGGAGCTTATACTTGAACAAGTCTTTGGCCCTCGAGCAATTCTATCGCTACAGCTTTCCTTGTGTAAATGTGGGGAATCTTGTGAAACTATGCTGCCCCGATACCTCGGTATCAGAATCAGAGACACGACCAGAGACAGCCCGTGCCGCGATAATGCTATCGTCTCAACTTAAGATTTCGTGCAGACGAAGAGCTTGGATCCGACGAGATTAAAGTTCCAGGCTCCCAAAGACCTGGTCCGATCGAAACAGCAAGGGCTCACGCGACCGCAAGACATTATTGTGCCTTTCAGCTCTCCTCTTGGCCCCTAAATTCGGCATCAAGCCCTAATTTCTTTGAATAGCATCGTCACTGCGCTCTTCTCCATTTATATAAAGATGCGAAATGTCTATGCGCTGTGAAACATTTCAACGGTGTCTCTGTTTACTGGCCTCGAAGGGCCCGTCTTACACACATTAATTTGAAAGTAGCGTACCAGTCGGCTTGTGCAACGCAAACGAGCAACCCGATGCGAGGTCATATGGAAATGTCGCCCCCAAATGGCACAGCCGGCTAGTTTTCGATAGGCAGACAGTACGAGAGCGCACTAGCTGGTGGCTGAGACACCGGATGCTGCACATAGAAAATTCGATGGAAGCTTGCAGAGCGCCGTTCGCCGAACAGCCGTATACTTTCTGTTGATTTTCTTGCGCCGATAAAAAACTTGGTTATTCGAATCGACGAGGCTCCGTGCTCGTGCTCGTTATCGTCGGGGTACAGGTTGTGTTTCAGGAGATCTAGTTGCGTCGGGATTTGTATCAGACGTCGCACTATATCAGTGCAGAGCTGCGAATCGAAGAGGCTATTTGGATCTTCCGTCATCTTTCGAGGGTGGAGATTTACATATGATGTAGTGGATCTACCAACAGCCTTTGGCATTGATTCCCACGCTGATACGTATAATGCAAGGCTGGAGTCGGAATGCAGGTGTCGCGTGCTCTTCTTTAAAAGACAGACATGGCGCATCGTATGGCGCAACCAACCACGATATCTCTTGTTTCATGATAGCTGTAATCTGCGGTCCGGGTCACATCTCTATCGGGCAGGTGGGAAGTAACGTGGTACCCCGCGTGGAAATTCTCGATTCGCACGTTGAGTAATTCCCCTTTGGCGATGAGGCCACCAGCTGGTCACCCACCCTCCAAAGATCTTCCAACGCGGCATCTGGGAATCGCCACCCAAGCAAAGTTGTCAAGCCTTTCGACCCCGTTTTGTTACAGAAAATGGCGAAAGCATGTGGGTAGTCAAATTCGGCACCGGCAAGTTATCGTTTTGTGGGTTTTAAGTATCTTTTACTTGCGGTATTTGCACCCTCCCGCCACTCTGCCTCTCACGACAGAAGTAAAGGAAGGTTTCCTAACACATCTCGCTGTCAGGAATTGGTATTCGCATGTATCAGATACTATGTAAGCCCCTGGGTCGTCTTCTTTGGTATTCATGTCTCTCTCTCCAGCTATCATCTCGCTTAAATGATAGTCACTCGGGAACCGCATGGCAAAGGTCCTGGCATGTCTGAACTTATAAAAAGTCCGAGACCTGCCTGTGCATGCCGGCTGCCATGAAGGGAAGGAAAGAACCCAGATTCCTCATTCCACATACCACGGGTAACCTAGGAGTATCACGACCAATTCTGTCATGTTTGCATCGCAGCACCGATATTTGTTTTGACCCAGACATTACATCGACAGAGATCATCATCACTATTGACTTGATTCAAGATGCTGTCTCCTACACAAGCCATCGTAAGTACAATCTGAGCTTTTCATAATATTATGGTTTTATATGGACAAATCGATATTTGGATCTCCGGCAAGACTCGAAACTAACTTTAATTATTAATAAATATAGGGCGTGAAGATATTCCTCTTCATTCTGACCGTGCTTATAGTCATCCTAAAACAGGCAGTTCGATGGTGGCTCCAGACAAAATTTGGATGGACGGATATCTTCATCTTTCTAACCATGGCCTTCTACTTGGTAGAAGAGGTCATCGCGGTCGAATTATACAAACTCAATTTCTTTAACATGCCGGTCGCCAACTTCAGCGTGGGTGGATATACCGAACTGCTTAGGAATACTGAAGACAAGGGACAACTCTCCCTTATGCTTAGGGTAAGCATCATAACCTTTTGCTATCAAGTAACACTGCTGACGAAGCTTTCTGGTAGCTTCTCTTCTTCTCATCGTTTATCACCTTCACTGTGTTCTGGATCATCAAAGCAGCTTTTATGGCTTTGTACTACTACCTCGTGCCCCCGTGGCTCAAAGGCCTCCGCTACTCGATGCACGCGACAAGTGTAATCGTATTTTTGAGCTACATCGGTTTCTTAGTTACCAACATATTTTCGTGTGGTAACGTCAGTAGAAACTGGAGTACGGACCCGGAAGACTTCTGCTTCTCGTTCAGTCGCAAAGCCGGTGTGATATACTTGACAACCATGCACCTGATTACAGATATAATAAGTAAGTCATTCTAGCCTCTGAAAATATAATTCTCAAGAGAATCTGCTAACAGTTACCCACCAATTAGTCTTCATCATTCCTTTCTTCATTCTCCCACACATAATGCTCCCGACAGCTGAAAAATGGGGCCTCACCTTGATGTTCGCCCTCGGGCTCCTGACAATACTCTGTACCGTCGCCCGAACCGCCATCGTTCTCACTGCAAAGTCGTTTACATATCACGATCTTCTCACATGGGACTCGGGAGAGATGACGTGCGGTATTATAGTTGTCTGCGCGCCAAGCATCAAATGGCTTATATTGTGGGCTACAGGACATAAAAGAAGACGTGCCATCCGAGCTTTCAACGGACAGCCGGACAATACGACGAGCCTCTCGGATATGGCTAGCAGATCGCGGGCCGATCGGCATAGCAGGGCGATGAGAAGGGCTCCAGAGTCAGAAGACGACGAAGTGCGGCGGATGCAAACGTTAGATCATCTTGAGGTGGTGGTTAAGCACGAGGTCAGCGTTGATATTGAGTCGTTGAGGGCTAGTGGTGATGACACTACCAGCGCCAGTTCGAGCTCAAAAGATGTTTCCGTCACAGGCCCGTGGCCGGACAAACCTCCCAAGAGCTTTTTGCATCTTTAGCATATTTATTTTTAGCTCCAGTTGTTATCTTTCCTTGATCTTACCAAGATTTGTTGTTCTATTTTTTGATCTTTAATATCTTTAATATCTTTTAATTTCTGCGTTATTCATGGGTTTCCGGGGGTTCTTTTATTTTTCTTTCTGGAAGGGTGGGTGGTTGTGGGTGCATATGCGAGGTAAATGGATACACGGTTGCCGGCTGGGCCGGTACAGTGTGGCTGAAGACGAAGTTACGAAACACGGTTCATAATATATAGAGAAACATTAATTGAAACATGGAATAAACATAAAATAGATATGCTTTCTTAATCTCTTAATCGAGCTTACTGCGATGCCTTGGACTTGTAGCTTTTGGGTGCTCCAATCCTTGCTAGCATGCTACACGAAAAAGTTTAGTATCAAAAGCTGGATCTTCCAATTATAGTGAATAACCTAAACTATAACTACATGTTGTCGGGCTTTCGGACCGTATCCAAGACTCCTGTTTGGACTTCGGATGATTTAGCCGCAACCCCCCAGCGGTTTCCCCCGATTCTGCCAGTGTCTTTGCAACACACCCCTGCGTTGGATATATGTATTTCCGCCCCCAAGCCCAATCCTATACCATGGTTCCAGCGGATTCGAAAACAAGCTTTGCAATTGGTCACGGGAGCCCAAATGGTAGGGCTTGGTTTTCATCAATGAGAAAGCTTAACTCATCTTTGCATGCTTTCGGATGCAGTTGGTCCGTGGATTCGTGAGAAAAACAACATTGAAGCTCGCGCGTGGTGGTTAAAGATCTTTCCGTCCATCCGTTCGGCGGGACTCGATCCTCATGAGTTGCACGGTCTGGTGCAAGCCTTTCAGTTTTACTGAGAGTCAGATGGTTGACCTGCATGTGCAAACTGCGAGAGCAGTCGTCATTTATATGTTTCATCTTAAAATCCTAGTTGATGATCCAGGACAAACCTGGCGCCAATGCTTGCAGCGTGGCAGCACCAGATAATAATTACAGGTATGGGTTATATTAGGTACTCCTATGACGGATCTATAAGAAGGCAACATCTCCCAGAGCACATTCAACCATTCTGAAATTAATTTTTGTTTCGAATTACCCATAGTAGGAGGAAAACTTGCTCTACATAATCATAAGCCTTCCGAATTTTCCCAGATATCCAAACATGGTCGCTTTTAGCAGAATTTCTTGCGCCGCTCTAGCGGTCGGCGTTGCATCTGCACATACAATTTTCCAAGAAGTGTGGGTTAACGGTGTCGCACAAGGCCATGTTGTGGGTGTGAGGGTACCGTCATATGATGGCCCGATCAGCGATGTTACTACAAATGATATTATTTGCAACGGAGGGTAAGTATTCCGACATTGTATCCCGTAAAAACGAAGAGATAGCAGCTGATTAGTATTTCATTTATAGCCCAAACCCGTTGAATAAACCGTACTCCCAGACGATAATCCAAGTGAACGCCGGCTCCTCGATCACATTGGAATGGCATCACACTCTTGACGGCGCCAACCCGAGTGACAGCGCCGACCCAGTAGATCCAGGACACAAAGGGCCGATAATGGCGTATTTGGCAGCTGTTCCTAACGCCCTTCAGGATTCGGTTACCGGTCTGAAATGGTTCAAAGTCTACGAAGACGGCTGGGATGCGGCGACCAACACCTGGGCCGTTGACAAGCTGTACGCTAACAAGGGGTTGGTGACTTTCAAGCTTCCAGAGTGTATTCAGTCAGGAAACTACTTCTTGCGCGGAGAACTCATCGCCCTTCACGGTGCTGGGTCGAACTTGGGCGCCCAGTTCTACATGGAATGCGCACAAATCAACATTGTTGGTGGTGGAACCGCCAGCCCACCCACCGTCTCTTTCCCCGGTGCATATGCGCAGAACGATCCTGGTATTCTGATCAACATGTAAGTTTCGTGAGGGTCATTCAGTGTATTGGGTAGTACTGACATTAATTCCGTAGCTATTACCCACCAATCACTACCTACGTGATTCCCGGCCCCCGCCCATTCACCTGCCCTGGGGGTAGTAACCCTACTACAACTTCCAAGCCAGCCACATCTACTTCGAAGACTACCCTAGCTACGGTCACTACCCGTTCGACAACTGCTGCAACTACACCTGTTACGACCACCCGTTCTACGACAACCACCACCAAGGTCACGACGACGGCGACGACAACTACTACCAAGGCCACGACAACTAGTAGCACTTCTCCCGGGGGCGCTGCTCTTTACGGCCAGTGCGGTGGCATAGGTTTCACCGGCCCGACGACTTGCGCTTCGGGTACCTGCAAAGTGCAGAACGCATACTTTTCTCAGTGCTTGTAAAAAGACCCTGAATATTCTTGATTTCCAAAATCTGTATATAACTATGCTGAGGGGTGCGAGGAGCTGTATATAACATCAATTAATTAATAATATGGATTGTGAGCAGGGAATATCTGTTTCTAGGAGTACATGACAGAAGTAGAGTTAACAAACATATCCCAGATCGCGCCAAAGTCACTATAGTAAGCGGAATCTCTATCTGTGAGAAATACATGTTCGAAAGATTGCGAAAGCTTTCCTAGCAGGCTATCTAGTCGTCCAAATTGCTCCATCTGGTGAGGAACGGAGTGTATCAGACACCCGAGTTCCGATCTGCTGATGTTCGTCGATATTCTAGATATACCCTGTTGATCAACTGCACTTTGATAAGCTTGAAACGTGTCTTCGACTATGATGGTGAAGTTTTGTCCTAGGCCTAAGAGGCTGGAGTTGAGAGCGGGTGTTCCGGGGTTATGAATAACCTTGGATACAGTGTTAGTGACGTTTTGTTGGATTTCTTGCGTTGGCACTTCTAGGCACTTACCATAGACTCCTGCTTTCGAAATCCAGCACTCCTCACGTTCTCCGTAATAGCGGTTAAATAGCTAACCGCGTCAGATATACTCTGATTATTTCCTTGTGGTGTTTCATCAAAGAAAATGCCATCTAACAATCCCCACTTGGCGTATTCCGCGACTTCAGCATCCACATCTGCAATACTCCGGCGTCCGTAGTCCGTAAAGACGTATCCAACGGTGAGCACATTTTTAGCGGCCTTGAGGCGGTGTATATTACTTTCGTAATCTGAATTAAGCTTTTCACCCGGTCCGTCTGATGGGTTTATGATAACTGTCCAGTGAATGCCAGTGTAAGAGTGGTTGTCAAGTCTATGATCAAGGTCAATTAATAGATCGTAAGCGAGCTGGTTAGGTAAAGAGACTCTGGGTTTTTATAGATCTAGGCATTATACTTCTCATAAAGCTGGCTCCAAGCATGATCACTCGGATATAGATACAATGGTAGGACGATAGAAATATTGGTGGGAGGTAGCGGTGAGTTGCTGGAATGTGAATGTCGCTTGAGAACTACGACGGGGACTGTGACGCCAACTACAATGACGCATATTATTAACGCAATGACGCTGTAGAAGGTCAAGCGCCTAGACATGTTGAGAAGATTCGTACAATTGACTTGATTATTCTTCGGAGGAAAGGATATCAAATTTTTATTACGGTGGGATATTCTGTGTGTTTCGAACCAAGGGCAGGCCTTTGGCCCAGACCATAGCCATGAGCTCATTGATAGCACCAGGTACACATTCTTATTAAAATTAGGAACGCTAAATGAAACCTGCATACCAAAAAAATATGAATGTGTATGAAATGCAATTTAAATTCCGCAAACGGTATTCATCGCCTAGGTAACAGCGATGGGTCACTAGCCAAATGTGTTCCCCTTAAAGGTACTTGCTGAAGTAGTCTGCGATCTGTCTGTACCTGCATGATCAGAAGTCAAAAGAATGGTGAGTAGTAGTGTTTCAAAGTTGAAATTGTTTAATTCGGTATTGTGGACTATCTTGCCATGCGTACCCTTTCTCAAAAGCGGCTTTCTCTTCAGTGTTAAGAAGATTGGCTTTCCCACCCATCCATCCATGAATATTTGAGATATAAGTCTCAACGTGGCCGTTCTCACCTAACGAGTTTTTATAATTCTCGATCGCGCTAACATCTTCGCCTTTTGAGGCCAAGCATATATGAGGAATCTTTATAAGTTTGGGGTCTTCGGATGCGATGTACCTAAAGCCTTTGTTACCAGTTGACGTTAAAATAAAATAAAGATCAAGACCAAACATACGATGGGTGTGCTTGCCCAGATACAAGAAATGGGGTTCCCTCTCTTGACATTAGTGCGACCGCTTTTCCGCTGAAGCAAAGGCCAAAGATACCCCATTTCTGAACCGCTGACCATTGGATCTTCCACTTCTTGAATTCTTCCGTGATCTGCCCTGGAATTTCTTGAAAGTTGTTTATTTTGTTTTTCAACTTGTTCACGAGCTCGTTTTTCTCTTTCTCAGAAATCTGCAATAAATTCCTATCTGCAGGTATCGCCCCCTCAGCGAGAACATCAGGCATAATGATGAGGCTGCCGGTTAGTCTAGAAAGGAAGTCCGCGGCGGTAAAAATCTGGTCAGAGTAGCCGTATGCATCGTAGATGAAGACGATACCGGATTTAGCGTTTTCTGGTCCAGTTACGTCTGCAATTGGGTATTAGTTGGGTACTGGCTTCGAAAACACTTTGCGCACGGTGGTGGAATTTAATTTAAAGAGCAGGTTTATGGAGTGCAGGTGACTCACAAAGTTTTAGTCCACCAATATTCTGATAGACACCTTTAAAGCTATAACCGTCCATACGGACAGGAGGTGTGCATAGGCAGGTGTTTGAGGGTTCAGTAGCCATTGTGTGGTTTTTTGTTGAGTATTCGAATATTCGAGTTAGACAGTGAAGGGGTGAGTTTTTTAGTGCAGGTTCGAAATCTGTTCCATTGTAGGACTTTAGCACCTTTTATCTCTCTTGATATAATATAATAGAATGTTTTCGGTGGCCGAGGTTCCTCAGATCAGGCGAAGCTGGCTGCTCGTGGTTGAATAACGGCAGAGCCGCGGAGCTGACGGGGATAATCTCATAAATCCGTTGGTCACTCGATCATTATCGTAATATTGCGGAATGATTGTGATATGTCCGTTAAACGAGCTCTTGATACGAATAAATGCATCATTGGCTATCGTAACTTGCTGTAATGCGTACACCTTGGCGAATTGAATAAAAACCTTGATCTAAAAATTGTGTCTTCGGATATCTCGGCATATCCTAGCTGGACTCTGTTCTTATATGGCACAATTATGCCGGATTTTTCCAACCATCGATCATTTATAAGCTTTATCAATTTCTACCCTGCTCTCTCGATCCGCTGGATTCGAATATCACTACCCTAGTTGAAGACGCAAATGCCGAGTGACAGGCGCGAGCGGGTTTAGTGAGCGGAGACAACACACTTGGGCCTGATTGCGAACATCAGTACGATACAAGGTAGTGACGTGGAGAGTTTGAGGGATATCGTTCGATTTTGCGCTAGTTTAGTCGATATTTGCGGACAAACGACGGCCGTGCATCCATCCATGACTTGGTTTATGCTCATTTTGAGGATTGCTATCGTAGATAGGCTGTCGTTCATTCTTGCTTACGTTTAGATACAACCTGGGTGAGGTGACTATTCGGTAAATATAACTCTCGGGGATCGATTTCGGAATTCTGAAAATAAGAATGAGGTTGATCATAGTCTTAATTTCCTTCTTCTGTCTCCCAAATGATGGTTTGGGCTTCAAATTCTTAACATCGCCCGATCTCGCCAATCAAGCGACTGTGGTAACAGGAGATATCAGCCAGTACAGGATACCAATCGCCGGTGAAACATTCGCATCATGGGAAAGGAATGTTGAAAGGGGTGTGCTGATAGAGATATTTCTTGAGTTTTACCGACAGGCCGATACCGAATGGGAGGGTATATTCTATGGCAAACGGACTGGCGGAGACTACCAAGAGAGAGGAAACTCGCTATTCGATCGAATAAACAATCTCAATTCTGCACTTGACGAAATATACACGGAAGCGAACAAGGGGAGGGAAGCACCGACCTGGTTTCAAAACAAGGTGATCCATTGGATGAATGCTCTGCTCGAGGTGATCATCAGTACAAAGCCGGATAGCATATATACGACTGAGGGGGCGATGGTGGTACCAGAGGATCTCAAGTACTCTGTCGCCATGCTCGATCAGGACTTTCTGCAAGACATCAGAGACTTTGAGCAGATGGAGGAATCTCTGAGGCAGCGGTCAACAGCTGACCATTTACACCTGCTCTTTATACCCACTTTCCGAGGTCCGAGCTACCCATATCACCGCAATGGAACACATATAAGGTCAAGGTACGAAGAGGTTGCTAGATATCTGGTCAACGGAAGGGAGGTCTCATCTGAAAGGGCGGAGGATGTCCATGACCACGAATTTCAATTCGTCGTCAGTGACCTAGACGTCTCACTGGAACACAAACAAGTCATAGTATATCTCGACCCCAACAAGACTAGTCGAATGAGAATCACTATCTTGATGCTCCGCGACAAATTCATAAAAGCGAAGACAGACGCCTTGAAATACGGCTGGGAAGTTCGAACTGAGATGGGATATTTTGATTCTATCGTGGCGGGGCTGCGTGATGGGCACCCCACGATTCTCAAGCGATGGAACAAGATTAAGAAGGTTATTCTCAATATAGGATACATTTTCGATAATTTGATCGAAGGCCTTGACGGGATGGCGGAAGTGTTAAGAGTTTTGGAAGTTCCTGGTCTATCCGATTCCATTGATGATTCGCTGGAGGGTGGACTTCCAGAATTATCTATTGAGCACGAGGTTATACTCGACCAAACCCCAGATTTCAGAAAGCCGAGCAATAAGCTTGACCAGTATAACCTCCTGAAACTGGAATATGTCCCAATATCGCAGCTCGAAAGACTAGAGATTGACGCGGAGACAGGTTTACCATCCGGGTTGGGTAAGACGGAGCCCAATAGCTTTAGCGAACGGGAATCGAGTGATCCCAGTATCCTGCAAGAAATCACTCCCATATTAGTGGATTTACAGGAGCCAGGTTTATCTAAGATACCAATGCCGTTACCGGAGTCACTCCCGCAGTCGAGCACTAAGCTGCTTTCAACTGATGGCAGCCCCTCCTTTCAAACAAACCTGCTGAAGAAATCCGGATTGAGTCCTGGTGGTGGTATGAACCCGCCCCGGCGATCGATATTCCTCCCTAGCTCGAGGTTTTCAGATATGGCGGGATTTGCCGGTAACACAGATTAGATTTTCACGGATCTCGCCTTTGTCCTCAAAATGTCTTGAATGGTAGGTTAGGAACTAATGTTAGCTAGAGTACACCTTTACTAACACAACTAATTTCTTGAGCATTTACTATTGAGCTTCCGCGTTTTAGAATCCGGGTTCTAGTATTAATGCGTATTTTGCGTTGCTTGTTGGAATCCTCTTTGGGCATGACTGGGCTGCTGCGCGCTTCGGCCGAGGGACCGGAAACAGGGGTTTCCGGTCTGGCTTACATACATACAACCTTGGCCATATCTTGGGCCCATATGCCCATCATCTTGCTTCGTTACAAACTGCTTTATTGTATGACGCGTATTGATCGATTACAACCGAGGGTGGACCTTTACGTGTAAAGCTGAGATTTAGAACATCTATTCACATATTGGTAATTTACCCGCCCCACCGCAGGTCAACGCACTCCTCGCTTCGGAGTCACCCTCCCAGCTCGCGTCGCACGTCGCGCAAGCAGCTCTACCATATATCGATTATCTACCATGTCTAGCACTTCCGCCACAATACCAGAAGCTACGGTCCCGACGTCACAACAGCCTAAACGCCGGAAACTTACAGAGAAACGGAGGGCCCAGAATAGAGAGGCTCAAAGACTCTTTCGTACGTAACTTGCTGTACCATTCATTGAGAGCCAATACGTCAGGTCCGACTCGGTTTAATCGATTTCGAGAAAATGGTCAGAGACTAACCCGAGTTCCACCTACATCATACTCTGTAGGTGAACGTAAAAGAAAGAAGCTATTTGAGAACCTAGCGCAGTCCACAGACCCGGAATATTGGAGCGGCAATGATGGTATTGCCGGGGTTGACCAACCGACCTTGCGCCCAGTATTGGGAGTTTCTTCAGCCTCGACCTCGGGAATTCCTGACACTCGAGTCTCATTGCCATTGAGCAAGGAACAAGAAGTAAACGAGTTCGCAAACCAGTTGTATAGCATGGACGTCGTCTATAGTTCCGCGAATCGGAAACCTTCGAAACGTGGGCAGGGACCCCAGCTTGTCAGCCTTCACTGGTTGCTGAATGATACTTCCGACCCCCCCGTCAGTATTCCTGCCATGTACAGCAGTCATTATACAACAGATAATAGTCCAAGTATTTATGATCCTGCCCTGGTCCAGCCTGCTATTGAAGCTCCGGTGGAAGTCAGCGGCAACGAGGGAAATCTCGGTCAATCAGAAGAATTGTCAGCCATTATATCTGAAAACCACTTCCCCGATCCACCCCGCCTTGATGTCAGCAATAGTTCGGGGCTTGGCGAACTACCCTTATCCGTCGCAGACGACCAAGCTCCGCTGATCACAGAGCCCGAAATGGAATCTCCTAAGTATACAATCCAAGATGTCATGAAAGCTGGCTTAGAAGCTCTCACCACAAGCGAAAAACAAATAGACATTCGTCTTTCTGGAAACAAGAGAGTTTGGAACGCTGGAAACTGGGAAACTCCTATCGAATTCGCTACAAAGATAATGTTGCAAGAACTACTCACACGGCCGCCATCACCGCAAAGAACCTCGATCGACGTCGTCGCGATCACCACACTTCGTGCATTTATGGTAAATGCGAATTCTATCGGAATTTTTGATCCACTCCCAGAAGACTTCAAAGATCCGCTCAAATCACCGTTCGTACAGTACTACTTTTTACATGACAAGTCTGTTGAATCGGTGCAGGAGAAATACGCGACTGTGGCGAAGGCTCTTCGACCATGTGATCTCCAGTGTAGCACACCACACAGACCGTATATAGATGTTTTCCCTTTCCCTAATTTTAGGCAAAAGGTAATTGCGGCAGGATCAGGTGCATTTATTGGAACAGAATTTGACGAGATTGAGCTTTGTCGCGACCTTGGGAAGCCTTCCATCGTGTGTTGGGGAAGCGGATCCGGGAAATTTGGAGGAGAACCGTGGAATCCTAGAAGCTGGGAGGTTAAACCCTGGTTCATCAAGAAATGGTGGATGTTGATGGATGATGATATGAGGGAAAACTCAAGATGGTGGAGACATTTGAGGGAGGAATACGCCGAAGACCTTGACTAGGTGTTGAAGACAACAGTACCATGAGTTGGTGATTGTTGAAACATTGTCCCCCCTAGGCCTGGACACTTTTTATTCTTATTATCAAATTTCAAATCTATGTTTTATTGGGGAAAATCATCGCAAAAATCAAGACAATCTACAGCTCTAACGCGACGCCAAATACCGAAAGACCGGAAATAATAAGACAGAAACCCCAAACTCCGTGCCAAAGACCTGCTAAGCAACTTCGGAGCGAGAATAGGAGCTCGATTGAAGGCGGACTAGTTCCATCCGACTATTCCTTCCGCGATTACCTGCCTGCTATTCATCAAGGTCATCTTTCGCCCGATGATGCCCCCGCCCCCTACTCCGAGATCTAACCTCGAAGGCAGAGATATTTCATAATCTTCTGTTCCATATAAATCGAACGAAATGCAGTGAAGGGGGGTTTGCGAGGCGGTGTCTGAATTTAGATTACCATCTTGGCTATTTTTCTTCTCGTCAGAAGGTGCTTGGAAAGTCATGTTTCTTGTGACTGCACTGGGGAGACTTACTGGATTATAAGGCAACATGAATTCAACGAGGGTAATCTGGTGCTTTTCTCAAATTGAAATGTTGCTTTTGTTGGTATATCTTCGTCAAAATTTAGAAGCGTTATCTGGGCGTTGAATAAAGCCTCTGACTGCCAGTCTTTGCCTCTGAGAATGGCGATCGCACCACCTTTGCTGACTCTGGAAGAATGACCGTTGCACATGGTAACTAATATGTCTTTTCTGTCTTCGTGATTCCGCTGGAATCTTAGGCGAGGAAGCCTGAATCAAAGATGAGAATGATCGGATGTGTTGTATTGACTGGCATACAAGCTTGCTAACATTTAGCTGGCGTAAGTGGAGAATGATATCTGTCTGAACAGAACCTTCAAAATCAAGATGCCGCGATCACCGTTAGTATAAATAATCACATCAGCATTTGGCCAACGTTAACCTTCCAACTCCAATCTTGTAACGATCGGTCTCTGTCTGACACTTCTCTTGAGTCCGTACTCGTATCCACTTGCCTTCTCACTGGTCGAAACTTCGAAAACTTGCTCATATTCTCACCATCTGACAAGCCCCACCACCTTGCGAGCTTGAGGACTTCCGAACTGCTACGCTAATGCACGTTCAGTAACTGTTTCCACCCCTATGTGCGCAAACTTGCTCAGGTTTGGGCGGTCGGCGAATCAGCTGCGAAGGATTTGACAGGGGTATGTTGCGGCGTGATTTGGGTCTCTTAGTTGACCAATTGGGTGCAGGCGAGCGAGGGAACAACCAAATTTGTCTACAATCACAAGCTCCACAATTGCATGACCAGCTCTTTGAGAACACGGAATGGAAACTTGTGCGGTAAGAAAGTAGACGAGAGGATTGGTAATAATGTGCTCAGTACTGATGTGAGCGAACTATGATCACCAGGTTTTGTTGAATCCTTTCCACGAAGTAGCTAGTAGCTAGTGCATCCGAGATGGTGTTTTTGAATCATTCCGATAGTTATTTTCTCGCCACTGACTAGACTATTACGCAAGCCCTCAAGTAATTTTACAAACATCATCTTTTATAATTTAGAAACCTGCGCTTTTCCATCAGAAAATATTCCATCGAAACCAAAGTCTTGATTTCTCCATTTTATTAAGGACACCAAAAATTTGCAAATGGCGGATACATACAGCCTCCCTTCACTCCCCTACGCTTACAATGTTAGTATCACTATCCAAGACAAAAAGAACGCTGTATATGTCAAAAAAGTCAGCACTGACTTGTAGCAACTCGCCATAGGCTTTAGAACCTCACATATCCGCGCAAATAATGGAACTCCACCACTCCAAGCACCATGCAGCTTATGTCGCCAACCTCAACAAAGCGATATCCTCCCCGCAAGCTACAAATACACGGTCCCTAATCCATTTCAACGGTGGCGGTCATATCAACCATTCCATCTTCTGGAAGAATCTTACACCCGCATCTTCTGCCGACGCTGATAAGTCCTCGGCTCCAACTTTGATTCAAGCCATAGATGAACAATTCGGTTCCTTCGCGGAATTCAGATCGAGATTCAACGCTACGTTGCTGGGTATCCAAGGCAGTGGATGGGGATGGTTAATTGTCAAAGACGGTGGGAAGCTTGGTATAATATCTACAAGGGATCAGGATATCGTACCTACGGAAAGCACCGCTATCTTCGGGGTGGATATGTGGGAGCACGCTTATTATCTACAATATTTGAATGGAAAGGCTGCGTATGTGGAGAATATCTGGAATATCATCAATTGGAAGTACGCGGAGAGTAGGTTTAAGGGGAACGAGGAGACCGAGTTTAAGGAGCTACGTGCGATGTTGTAGAGCCACCCTGTCATAGCTTGCAATTTTTTGTATTTTGAGTAATAAACTATAGAATGAATTCTCTGGTATGACGCATGTAGGATTAAACTAGATGCCAATATATTTCATGAGGTTTCCCTATTAATGCTTTCCTTAAACTAGGTGCCACTGTGCCATTGATTACGAAGTATTCTTAACCCCTTGAACATCTAAGCATTGGAGGTATACACCAAAAGCCTTCATATAATAGCATAATATAGCATCGGAAGCTTGTAGCGAGCATAATCTCCTAGGTCGATAACGAGACTAATTCCTTCAGGACGTATGATAACTCTTTCTATACTATATACTACATAATATTTCTAGCCTTTAATAAGTAGGACTGAGTCAAAAAACATGCGTGTGCGACACGAGTCTTGTCCTGATAAGAATAGGCTCAAATAATGCATTGACGATTTTCTCGACATTTTTAGATATATATATTGAAATTGATATATAAAAGCCACCTTGGATCCTGAAGGCATGACGGATGATTTTAAATTCAATTGGCATAGTCTCGAAACCATCCTCACACAAAAGCGGTTAGCCCAATGCAGAGTCTTCCTACAGCGAAATGAATGTACACTCAAAAAGTATAGTGAAGAAAAAGTCAGTATCGTTATAAGGTTAGCTGGCAGATACTGCATGAAGATGAATTGTGTCATAATTTCCTGACAGATATATTGTATATATACACGTGAAATAGTAGTACGGATTCTAGTGTCAAGTCCTATCAACAAGGCACCGCATTGATCAATGGGATAAACCCCGAAATGCAAATAGTAATTAAAAAAGCAAAATTTCAAAGAAGGTGTGCAACATTGAATACGAGACGTGCTAGCTTACGATCGTCAAAATCCAATAAAATATCAGCTAGGCAATTATGACCAACCTCTGTCTGAGTGTTAAAGAAAGCTCGGTTTATTCCGCGCTGGAAGCTTAGTATCTGTAACAATATATCATTTTTGGTCTTTATGACCTTCCAATTCGTATTCAGATCGATATTGTCGACCCCCCCCAAAGCTGCCATCTGTCTATGATTTCCGCTGTATCTCCACGGTGTCGCAGCGGCATTGCATATAACAGGGAAATACAAGGGGTCTATTGCCCCAAAAGGCAACTACGTAAGTTTAGTCAATAGTTATAGGCGAGACCACGCGATGAAGGGATCATCTCAAAACTAGTACCTGTCGATCTGAACAAGAGGCATATATTTGTTCGTTTGAATGTTGAAATTCGGCGAATCTATGCTCTTTAGGGAAGGCACAATAACTAGTCGAGATTTTCAACGGCAAAAGCTTTAAATGTCTATCGGCAACCGTCGCATGAAATCGCGCCTGCCTAGGGAAGTCAAAATCAGACGAAATTTGTCGTAATCTCTTTAGGTTGACTGATATGACAATGGCAGAGTATACTGATAAGGATGTCGATACGATATCAGAGTGAGAGGAAGGTTGTCATAGGGGAAGATAGACGCGGCGAATTCCGTGACTATGAATTTTAGCTCATTACCTAATATCTATGCTGTTAGCATGATAATGGATAAAGAAAACTGTTTTATGGAAGGACGGACGAGATGGAAACGTCAAGGTGTTTTGAGGCTAAAAATTATATTCAACGCCACCTTAACGATAACGACGATTTTTTCAGGACCTCCTACGAGGCTTTAGACCAAGATAATTTTGTAGGTGTCAAAACTGTTCAAGACGTTTCAAACTATCTATAATTCCTTGGCTTAAATGGTGGCGGGTGCATTGATTCTAGATTAAACGAGTTTCTGAAGCGTGGCCAAGTCTAATGCGCACCAGAACAGCCTAGCGAGGCCAAACTTATATTTAGATATTAGTATACATACTTGCGGTAAAAGTAAATATTCGGCGAGCAATTAGGCCGGGAGACACCATCAACCGTAAGCTCATTATTACGTATCAAAAGGTGTCGCGATGTACGTATCGAACTCAATTTTAAAATACTGATCTACCCATCTGTCAATGCCTGAAGTTATGTCGATACCAGGGGTCCATGCGATGTCTTGGAAATAACCGAGCTCACTAGACTCCCCGGAAAGTGCCTTGTCAAAGTGCTGTCATTTCAAGGTGACAAAGTGCGGGGTCGAGGGCTCCTCCTACTTTCACTCGCATATGTACTGTCGCATAGATGCCGATCGGTTGGAATTTCATTATTCCTTCGTAACGTTACTTTTTGTGAATCATAGAGAGCTATTATTTGGGTCTGTTACTTCGCCTTTGTGCAGCGGGACCAGCTGACCGGGGGCATTCCAGCAGCTATCCTATCATTTGGGTTACTAGCAAGCACTTCTACAGGGAATAATTGATATATCTCTACCTGGGTGATCTTTGGCAAAGTTCGAGTTGAAGATCGATAACCCCAAAATTTCAATGCGTATTAAACATATCTCAGACATCAAGACATCAGATCAGATGTGCCTGCAGCCGCAGGGCTCAAATCTGCGAGATCACTTCGCGGATTCTCCGGTTTGTGAACCGTTCCGGAGTATGTGTTGCGGGTTGTGGGGCATTTTATGCGTTTCAAGATTGCGCGGTGTGGCAGCCTCCTCGAGTTCTAACTGCACCTGGCCACCCAACAAGTTTGCAAAGCTGCCTAATCCTTCCTATCAGGTGAAGAACCAGTGGATATCCACGCGTGAGGGAAGGCAGTTGAATCCTCGGAGACGACCTGTCAGTCTCACCTGCAAGCAAGCCACCGCACCTATCCGACCAATTGTTGTCGCTGGTCCAGATTCCTACGCGATAAATAAAAAGGAGTCCCTTGATATGCTTCGGAGTTTCCGCGCTGATGTTTGTGTCTGATAGGATCAGTATGAAAGACGTATTCCGTCTTTACGTACGCACCTAGGAGGCCATGAGTCGGTTCGATATCAAAAGACGAACTGTTTGGCTCCACCCCTATGCCCATGGCGGCTTAGGGAGTGAAACGGCTCGTTGCTTGGCGTGCACTCCATGTTTTAAACCGCACCTTCCGAATCGCGCTCGAGGCATGTTGATGGACTGGCTCAGTTCGCACCAGCTCGAGAGCAGGCTTGCATCACGGCTAGTGGTCGCTACGGAAATTATAGGCCCATAATACCCCACCTGCCCTGCAGCGAGTCTAGCGAGGGACCCTAGATCCATGAAATGTACACTATCCAAGAGCTGTTCCGAGGTTCTATGCGTTCATGCGGACACTAGTTAACAGATGGGATACATGCAGATCCTCGCAATGTGACCTGGCTGCGCAAGTTCTCCTCTTCGTTCTCATCCCTCCCGCTCTACACTTGCAGCCTGAATACTCGCCGGCGATCTAGCGTCGGGAGCCCAGACCAGGTTACCATCGACAGATCTCATAGAAATGACCCCCAGTCATTTCCTGAATTTGCGAGGCTGTGTCCGTTTCGAACGTGTTGATTCTCGCAAATGAAAACGGTTTGCGGTCTATGTACACTTACCACAGGATTTGCCCAATGGCGAACGGCCATGCGCTTCATTCATTCAGTCTCGCTAGTTTGATATAAGTATACGCCTGAGTCTCCCATGTCTTCTCTTTTTTGTCTCTATCCGCTCAGGCTTCCAGCTTCAAGCGCCTCTCCACATTCGTTTCTCCAAACCTGCCGAATCCAACGATTTTGGCATTCCACTCCTTTCAGAGCCTTTTCGTTCTTGAGTTTGACCCAACTGAGTACATTCTTTAATACTTGCTTGAATAGTTTTAACTATTCTTTTATCTATCTCAATTTCCTAATATAGTATTCTTTCCGATCCTTTTTTCCGGTTCCTCAACTACTAGGCCTCTAGTTTAGGTTCTCCCCGCTTTCTTATATTATTTAATCTACTGCATTCATCCCATCTTCCGGCAATTAAGAACTTGATCTCTACTTCACCATGAAGGTTCAAGTTGGCGCTTTATGGGCATCTACCCTCCTTGGGTTGGCAGCTGCGCGGCCAGCCTCGAAGCCATGTGCTGGCAACCCGAAGCCCACGAGCACCTATCAGACCTCGTCGGTCACGATTGCGAGCTATAGTGGACTCCCTTCAGGCAAGCCTGTTGACAAGGAAAGCATTGCAACATTACTTCCCGGTGTTTTCTGGGACAAAGATTTGGATGACGTTCAGAATTTGATCCCGGAGAACAAATGCCAGCTCTTTTATGCTGAGCACAATGGTAAGTATTCTCAGTTCTCAAAATTGAATCATACTTAGAAGCTAGATTTAACTTTATGCAGACGCCAAGAGACCAGGTCAAATTGCCCAAGCAGAGTACAAGATGAAGTACCCAACTGTGGCCCTTGAGCATTCTCGACATGTCAAATCCGTCAAATGTTCAAAAACAGACCATATGGACGTCACATTTAGAAGCAAGGAGGCATATCTTTGGGCTAAGAAACACTGGATTCCGTTCAATTCTGAGACCAATGATACCATGGTATTTGTTGGAAAGTTCGATGGCTGTAATCCTACCAAGGACGACGGGATGAGGAGTTGGAGTGTGGTCGACGATGTTACTTTCAACGATGATACCTTTGATGTTGACGCCACTATCAAATATCAGGATATAAAAGAAGTCGTTGATAAAGCCACCATTAGGTTTGGAAAATATGTTCCGAACTCGCAATCGCAGCCAGCCGATGGACCAGCCGCCCCCACTCCCGCTCAACCGTACCAGGCTCCATACTATGCTTCCGTCGCGAGCGCTACCCCTACCCCGACCGCCCATGGAAAATCTGTAGCTGACTATGGAAGGTGGGGCGCTGACTTTGATGCGCAGAAGGATGACAAAATTGGCTACGTTGATGCTTCCAGACCAAGAATTACACCAGGTCCTCGTCCCCGCACGGGTATGAACAAAAGATGGGGTTGGAATCCTTGGGAGGATATCACTTCCGCTTTTAAGGCCGTGACATCTGAAGTGAAGGAAATAGCTACCGACGTATCCTCCGTTTTTGATATTGCAACCTCTGCGATTGAAAGCGGCGCCAAAGCTGTTATTACGGACGCAGCGAGCATCATAAACGACTGGACTTCTTATACTGGCAACCTAGACCTACCTACCTTCAATATCAATGTCGACATCAATGACGAAAACACCCCATGGAACCTTCCCGGAAGAAAGTTTATCGACAACATTGGTGGGGTTACTCTCTTCTGCGTTGACTGTGGCGCTGAGGGTTCAGCACATTTCAGCGCCAGTGTTACCTTCTCCCTTCTCCATGGAATCGAAGCTGGCTCTATCGATTTCGAAGGGAACATCAAGGCCAAATTCTCTGTAGGAATAATCAACAACAACACTAACATCCATCTCCCATGGCCTGGTGCAGCCTCTTACGAAATTTTTAATGTCGGCCTTCCAAGTCTGTCCATCCCTAACGTTGTAACCATTGGTCCGTATATCGCTCTTGACGTTGTGGGAACAGTTTCAGTTGGTGCCACTGGTCTTATACGCGCCGGATTCGAGCTCGAAATCGAGAAGCCCACGTTCCATGCCGACCTTAAGAACCTGGACAAGAGCACCGCTAGCGGCTGGGAGCCAAAGTTCAAGCCAATTTTCGAAATAAATGGCAATTTGACACTCAACGCTCAGCTCCAAACACCCATTTCTCTCAATTTCGGCATTAATATTTTGAAAGGCACGTTCGAGACTGCTATCTCGCTCTCGGAAGCACCCACTGTTCGACTCAGCTTGACGAATGGTTTTGTTGGAGGGGTTAATCCAAATGCTCTCGATGACCCGAAGACCGGGTTGGTTAATGGAACTTTTACCCCAACCACCGGTACCTGCCCTGGATCTGTTCTCGGTCTCCGAGTCGGTCTTGATACTTTGATTGGTATTAAGGGAACTCCTTTCAGCTATCCACTTCTTAAAATTGATCTTTATAAGAACGAGTGGTGTATTGAGTAAGTAACCATATTTATTGATCATGCATGCTGCCGAATCGGGATTAACAAAATTTTGTTTAGGCATACACTCTGGAGTTTGTTAGATACCCCGACTAGAAGAGCTACGATTGACGCACCAAACCCAGGATATTCCACTGGTCGTATCGACGGTGTTACCACTGGCCTTTCGCTTGTTACTGGAAGCAACGGGAACATCTATGTCGACTCTTCAGAAATCCCCGAGGGCTCGGGTGGTAATGACACATCTTACCAATGGTTGCACTGGAACAATTTGGTTGTCGGCTCTCAAGATGGCCGATTGATGTACACCTATCCAAACGAACTTTCTCAACTTGGGGTTGCCCGTTTCCGTCTTGCCCCATGGGAGCGTCTTCCGAAGACTGCGGAACAGGTTGTTATCGTACCCAATAACAACGCCATGACAGCTTATACTGTTGGAAAAGAGGGCAGAACTCTCTATCCTGTTGCCTGTACATACAAAAAGCAACCAACTAAGGTCTTCCTTGTGACTGACCCTGTTGAGGGGGCTAAGAAGCTGGAAACTCCAGAGTACCGGGATGCAATCACTGGTGGGAACGTTCACGCTTGCGGTTTCGTAAGGTGGAAGAGTGCAATTCTCCAGCAGTTTACACTGCCAGTTGTCAGATCATAGAGCCAAAGGGTTCGTTGCCACTAAACAATTCAGAGAGTGGTGTAGAAAGAAGAGCTTTGTTATGAAAGGAGGGAGTTTTATCACGTTGTTTCCCACGCTCCGCCAACGTGAGAAGAATAAGTTTTTGATCACAAAGGCATAAGGAAGGTTGAGCAAATATTTTCATTTGTAGTTTAATGTTTTAATAGGGCGGCTATACCATGGATCTGTATACGATACCTGCCTGTATATGCATAGCTGTCTGTAATTTTTCTATCTTACAAATATACCCACGATACCATTATATTATATATTAACACACTGAGGCTGCCTTTGACCCGCTGAAATGGTTGCTGGCTGCATGTACACCGCTTGTGGCGCCCGAAACCTTTTTCTTTTCCTTTTTTTGATTTATATGATACCTACTAAATTGGAGATTGATTTTCAGGTTCCGTATTTTGTTTTAGCCGAGCTCCTGATATGCATTCGTAGATCACTAACGCGAAAACTGAAGCTTGGTGAATATAGGGCTGTATTGTTAGTGAGGTTTACTCAGGTGAATAATGATCACGCCATACGTCATGTTATCATTTTAGGGTTTGTAAGATCAGTGGTACCAAGTGATAGTTATGGTAAGTTATCGATTTCATTTGAGGCCCAATATGTTGTCTAAATAGGCTGGCTAGTAGTTTGAACGATCGCGAGATAAACAAATTTATAGTATCAATTCAACGAGACTCGAGGCTCGAGAAAATGTGATTTTTGAGTTCAACATCGAGAGCAGTTTTAACGAAATTTCCAACCCCGGACACTCGAGATCGAGGCTGCTCTCTATGAATTGCCCCGCGGGCGTGGGATTTACCACCACCAAAAGATTCTCCACCAGCTCCACCAAGCCCACCCCCATCCCCAGTAGTAGCGATAGAACCATCCGTACCAGTATGGCCAGAAACAACTATTAATTTGATTAGTTTAGTCGCAAAAATGGGTGCTTTGCGGTTCAGAGAGGACTTACTATCCGCCAAATCGGCCAAAGTACCAGAACAAACTTCGCCAGGAGATGTAAAAGTTCCACAAGTAACGATTGAAGTAGAGGATTTCCCATACTGTAGATATTAGCATATTTTATTAGCACTACTGATATTCTAGTTCTATTGCGCTGAAGGAGGATTTCATACTCAAACCAGCGCGTCCCCAGATGAACCAAAGGGAGTAGTAAATTTCGATCCAGATCCACCCAAGGCTCCAGACACTATGTAGTGTGTTAGTTGATGCTTATAAGATTGAAACTATGCCTGTTAAAAATCTACTCACAGATTTGGGTACCACCAATAAAGGTAGCCAACAGGAATAACCTTGAATTTGGCTACGGCCAAATCAGCAGCTTTAGCGTGCTCGTCGCCCCAGGCCTGGATGTGGCTAGCATTGCAACCGTTGGCACAAGTAGCATCTGTGGGAGAAAGTTTCTTCTTAGCTGGCACGTCCATAATATATGTACGTAAAAGGTTAAAACCCGTAGTACTCACTGTATCTAGCATTAATTGCAACGACGTTGTTTTTGAGCTCCGAAATAACGGCATCCACCTGTCTATCAATGGGGCCGGGAGTACCAGTTGCTGGGGGATATGATGGCTCGCTGGGAGTGGTTGTGTCCGTGGCGGTAGGAGTTACTGAGTTTGATGGAGAAGGAGAACCCACGCTGCTCTTTGTGACGCTTGATGTGCCAGGGCTGGCAGTCACAGCAGTGGTGCGAACTGTCTCCGTGGACAAGGTTGGGGCGACAGCTGCGAGAGCGGTGCCTACAGAGAATTCAGGTCAGTAATAGAAACACAATGAAGAAAGAGGCAAGAATGATATTAACTGACCAGCAGTAGCTGCTGCGAGCAAAGCACGACTCAGCTTCATCTTGCTTTCAATTCAAGCGCGGTTGCCTGGAAGCTCGAAGCCTGTTGATCTTTACTTTGGATAAAATTAACAAGACAACGGGATTTTGGCTGAGTATTTATAGACGGCTGACGATAGCACGTTCACGAAAATCGGAATCCCAACGAGAAAACAATGAGCTATATTAGCATGGCAGTAGCCATGGCAGAGTTTCAGCTAACGAGCTCGGATGGATGTGTAGCGGCGGGAAAATCAGACAACGGCTTGAGGCTAGATGCACCTCTGCCAGGGCAAGACACCCATCTCACGTTTGTGTAACTTTTTTGACAAGTTGAGAATTTGAAATTGTGTGCATGAAGACGCCATGGCCAGGGAGCCTGTATCACAACATATCCCGGGTCCGACGCCGTAGCGAAGCCGGCCGACCGCTTGACGTGCAAAGCTTCACCATCTCCTTTGTTATGTTCACCCATTGGGAATTCCATGTACATAAAACACCAAGATCTTAAATTTCCCGCATGATACATATATATACGTACGGTAGGAACGGCGACACGGCCCGCAAAAAAATGGCTAACTGATTCAGCTAGATCTAGCCGTTGTGAACTACGTTTGGGTCCAGTTCAGAGTCTGGTTTAACGAGACCAGCCTAGTATGTAAATTTACCATTGTGTCCAAATCAGGCAACTTGTCACGCGTGTCAGGCAAGTAGCCAAATACAAATGGTGTAACTCTTGCTAGCCTTTTATATTATTTGCATTAAACCACGTCATCCTAACATTCCCTTAATCTACATAAACCGCAAAATTCTAAGTTTACATAACTAGTATTCAGGATAGGGTCGAGAATATTATACGTATAAGATTGATCCCTAGAATAGATATATCTATAGAAGTTAGCAAGATCTACTTACTGGCGTACTTTGTTAAAAATAAAAAAAACCTGCGCACCTCAGCAGTCGCCGAATTTGATCCTAGTTCCTAATACCACAATAACTTCGCACACAAAATACGCATTCATCAGATATTATCACTCCACCTAAGCAAGCCATAACTTCTTAGTTACACAGATTTAATTAATTTAATATTACCTCAACTTGGACCCTGCATGCCGCAAATACATGGATAGTTGCACTAAATGCGGTGGCGATATGGGATGAACAAGGCAGGATCAGCTTAACCAGTTATCGATGCAGGTGGCGTTTCAGTGGCGCTTTTTAACGGACGGTACATCCGTCGGGCTGATCCAGCTCTGCGAAAAAAATGATATTGATCGATTGCGACTTTCAGATTGTGGATATCGCTATCGGGATCAATTTGCTTGGCTTGGTGGGAAATTTGGACGAGATGTTCTCTAAATCTCGTCAAGTTGCATTGTGCCTGAAAAGAAGGGAGAGCAGTGGCTGCATTAGAGCTTTGCGCGCATAAAACTCCGGGGTAGAACTTCGGACACAATTCTTCTTGTGGAATACCAGTAGAATCAAATTCGAAGGGCTTAGCGAAAGATATCTCCAGGGGCGTAACCTTGATAATATTTCTCGCTCTTGAAAGGTACCGAATCTGACCCTGGACGATCACCCCATTGGCAGCCGAAAGTCAAATGGAGAAATATTTAGCGAATTTTACATGGGATTGCTGCATCTTTTGTCAGGACTACGAATTCTGTAACAATTGTGTAGAGGGATTTTTTGTGTTTCCGATTCAATGAAATACCATCTGCCGCAGAGCTAGAGTTTTGGCTAATTGAGGGTATTTGAGATGCGGAACCTGCCACTGACACGCATGTCGGAAAACATGCTTTCAACAGAACCAACCACAGGTTAATTCTGCCATTTAGTCAACCCTCTTTAGTGCCCTGAGGAGATCAAACCCACCAGACTCCGGCGCAAATCTGCATAATGTCAACTACTATAGCATCAAGCGGTTTCTTCACAAATATGCTATTTGAAAAAAAGGTCGGTGCCCAAACTGTCTGATATTCGTTTTAATTTTCACGATGTTGCCCCTATCAAATAAATAGCAATTTCATTCTCCTAGCTCAAGCATCCAATGAAAGCTTCAGAGCCCAAATCCCAATGACATTTCGCTCCGAGTCATAAAACTCTCCATAGTAACCCATATCGCCGGGGATCGCTTCACCCGGACTTAATTTTGACAATTTAGCCCTAATCTGGGGGCTGAGGGGTCTATTCGACTCGCCCAGAACAAAAATTGAAACTCACATAAGGATTTCGCCTCCAGCTTCCTTAACTTTTGCCAGTGGTTCATGAATACTGTTGAGTCCGATGAAAGGCTTGACGGACTGACGTGTAGCCGTTCCGGCAACATGGTTTCCCTCACTGACCTGGTGGAGAGCACCATTCAGGTTACCGAAGGGACTTTGGACGAGCTGGTATGGAGCCTCGCTTGGGTGTTTGGCGAACCACCCGAAGGAGTCGCCATAGAATTTCAAGGCTCGCTTCATGTTTGTGACAGGGATTTCAACCCAGCAGAACCCCAACTACATACAATCAGATTGGTTGGTAAAATGTTAGCCTAGAGGCAGAGTCATCAAGTCACTGGAAACAAAACAAGTTTTTCTCCTTACAGGAGTTGGTTTAGATTCTGAGACTTGGGGGTCTGACATGATCGATAGCCAAATCTAGGAAGCTTTCAAACTGAATGCGAGAGACAGAGAAGATGTGAAGAGGGCGATTGCTTAGAAAGATGGGTTGCTCACAAGAAGAGAGATATTGATCTTTTGAAGCACCTTATATAACAATACAACTTCCCGATGCTAAAGCATTCGTATCGGACAGCAGTTCACCCGATCCAAGGCTGCCAATACTCTTCGAAGGTTCGAGCAGAAAGAATAGGACTGAGCGGGCGGCGTTGTAAGTGGAGGACGCGGTTGATCGATGGCCAAGCCTAGCACGGTGTCACATGAAGTGGCGTTGAGTCGGATGAATAATCACACCGGCCGCCCCAAATTGGCCAGTTGCGACAGGCGAAAACGTCTCAATTTGCTAGATTTCACCTATATACCTTGAATCTTGGTCTGGAAAGGCGTAAACAAATCTATTTGGTGGATCCCCTTGCTTGTTGCTTGTATCCACAGCCTGTCAGGAAACGCGAATGAATATCCTATATAATATGCGAGAAAATGAAAAATACGTCGATAGATCTATCAAGACGTTCTGGCTTGAAGAAAGTGTCCGAAACTCAAGACGGCCATTGACACAGCTTCTTTTGGTCTCGTAAACCAAACTCTTCCTTGCACCCAAGTGCTTTGTCTCTTGATAAGGTGAGGCTGGGGACGAGACCAGCTTCTCTTAATTTCGGTGGAACGGTCTCGTTAAACCAGACTCTAATGTAAAACCTAGAGTCTTGTATCAATATCTATTCATCAGTGATTGGAAATTTCCTCCAAGATAAACACTGGTAGGGATTAAATAGACCTAGATTTTCTAGAACTCTTTTAGTTATAGTTCTCGACTTTGGCTTTTGGAGATTTCCCAATGCAGCCGTTTATAAGGTTGCGCCCGTGTCGAAAGTTTTTTAATGCACCCGTTTATGGTAAAGTTCTTCTAAACAACACAAAACCCACCACATCTGTCATTTGCCGCCCTCGTACATAGGAAGAACTACTTGGGCAAGTATGTATATGTAGTTACGTAGTGTAACCAAAGCTTATAATCGGTTGCCATATCGGGCTCCGAGTACCTGATAATCAAAGTTCTGTTCAAAAGATTACTGAATCTCTATACACTCTATTCTGGAAGTATACCGTTTCTGAGAGTGATCGTACAGCCCCTGTAGGGGCTCATCGGCACCCTCGAGTCAAGGGCAGAAAGAAGCTTTGGTCTTGAAGCTAGAGACAGGTATATATTCACTGCCTTGGGACCAAATGTCTCTCCTTCTTTCTTCTGAAATCTATATCCAAACACTCTTTCTTCTTTGAAATATACGCATTCGTTCTCAAACTCGTTTACTGCAGAACTTGACTTCATCCATTCATTCTTCCCTTTCGTCATGCATTACACGAAATTTACTTTACTTCTGTCTGCATCAGCAGTGTTTGCCGCACCGCTTGAGATCGGTAACATCGGTCTCGCATTCCCATCAGGCTCAAACCCCATCCCCAGGTTTTCCACTCTCGCTACACCAAACCCAAATTTCGAACGCGATGGCTTCCACGAGCTCAAAAAGGTCTTTTTCAAATACAAACGTCACAATTCCAACTTGATTATCCCGCCTGGCCTTTTGAATTACACAAAACCATCCACATTAAACCGTAGAGGTGCTAGAATTGGCACCGTTTCGGCCACACCAGTCGCATATGATACCATGTATCTATCGCCTATTACAGTTGGCAAACAGACTTTGAATTTGGATTTCGACACAGGTAGCGCCGACCTATGGGTGTTCTCTGACAAGCTGCCCACTTCTCTTCAAGCTACACATAAGCAAAATGGTGGCAAGATCTATTCTAGTTCATCGGGAACAGTTATGAATGGCCATTCATGGTCAATCGAGTATGTCGATGGCAGCAATGCCTCTGGATATGTGGTGACTGACAGTGTCAAGATCGGTGGTATAACTGTGGCTAAACAAGCTGTTGAGGTCGCATCCACTATTGCAGAATCTTTTGAAAATTTTGAAGGCGACGGATTGCTTGGATTGGGGTTTAGTTCTATTAACCAAGTATCTCCCAAAGCGCAATCGACTTGGTTTGAAAACGCTCTGCCTCAATTGAGGGCCAACCTTTTTACGGCAGACTTGAAGAAAAATGCCGTGGGAAGCTACACCTGGGGTTATATCAGCGCGAAATATTCCAGGGCGGTCAAGTATGCTAGCATCCGTACCTCAGGCTGGTGGCAGGTTGACGCCAGTACCGGCATCAAAGTCAACGGAAAGGCATATTCTGACTCCACGAAAAATCCTCTGGGGGCAATTCCTGGTAAGTTCTTCCTCCACGGTGCTCGCATTTCAATTATGATTTGAATTTTCAACTAACTACTTCTTTAGATACTGGTTCTACACTCCTTATGCTGTCAGACGCAATGGTCAAAACGTATTACTCCCAGGTTTCCGGGGCATCATACAGATCTGATATGGGAGCTTGGGTGTACCCATGTACTTCCGATAGCTCATCTAGTATGCCTTCAATTTCTGTCCCCGTTGGCAGCAATTGGGTCACTATTCCTGGAAGGTATATAACATATGCCTATATTGATTCGGCTAGCAGCATGTGTTTTGGAGGTGTGCAGAGTCTGGGCGATAGCTCTGGTCTACCTTGGATCTACGGAGATGTCTTTTTCAAGGGTGCTTATGCTGTTTTTGATTATGGTAACAAGAGGTTCGGAGTGGCACAAAAGTCATAGTGTACTTGCAACGCATTTCTTTACAGGTTTATATCTTTTTTTCCTCTTCAAGCTTCTATTGACTGGGTATCCATGTTGTTGCGTTCATTCCTACAGCTCTGTCATTATTGATCATTGTTTTACCATGTATATGCCTTGATTTCTACTCTTCCATTAAAGACATAAAATATTGCTTTTTACACTTATATATCCGAACATTTAAAGCTGTCTTTATGACCAAATTCGAGGACTTAATCTTCATTAAAAACATGAATTCTAAGTGTACTAACAAGACAAAGGCGCATCGTTCGATTTTGGGCAGCTCTGCGTGCTGGAATATCCTATTGTTATCGTAAAATCTCGTTCCCAGAAATCGCAATAACATTAGGGCTATACCGATTGGACATTCGGAAACGATAAATGCATATTCCTTCTGTGCTCTTTTGGTTTGCCGGGAAAACTATGGGAGACACCTCTTTTGGTAACTTTCTGGAAAGCCACGGTGGGAAAACTACTGGAGTGTCATCTCGGCCTATCTATAGATTTCGGAACAACGAAGTCCCGAACAACTTATGACGACGTGTAGCTGTGTGTATAATCTGCATTGTAGAGTGGGAGTATGCAACAATTAAGGCTTTTCTGAATTTCCACAAATTCGACAGCGTCATCAAACCCCTCATTCCCTCCTATACCTTGCGGACTTGCTCGTTTCAACGAGGCCAGAGAAACACTGAGACAGCAAAATCACGATATACGCAACCCTGTCGATGAATATACGCATGCAGGCTAAAAATACGTCTACTTCTTACATCACAAAGGCATTATCGCATCGTAAGCCGAAGCACACGCCGATTGGAAACGAACTCATGATGCTTTAAAATCCAAGCCAGCGACTGCTTCTGTTTATGATAGGCGTAATACGGAAATTGAAGTAGAAATAGAGTTTGTCTAGACTTCCTCATCAGAGCGACAGGAATTTGACTTTTGTTGGGAACAAATCCATCCGGTCACCCACAGCTGCGAGCCTCTAAACTTTACATATGCCGGAAAGGTATACATTTAGAACAAACTTTGCACTGCTATATTTCCTAGAATAGGTTGACATCCCAATATAGCGAATGCATGAAGATCTATTGCCCGATATAATCAATTCTTAAAGGTTTCGAACATCGCGTACGATTGATTTCTTTTCCGCATTTCGGCCGAAATAGAACCCATTTTTTTCTAAATATCTGTCATCTTGACGTACCGGAAACTCCGTGAACGTTCTGTAAGTTTATTCGAACCAAACACTGGAGATCCATATCAAGTAGTCTTTCTGCTTATCGACTTTCACAGTAGTCATTAGAAGCCAGTGATCAAATTTCTACGAGCAATCTGGTATTATTGGAGGGCTAGAAACCATCATTAATTTGGTATGTGAAGACCCCAGCGCACAAAACCTTGCAATGGCCAAACAAAATTCCGTCAATGAATTGTGGTTATTTTACAGTATTGCGGGGTAAAGCCTGTCTGAGCGAGTCCCTATCAACTAGACTTCATGCCTGCGTCGGAGATGGAATCCATTTGCGACAGCTAACCGAGATAAAAGTGAAGAGCTCAATATTGTTTGCTAGCTGAGATGGTTGTGCACGACTCGAGGACACTCGCATGAAGTGTTTTTTTATTACCGAATCGCACAATAACATAACGGAGAAGCCCGAAATATTAAAGGTTTTGGTTAAGCTCCGGGCTCCGGGCTCGCTGCTGTAGGCTCACAATGACGACGTCGACGCGGGAATATTCGAATAAGATTCCCTTTCTTGCTTAATTGGTCTGCTTATTGTAAGAAAGAGAATTGGTGATAGATTTGAGTTATACTAAGCTTTCAGGATTGGCTTTGCCTGAGTTGCTTCGAAGCCATTTTGCTCCTGACGATCTAAGTCGGCCCCGCAGGTATTGGACAACTTAATATATTTATGTGGTAAGCTCGTACGTCGGCGAAGTGTTGACCAAAGCTTTGGAGCTTACTCTTTGAGACTCAGTTGAAAGTAGATATCGCGAAACTTATATAAAGTCCTCTGAATCACCCGCCTCCATATGTCTCTGCTCTTCAGCATTATTATTGATTCGTTATTTCCGGCATATTATAGTTCTAGCTACTCATCGCTCAACCTTCTGGCATCTTTATTCATATGCTTCCTCATCGAAAACTTACATACATATACAATACCCCCGTATATTTTGTAATTGCATTTATTGCATCTAGCATTTATTCATTGCATCATCGTAGTATCGTCTGCATTACCGCATTTACAGGGATATATTAGACTCGTTCTAAAATTTTTTCAAAATGCGCTGCTCTTCGGATGCCATCCTTGTTACTCTAATCGCAGCCGCCTTCGTTACCGCGGCCCCGGTCAAGCAGGCTTCTGGCGCGGGAACATCCGGTAGCTTTACCATCCCGATTACCCGCAATTCTTGGAATGTCAATGGTACCAACCACAACGGGCCCAAAGCCTTCAATGATGCCATCCGCAAGTGGGGTATCACAAAAGCCCTGCCAACCGGACATGCCTTGAGAGGCGGCCTTGTACTCGATAAAGCACTTGAGAAACGTCTGTTACAAGATAGCTCCGCAGTGGCTACCCCGGGTAGCTGGGATGTCGAGTACACAGTTCCCGTCAAAATCGGATTCCCGGCTCAGACTTTGAACCTCAACATCGACACTGGAAGCTCCGACCTGTGGGTTTTCTCAAACCAGCAGCCCACCGCCCAGACAACAGATCATGATGTCTTTGTGCCCAAAAAGTCGACTAGTTATACCCCTATGAGTGGGTACACTTGGTCAATACAGTATGCGGATGGATCGGGCGCATCCGGTGATGTCGGGCTTGATACTGTTGTTATCGGAAAGACCACAGTTCTGAGCCAAGCTGTGGAGATCGCAAAGACCGTCACTGGAGGGTTTACTGGCGGTGGCAACGACGGTATCGTCGGTTTCGCTTTTGGCAAACTAAGTAAGTTTCGAGCATCAGTTATACAAAAGTATTAGCATTTGAAGCAAAAGCCCTAACTTCATTTTTCAGATACTGTTGCGCCTCGCCAAGTACATACTTTCTTCGAGAACGTAATGTACTCACTGTCAAACAAGGTTTTCACCGCCTACCTTCGTCATGCGGCTCCCGGTTCCTACGATTTTGGTATCGTAGACTTGAAAAAGTACAACGGGACAATCAAGTACACACCTCTCGCAAATGCCAATGGCTTTTGGGAGGTGGCTAGCAATTTTTACAAAGTGGGAGACAAAAATTACACCCAATCGTCAGCATCCACCGCCATTGCGGATACCGGTACCACTCTTCTCCTGACCAGCAGTGACGCGGCAAGCAGGTACTACGCCACAATCCCAGGTGCTCAAGCGAACAGTCAAGTCGGGGGCTATATTCTCCCCTGTGAGACCAAAACGCTTCCGGCATTTTCTTTCAACGTTGGACAGAACGTTGCCAGTGTCTCAGGCAAGAATATAATTTACGGTACAAGCTTGGGGACCCTGAAGGGTGTTTCTTACTGCTTTGGGTCTATCCAACCTATCGGGGGTAATCAGTTCATCCTCGGTGATGTTTTCTTCAAGCAAAACTTTGCGGTTTTCGATTACGGGAGTTCGAGGTTTGGGTTCGCGCCCCATGACTATTAAGGTAGGATGAGAAATTAGGGAGAGAAGCGCGATCACACTCATTCAAAAATAAGTGTTTTAAAAGTAAGCCCATAAATTTTTATTTTTACTCTTCATCGGCACTCGCCACATACACCCGTTTTCAGCGCGCGAGTCACGGTTATTTCGGCTTTATATCAGCTTGTCATGTTCCAACTCTTGTTTCACACTCATTTGGCGTTATAGATTCAAGTTTCTTTCTGTTCGAAAATGATACCCTTTTTGGCTGATGCGGTGTTGGTTGTTCGTAACACGTTATTTTACCGCGTTAGAAGATCGCGAGATTTTGATCCTAGTTGTTTTACCTGTATGTCGCTTGAATATCAATACTTTATTTTTATTTTTACCTTGATTTTATCTTAACATATTTGATTTTGAACTTTAATGTAAACATTTTTAGTTTTAATATCTCTTTTTAATACACGGCGCTTTTGGTGATATTGAGAGACTTGGAATGAGTTTGATACTCTTGGCAAAAAGTCACAGAAAGATACTCCGAATATTAATTGGAAATGGCGAACTAAAGAGATATTAATTGGAATTATTGAAATCCTGCCGGAAGTTTAAATTGAAGCGATCGTTAAAAGAGGGTTGTCTCGTACGTGAACCAAGCTGTCAAAAGGAAAAGCTCAAACACAAAACAGACTTGCCAATAAACCAAAAAGAAAGAAATAGAATAGTTAGCTACCACCGAACTCCGTGACTATAGGGACCCCAATGCGTCTAAAATCCAGGCAATCTTCTTCATTTAGCAGCAGCAAATTTCTTTTGCGCTATGGCCCCATATGTTCTCAAATCAGAATTATTGTACAGCTGCTTATCCGCCCCGTTGATGACGATATCGAGGTATAATGTCGATAGAGCTTCCTTGCTTATATTGCTAGTACCGAAGGTAAGGCGACCGAGTAAAGGTTCCCCGTTGGTAATGAAGGACGGCTTCGTGACCACGGCCTCGATTTTACCCTGCTCTGCCAGGTCGTACAAATTCTTCTCGGTGTATACCTATTATCTCCGTTAGCCGAATCGTCTGGGATCACCCACTACTTTGCAATTTACATGCTGCGTACGTACCCTGGTTTTCCTGAAATCCTCTGCGAACCATAACTTCTGGGTAAGGGTTTCAACGCCGGGGACTAAGGCCCCGCTTGTGTATATGAAACGGAATTTTCGGCCTCCCTCGGGGAGCTTGCTGAAGATCTCGGCAGCCCTTGAGGGCCAGCCCGTGTTGATATCTTTGAGCTGCTCGAGCGTCAAAGAGGAGGCTTTATTTGGAACCGTTCCTAGAGTCCTGTCAGGTTTTTAATAATTCGCCGTTAGCAAGTCGAACTACAACCCCGTATTTATAATGCGAGCTTTATTGTCAAAGCGAGAGAATATAGTCGCATACCAGAAGCACCCAACCGCGCCCTTAAACTGCTCCAGCGCTTCGCTCGAGAAAGCACCAAAGTCCTCGACTTTGACAGTAGTAATCTTCTTTTCTTGCTGCCATTCCGGTGCGAGATCCTTCCGCGTCAGCGCAATGATGGAGGTTATCTGAGGGTGGGCAACGCTTTGCTTGAGGAGTTCTGTGCCCAAGTAGCCGGTGACACCTGTGATGATGATCTTCATGATGGTTCTAGTTGCGACTGATAAATATTGCTGAGGTGGAGAGGTGGTTCAATTCCGTGAGGGGAGGAATATTATATCCTAGTTGATGGGTAGTGGACGAGTATAAATACTGCTTGGTGGTGGTGATATAGGGATAGATAGGGCTATGGCTCCGATATTCTGTGGAGGGAGAGGTTTATTCAATGCACCGATCATGCGACGGAGCGACCTACTTATACCCTCCCTGCCATCGATATCGCGCCGTACGCATTGCGATGAGACCATTTGCAATTGATTGCATCGGTATTCGCATCTGGCTGAATAGCATGGACTTAGTGACGAGCGCTGCAGGCCAAGGCCAAGAGCCCGTCGAGAGATTCCGAACTGCAACGTGCGGGCGCAAACGACCTTAGTCAGACCAGCTGCTGGGTGGTGAGAGCTTTGACTGTTCGGGCAACTTTTCGGCCTAACCACTGTCCGCCTCTCCCCTGCACCGGCAGTTGAAGCCCCCGCTTCGCCGACCGGCCAATTAAAAACCCGCAATTTCTCCATTGCATGATTGTCGTAGCTATATCACGGAAACCGCCACGAAGCTCGAAAGCGCTGCGGCATTCGCATTCGAGAATATCGTTTCCAACGTTTTGCGCGTAGTAGGGACCGAAAATTTAAACCATCCGAGATGGATTGATGTTTTCCACCAATATCAACAGTCTCCCCGCCTTGTATAGAAATTAGATAACCGGACGAGCAAACGGCCCGACTCGAGACTCGCGATTGCCTTTCGTTCCTCCGTCTTGAGGAGAGTCCATGACATCATGACGATGTTGTTTCCTCTGGAGACTGCATAAATCCGCAAAGGCCGCGAACGCGCAACGCTAACCCGAATCGTCTACGTTCCACAGGTGCAACACAATAGTCTTGGGCACAAGTTGGCACGAAGGGCCACATCCACCGTTCTGGTCTGGGTCCACCATTCGCAAGATTTTGACGCTGCAATCTCGCTGGCGGGGGATTGCAAAACTGCATATGCATACCCATGCGCATGGTCCCCTTATCTGTAAGAATCACAAGGTTTTAGTATATTGTAGGGCTGGAACACCGTGAAAAGTAGAAGTTTGAAACCTCTATATCTAAACCTGATTTATAATTAAGAATGACTAAACCCGTCTTTTATATTTTGTGCCCATTGATATGCTGATCCTGCATGAGTGAATTTATCCTAGGCCTGATTCAGCGGGTCCCGGCAACCAAGATGAACAAGCAAGACGGTGCAGGAGACTACAGTAAATGGCAAACCAATAGTATGTCAGGAGCTCTGTTAATCACCAGCACATACTCACCTGCTCACTAGAGCCCTAATACAGCTGCAAGCAGAGGTTATGCGGCTCCAATTACCCTTGCAGTGGGCCTACCGAAGAAGCAAACCGGTGGTGGTAACCGTTCAGACCTACGATGATATGGATGACCTTCAAGATGTGGTAGTAGTACAACGATAGCAGATAGGGAGGAAGTCTGCCCGAGTATATCTGCTTCCGTGATTCGATCGCGATATCATGCCGTTTAGTTAATTAGACTACACGAGACCAAGAAGGGTGTATTGGCATGGCCGACACTTGAATACGCTGTCGAACCCGAATATACAATAGATTTTATAGCTACCGCGATTATTTCGTACAACATCATTTGGCTCCGAGGACGACCAGCGGGTGGAACGGCAACCACGTCGACATTCTCGCCCTAAACTTCGGATAGTCGATAAACGGCGCCACAGCTATCAATAGGCCCCAGACCCAGACGTACCCCACGACCCTCTTCCAAAGCACGAAACCTTCCTTCTCCTCCCCGTTCCTCGCCTTTCTACTCCTAAACACCCACTGCACCCCGTCTTCGAAAGTGATCCCGACCGCCATGATTACAAAAAACACCATCTCCCTCACCCACGCCTTCTCCATGACATCTCTCCCTTGGCTCCGCAGCATTAGATAACTCAGGTTGGCGTGCATGAGCCCGCTCAGCAAAAATACAAACAGAATATTCACATATCTTTGCGCCAGACCTTTCTCCGGTAACCGCAGCACCCCGTGCGTGATAAAATGCGCCGGTTTGCTGAAATGCCATCTCAGAGTCTGATGCCAGAACTTGCCCCAGAACAAGCGCAACGTGTAGCTGTCCTTCGGGGACCCGAAGGCTGGTGGCCAGTTCTTCGGCTCCGAGATTCCGGTACCGACAGCCAGAACGGACAGGAACGTATACTGCAGGTTCACCGCCAAGGGGATCAAAAACGACCACATGAGTAGCGAGATGGCGAATCTATAACCCACCTCGTCGCCTGTCACGGCACCGTCATCGGGATGCCGCCAGATGAGGTTTTCGCGGTTGACGCCGACGAATTTGATCTCGTCGTCCACACCCAGTTCTTGGCAGTAGAAAAAATCCTGGGCGAGGTATAACACGACCAGCCAGGCAAAATTCGTCAGGAGGAAACGACGGCGTGACGGGACCCATCCAGGCCTTTTAGAGTCGAAGGCGGGGACATTTTTGATCTGGTGTGGGGTATTGATCATACGCGCGTTGACACACAAGGTCACGGCGCGCCAGAGACGGACGAGGTAACTGGGGGGACGGCCATTGCGCGGTTTGGAGATCACAGGGTCTGTGGCATCGACGTCTTGGAGTAGGACGAGGGCAGTGATTTGCAAAAAGGCATTGTAAGCGGAGCAAGCCCAATCGGCGATACCGACGACGTTGTTTGGGAATGCTTTGTAGCCGTGGCGGAAAATCGAGAGGCAGAGATAGACTAGGATGGGGAGGGAGGCGTAGCGGGAGAATGATTTTTTGGGCGTGGAGATTATGAGAGTCGCGCCGAAGACGACGGTGAGGACATAAGTTGGCAGGAAGAGAAAGACGTTGGGGGTGCAAAAGTCCCAGTTGACAAAGGCTGTTCCGCCGGGCGGTGCCATGAGCGCGAGAGCGAGAACTCCGGCGACTCGAAAGAATTGGTTCGTGAGAAAAAGTAGCACGAAGGTGGAGGCGGAGACGGAGAAGTTGCGTGAAATTCAAATTTGAGCAGAGAAGGGACGCCGGCAGTTATCATATTGCAGTTGCAGTTGCAATGCATGTTGAATCGAATCTTCGGGTGTGTCATGGCCATATGCATGGCGGACCGGATTGAGAAGCGAGCTAAACAGGGCAACTCCCCGCCCGCATGATATATGGCTTTACGTCAGCACGAGACATTATTGCATTGAAAAACCCGGTCGCTCTGAGGTTAACCTTAATCCCCATGCCGAAGGGGGCCCTGTCAACCGTATCCGGGCACCCGATGCCTTATTTCGGACAGCGTTCGCGATATTTCCCACCGGGCGGCCGAGAAAGTCGCCAAGTTTCGGGTTGAAATTGTTTCGGCCGACGGGACCCGACAAAAAACATGCAACAGCGGCCCATTCGGGTTGCGTTGGCACTCAGAGCTCGCGGCGAGACGGACCCGGAGACCACCCTTTTTTATATATTGATTAAAATTGGTTCTAGTTGATTATAAACTATAGTGATTGCAGTGGGTTAAAGAAACCCGGAACGGAACAGGCATTCAGGCAAACAATACGTTCAGTTGTACCGCACAATCGCCAGCGCTCCAGCCCGCCAGCTCCCCAGGCTCGGGACAAGGTTACCGTCACTCCCAGTCTTCATCCCGGGCAGAAAGGCGTACGCGAGATAGTTACCGCTATCCCCGACCTTGACGTCGTATACGTTTCCTTGGGGTAGCACTTCCAAATCCTCAGAAGGTACCTCCGTCGGTATCTTGACGTGACTCCCAAAGAACAGGCTCATTACTCCGCTCCGCCTCTTCTCCATCGTCCTAGGACATGGTCTTTCGAAGCGGACTTTTGTTTCCCAGTCGAGTCGGATGAGACCTCTGCGTTCCTCCTTCCCTTGAATTTCCAGCACTCCGTCCTGTCTCCTTTTCACACTCCACCGATTCCTTCCCGCGGGCCCGACGATAGCCCTGTACTCATCCCTTTCAACCTCGATTTCCTTGTTCGTAATCGTCAACCACCTCGGCTTGTTCTTGTGCGTGTTTCGTCTCGCAAAGTACATCTGCGGCATGCCAGATATCAACACCGAATGTCTCTCGAAGCATTTGAGAAGGGTGGACGGGTTGGGTTCCAGAGCGGTATGCAGTTCCATGATCTTGCTCGGAAACACCCCTTCCGCATTCTCCAAGTACCCATCTGTCCTTATTCCCGTCGGTTCCGCCAGAACTTGTTCCTTCCCGACTCCGGCTCTGCTGTTGAGCATCTCTCCCGTGTAGCGTTCGAGCCCACTTCTCGTCAGCGGGATCTCCCATGCCAGCAGAAATTCTGGTCGCTGCCAATGCGGGACTCCCCGAACCGGTGCAGTTATCGGACTGGTGGCCGTGCGAGTGACATAGTTGTACGCTCTCACAATGGTAAACATCTCCTCGTCACCTTCGTTCCCGCCAAACATCTTCCCCGGAAGGAAACTTTTCCAGATCCTCGGTGAGCATGGCGCAATGGTCTTCTTCCCGAACCCCTTATCCTCGGCTTTGCTTTGTCTCGCCCACCGACCCGACCTCCAAGATCCGAGCTTCTCTGACTCCTCCCTATCGAGATCCTCCTGTCCGGGGATGAATATCTCCATCTCGTCCTTTCTCCTCCACCAGTAACTTCTAACTGCTTTGATACCACCGTAATTGCTAACGCTGCTGACATCGAAGGCCGTGACACCAGCCCCAGTGATCACAAACACCAACTCACCCTTTCTATCTGGCTGCACGTGTACATCGAGATTGTTAGCCATCAGCAACCTAAATTCTACCTGATAGTCCGATAGCCCCATCTTGTCAAAGTCTATAAGCACCATAGGTGGAAGATAGGCCGGGAGCGACCAAGCCTGTATGGGTCCCGCACTCATAGCGACATCTCGTAAGGAACACACGGTTTCCATACCCTCCCTCGCGTATCTCAGAAAGGCGAACCGATTCTTCGAGGCGATGATTCCTGTGATATAGTGTGTGTTCAGACTGTACTCCGAGTACGGCCAGCTACCTACTGGAAGTGAGAAAGCGGCAATCGGGTGGCCTAAATCATGTGAGGAGAGGGAGACGACCAGTCCCAGGTTTTTCGAGCGTCCGACGATCGAATGCCAAGTCGTTTCGCTACCAAGAGGGAGGTGTCTAGATGTTTCGTGGAGTATTAGCTATACCTCCTTATTTCCAAAAGCCTAAAAGGAAAGTGAGAGGCCCAACAACCCGGGAAGTACGAAGCCATACTTACAAATCTTCATCTTTAGCCTCATCTTTCCACACCAGCTCGACTAGTGCCACTTTGCCCCCAAAATCATCGTGAATGTTGACATCGAATCTTTTCATCCCCATCCCTTTTTTGCTGAATGCATGCTGCGGCGGCCACCACAAATTCGATTTACTTTCGTTTATAACTGATACCCCACGTCCGGTTTTGTTATACTCAGACAGAGATTGCACTGCGAGTTCCCATCTATCGGTGATAAACAGAACGGAAGACTTTGAGGGGTTCGAGACGTGGATGAAAGCCAGATCGCCGGCCGAGGTGCGGACCATCACCACGCCGTCCCTTTCACCATTCAAGTTGTTGGTTAAGTAACCGTGAGATTTGGTAAAATAAATTGGGTCGGATGATGTGCTTCTCAATCCTTCGATTACTACCACTTTGCTAGGAGTACCGTTGGCGATTCTGGCTTGGGGTATGAAATAGTTGTCAAACTCGACTCTGGCGGTGAGGGGAGACAGCGGGTAGATACCGTGGGAAGAGAGGTAATGGGCGCAAACTGAGGGGGAGGTGAAGAGGGAATGAGAAATGCGGCATAGGGTTCGAAGTTTTAGGATTGAGGTTGGAGGAAGATAGGTTAGTATGATTAGGTGAATGTCTAAAGGTAAGGAGAAGAAAGCAACTGTGTGGTTTTGAAGCGGAGTCGCCATTTCTTCCGTTTTATCCATTTATACACCAAGCAGAGTCTTAGTAATAAGGCTCGGTAAAAGGTTTTGAGACTGCGGTGAAAGTTGTAGAAATTGTGTTGATTGTGTGATATTCTGTGTGTTGTCGGGACTGGGATTGCGAACAGGCGAGCGAGCGAAATTGATGGTTACGATGTGAGATACTGATGGGGGATCGATATTAGTCCACTGAAATCGGGACGGCTCGATGGGAGTCTTATATCATCTACGTAGCGATGGTGTTCCTTGCTATTACTTCGCAGTATTCAAAGTCGATCTTGAGATGCGGTTCTGTGTAGCAATGCAACTGTGACGCGGCTGCTTTGCAAGTTCCGCGAACGGGTTGCGCGATCTATCCATCCCCACGTCCAAGCGAAGAAGGAAGGATCTAGTTAAGATTCTAATTTTAGAAACGAGTACGAATGTTGCTGCTGCTGAAATAACTACCTTTTACACGAAACTGCAATGCAAGCCGATTCTTCTCGAAAGAGGGTATGGCCAATGTAAATTTAGGTTTCTGTTCGAACTGGCCGGCCGCAGGCCGATGAGACTCGGATCAGGCCTGGGAAACCAAGTGGTATTTGGATGACTCTCTCTCTGATCGTGGATCCGATGTACCTGGACCTGGTAACACAGTCTTCAAAATCGAGACTCGAAATAGAAGCAACTCGAAATAGCACCCGCAAACTCTTCTTCAGCTTTATGTGTTCGCGAATCGGAACCAGGGGCTTCAATTTTAGAACATTGAAACTTGGAGCATCTTTTCCTAAATCGAGGAAATGACATCATGCATGGGCGTGTGAAATCGATCAAAAGAGATAGAGTACATCAAGTAGCCAGGTAGCAACGCACCCGACCTTTCGTCCTACGGCTTACTCCATTCGTATAATTTGATTCGCACGTCTCGTAAACTAGATCTGGTTGCAAGTTTATAATCTATTCTTGTTACCCAAACCTGAAATAGATCTCAGTCTCGTCAGCGCACTAATATCAACCAATAAAGACTATATTCATACACCACCGGTATTGTTTGGGAAAATCCATCACTATTTACAGATTGACAAACCAGGGTAATCGTGATTCAATCTTACAAGATCTTAATTAAGAGATTGGTGGGACTGGATACGGCCTAAAAATGGATTAAGTAGAATACTATCTAGTGAACTCTTCTAGTCGAACCCGTAATAACAAAGTAAACGCCAGCGAATGCAAACCGCAGTCGTCATAGAATATGAATTAGAAAGGGAGAAAAAATACGACAGGAGAATACCCGAAAACTAAAATCTTGATGTAACACGCCGTAATGCAGATGCCCACCGTCATGACTTTCGTAACGCATATGAAACCATTTTATTTATCGCTTTTCGTTCAATGAACCTTCCCTCTATTACCCTTCAGCAGAACCTCCATACTCCTCTTCCCCGGTGGCACCACTCCCATCCGCCATTCCTCCAAGACTACTTCTCGTCCATCATGCCCCCTCGTAGCCCAATACCATCCGCCTGTTTCCTTCTTCCTCAGCTCCATACCCAACAGCGCACCGCATCGCTTCCTATAGTCCTCATCGTTCAGATACCTCTCCCTGACGCTCGGATGCATAGTCTCCCTGGTAAGACCGGGAAGTTGATACCTCCCAGGCGTCCTATCCTTTGCCGGTATCCACGACCACCAACCGTTCCTGCTATCGTATATAGTACCCATACCCCAACCTTGCTCCCTTTTGAAATGTTTCCGCGTCATAGAAGCGCTCTCATCGCCGTCGAGCACGTTCCCGTATTCGTCGTATATTACGACCGGGATCTCCGTGTTTGCGCAGATGGGTTCCAGGTAGGACCAGTCGAAGCGGAGGAAAGCCGCGCAGCGATCGATCATCCACGCTAACGATATATCGGCGAGCTCGTGATCGGAATACCCGCCGCCGACGGAAGAATGCGCTCCCGGCATCCATACCTGTTGGAGGTTGATCGCGACGAGAGGCGTGGGGCGATCCGGGAGAGTATTCGTTCTGGGAAGCTTTAGTTTGCACTCCGATTCTCCGGGTGCCGGCGGGTCCAGGAACCAGAGTGTGGGTTGAAAGTTCGAGCGTCGCTCGTCGAGTGCGAGGACTTGAAACGCATTCTCCACGGCTGGGGAGAGCTTTGTGTCGTAGAAGCCAAAGGAGCTGTTGAGACCGAGAGAACGAGTTATGAAAGAGTCTGGGAACCCGACGGAGCCAACGGTATCAAAGACACCGATGACTTTTATGGTGATATTACGTTGAGTCTCCCAAGGTATTCCGTCCACGTTGGCGTTGATACGGCGCTGCGTGAAAGCTTGGAATGATTCCGGTCCCTTCTTGTATTCCTGGTAGATGATCGCAAAATCGTCCATTCCGCGCTTTGTCAAGAGTCCGATCTCTGAAACGAATGCTGCGAGAGCACGAACAGTGTAGGCACCTCGTGAGAACCCGAAAAGGTAAATTTCGTCAGCGGGTTGATCTTCGTAGGAGTCCTGATAGTTTGCAGCCAGAAAGGCATAGGCTTCTCGTACTGCGTCGTCAAGACCGAAGCCGATGCTACCTGCGGCGAGCCATTGGAGCTTTGTGAGCTCGCCGGAGCCCAGGCCGGATTGGTAGAAGACTATCTGCTGGATTTCGATGCCTGGAGTGGTATGGCGATCGACGCAGTCGAGAGAGCGTGCGAAGCGGGTGACGTTGGACGGGATGGAAGGTGGGCCTTGATCAGACGATTTCCAGGTGCCGTCGCAGCAGCAAATTAGACGCTTGATGGTCTTGTCAGGAGTGGGGACGGAATGCGGATTTGGCGTTCGCGGATCTTGCGCCAATGGATAGTGGCCGACTGGGGGCCATGTGTGCGGGTGGGACGGTCGACGGATTATGGGTGACTCCTCGGTGTCGTGGCCGTGAACCGTCCTGACGTTTGGCCAAGTATTGACTGAATTCGGCCTGGAGAGGAGAGGCGACGCTTCGGTAGCCATCACTACTGGAGGGCGACGGGCCCCGCGGTTTGCCATGATGGTTTGATGAAAGCTCGAAAATGGAGAAAGGAGGTATTGGGCGAACCGGGTCGCCTTTCGCTGTGTCGTTGCGGTTGGCGAGGATGTGTTGCGGCGACGTCCCTATGTGGATTCTCGAGATTATCGGGTGAGACTTAGCTTTGTTCTATTCTGATCTATAAGACCAAAATTCAATTCAGATTGACGATGATGAATTTGATCCGAAAATTGAACCCTCAGCGTGCGGGGATACCAGCCTCCCTTTATATACCCGCGGCATATTGGAACGAAATACTCGCTGACACTGGTTGGACCCAGCGCCGGAGTCCGGCAACCACTTGAAACGCAGGCTGATGCGCCCAGGATGCAAGGCCTAGCTGGCGCAGCTGCAGGTCGTCATTCTCAGTCACAAAAAGCTGGCACGCTGGTAAGATCTCGAGGATCTAACCATAGTTGGGGCACTTGGGTGATCACTAGCAGTCAACGTTCGCTGTTCGCCCTATAATGTCGGGTTCTGGATAGGAAGGAACAAGAGGTATCCTTTCCCTAAGGATCCGGGTTGCGTCCATTGGTCAGCTGGATTCTGTTGGCATCATTTCTAACGTAACTGAACACCTATCGCTATCGCAATAACTAGAAATATTTTGAGGCCCACGCGTACGGCATGTGGTCGCACATCACAGTGAGTTGATCCTGGACCCCGACATGATGACAGTTGAGCCTCAAATGTGAGACTCCCTTCCAAATTGATGCGGCACCGCCTTGCTATCTTTGGCCATCTCTGAACGTCAATAAAATTATTTCTGGGGTCAGCAAGGCTTATCCTCGATGATACGTTGGGGCGATTACTGGAAAAGGCATGGAAATATCCAATTTTGGAAATCGTAGTGAATAGATTAAATCTCTGCCGACGTCGACGGTTCCTTCTTGTCCCCTGCGCCGGTTGCTCCTCTTTGGTTGATGCATGTCTCGGCCGGCACTGTCAACGTGGAAAATTAAATTCAGGTGTGGCCGTCCAACTAATTTCTGACCTCAGCGTCGGTATCAGCCGCGGACATCCGTACAAAAACATCAGATGAATCATTACATCAAAGCGATCGTAGATAGAGTAGATTCATATTCTCCTTAGATTGGCGGCTTGGGCTGACCATTTGGGGGTATGCCAGAAGACAGTCATTCGGGTAGAATTCATCAATTCAGGGTGGTTTCGGTCTTTCCGTGCAGGGTCTTTCAGTTAAAATTGCAGTGTTGTACGAGATTTTACGGGATATATCAGTTGAAAAAGGCTCCTGCCTTATTCGCCAACATCACCCAAACGTTCGCGCAGGACGGATCAGCGTAAAGGCGATACACATCACAGGGCCATTCATATAGAGTGCCAAGCAAATTGTAGCAATACATAATCTTGATTGAGTTTTAAAGTGTCAATTTTTCAAAGGAAATACTTTCGAAAGTTTGAAAGAATATGGCGCTCAGAGACAAGATACGCCGTGCACAATAACGCATCCAAAAAAGGTACAAATCCGAGATATCACTCGCAACGCGCCGAATTCGAAGAATAGCCTGATAACGATCCCCTAAGAAAAAGAAAGAGAGAAAGAAAGAAAGAAAGAAAGAAAGAAAAAAGAAAAAGACTCCAATACTCCTTATAATCCAAATCTTTCAAAAAGCTTAACCAATTCCAAGCTTCAAATACCGCCAGATATCCCCTTCGGTACCAAATGAAAGCATACCGTCTTGGTTTGATACGCGTCCCATTTCCATTGAAGCTCTTCTATCAAACCTTCCATATCAGACACCCGGGAAAAAAATTTCGGATCCTCAAACTCCCACGCTTGCCAACAAAACTTTGGATCCCAAAACATTTTTGTCATCCAGGCTTCAAACTCCCTTCTAAATTCGATGATGTCGTTAAATTTGAAAATTTTCTGGCCTGGAATTTCCAATGACGTTGGGTCTGGGATTTGGTTCGACCGCTTGATTCGTAGCGAGTACTTCTTTGCCTGGGGTGATTGCATCGTTGTGGTTGGGCTCGCTGATTGGCTTTGAGGTGTCCCTACAAGTGTTTCTGGGATTGGAAGGTTGAGTAAGTGTGAGGTGCTCGGCTCCCCTAGAGCGTCATCATAACCCAGCGGGTTTATTTGTAGAATGTCGTTGGAGAATGATATATCACTTTGTGCTGCCGCACTGGTTGAAGAATCAGCACTCCACGGCCAGTCTTTAGTACCATGTGGGTTAAGAGAGAGGCTGGTTCCGAGACCAATATCACGTCGGATTTGCTCTTGCGTATATGGTGCCGCCTCGCTCAGAGGCCGGTTAACGTCCAAACCAAAGTTCAAAAGCATATACTCATACATCTGAGTGGAATCCGGCCGAGTAGATTTTCGTGAGCCCGTAAGATAGAACTCAGGCTCGCTTAGAGAATCAAGATACTTGGCAATGTGCTCATTCTGGGCGATATTGACCATCCGTTCGCCTATGGTCATGTTGTCCGCTGCGACTGTATCAATAGTTGGCTCGAAAGTCACCAGAGGCGGATCCCAGTTTCGTCGAATACCGGAGCCCGCACTTTGGGTTCCCGAAATTGTTTCAGGTGAAGTCGTGACATTCTGATGATGCTCTGATACATCAGAATCCAGTATATAGCCTATTCCATCTTGTGCGTCATGCTCAGGTGAGCTAGATGAATGCATCTCGTAACTCCGTCTTTGATATTCCTGCACTTCATAATAAATCTCTGAGAGATCAAAATCTGTCAAGGGTCAGCAAATTTTCAAATAATTTGTTTTAGTAACTTCTCGGCGGCAGGCTTACTAGGAGGTGGGACCGTCATTGACCAGTCTGGAATGCAAAAGAGAAACACGTCTTCCCAGGTATGTATGAGATGCAACTCCAGTGGGAGTGTACCGCCGTAATGATTCCTCTTGAGATGTTCCCTGTAGCACTTGCCTGTCAGATTTACAGATATCAAGATTGCCCCTACCAGCTTTTTACGCAATACGGTGGCTGAATAGTGCAGAAACACACTTACTTGACGCCACTGAGGTTTTTCCTGCGTATGAGCCGACAGCCTCTGTGCTGCTCGGGGTATCCTTTGGCAAATGGGCATGCGTATTGCGGGTCAACACGGCGTCTTGTTATCCTTGCGTGAGATTGGTCATGGCTGTCGTCGTCACCACCATTGCCCTCACGCTCGTTACTTCCGTCACCTTCCTCCCTACCTCGTTTTCTAGGATAGCTACCTGTTATTTTGCTATGGCTTCTTAATATAGAACCGTTGACTTTCGAGCTACTGGCTCCACTATGAGATCCTTCGCCTGAATCCGTACACTCTGATGAAGTTAATCCGTTATAGGGAGAATATGGTGCGCTTTTTGGAGAGTTGCTGGGATGATTATTGGTTATAGCGAGCAGTAGAAGGAGCTTGTGAATGGCTTTCAGCTTTTCGGCTGCTTCCTCTTCTTCGTCAAGTGAATACTCGGACCCGTCATCGGTTAGTTGGTCGTTCGCGGTGCCATCAAGTTGAGGGTTAGGACCTTCGACAGTCAGAAAAGTATTGGATTCGAACTCCATAGAAGTGTCGCTAGGAAGCAGTTCTGCTAGCTGGCAGAGAGCCGCGGAAGCCTCTTCCTTTTCTCGAGAATATTCATGGCTTGTATTCTGAAATTCAGCGGTTAGAGTTTTGAATTGCTCTGACTGGGCTTTACATTGGTTGTAACTATCAGCCAAGAATTCCTGCAAATCGGTATCATCGACTTTTAATGCCTCGTCCATTGCAGCTTCGTAGCATCTTTCATCGTGTATCAAAAAATAGTAGAGAATGTCGGTACGTCGGTATCTCACAGCACACTGAATTGCTGTGATAGATGGCTTCGTTGAACTAAGGCGTTGGTGGAATATATTTGTTCCATTCTCCAACAACTCGCAAACGGCACCTAGGTCGTCTCTCGCAATAGCGCTATAGAGGGCGGATTTATCAAAGTCGCAGGATAATTCCGAGATTCTGCCCGTTAGTTCGACTGATGAATTTTTATTGGCACTTGTGGAGACCATGGTTTCGCCCTGATTAGTGTTTTTATAGCAATATGGATGTAGATCCGACGTCGAGCCTGCCTTTACGGCCCAGGGTTGGCTCTCTAAAAAATCCACTTCTTCTGAGACAGTTTCGTCGGAGGTATATTCAATCGATATTTGAGGTATTTTGGGAAGCGTTTTTCCTAGGGGCGAGGCTGTGGTTGAGGGACCTGTAAAAGTATCCGAGAATGGCATTTCCGTAACAGCGGAGTTAATCATAGAGGATACCATGTCTGATACGCTATTCGAGTCAGTAGTTCCGGGGGGCTCCTGCTGGGGAGAGTCCTTTGGTTGAAGGATTTTCTTGCTGAGTTCGTGACGGAAAGTCGGATTTTCAGTTTGCTGCACTGAGGCTGCGAAAGCGCTCCGGATTTCATCTGGGGAGAACGCATCTCGGCCAGTATCGTGCATTTCCCTCCCAGCATTGTACACTGCTAGAGCGGATTCGAGGAATGCTTTCGTACTAAGATGGATCGCACCGGCACGTTGCTCTCGGGGGCTTGGCTTGTATCTGCCCTTGCGCGCGTTCAACAGCTTTGAGTATCGTGGAAGAAGAGCATTTTTGTTGTTGTTGACCTCTGAATCCGTGTCCGACGAGCCGTGTGAAGTTTCTGTGAAACTGATATACCCATCTTTCGAACCGGTCGGAGACCCATACTGGCGTATCTTGTCAAAAATGTAAGGTTCCGTCCCGGCTCCTGTGTGGTAGGTCGGACTGCGAGGGGTTTTCCCCTGGATGGGGTCGTTATAAGCACCTTCTGGGGCGTCGACGTCGAGCTTGCGAGTTTTTAGCAACTCTGAAGCCGCGGGTGGTTTTCTTTTCTGGCTTCGGCGGCGGAAAAACTGCATGCTGGGCTTTGGGATGATCCGATATCAAGGCGGCACAAGGTAGCGATAAAATCTTAAGAGCTGGTAGATTGATGCTAAATCCGGCCGCGATGTCCGTCCGCAGGGTTTGTGCGTGTGGAGTCCGCGACATGCGTGAAGGATGGGGAGATTCATTATATATAGCTAGTCTCTCCGTTGCCACGGTTGAGGAATCATATCGTAAGGATTCAAAGTGCTTCCACAAATCAGCCTCATTGTTTCTACATCATGATCATGCATGAATGAATACACACTTGCACTTGTACCCAGTTGGGTAATTATGTGTTGCTGCACCTTCTCAGTGACTTTTCTTGCTACCCACCTACCTAAGCTGCTGGATCCAGCTGGATACCTATCCGAAAAGGCATAAGTCCGATTCTCAACCCAAGGTGCGACGTAGCGAGCGCCTTAGCTAGAAGGGCTTCGCAGTCATACTAGACGGTAAGAACATGAACAAAAGAGTCACCGATCGCAAAACGAGGTTGCGTTATATATTCTTAAGTACAAGTCCGTGCGAGTGCGCCTTCGCGGCATGTTGATGCGGGCAATGCGGATAGCTATCCAGCTCGAGATATCTGTTTCCTCTTTTTCGCGAGCCGTCGATTGCTGCGGTAGCTTGGTATGGTATTGAACCTCAAAGCCACGCTGCCATGTCCAATGAGAAGGTGGAATCGCATTGTCTAAGCCTTCCAAGCCTTGTTCGCGACATCACGATGCCGCTATGTAGCTACTGTGCAGTGCGAGCCATCTTGGCACCCGGTTGTATATACACACAAATGAAATATCGCTATCTACATATAACGCCTGCTAGTGAAATTTTGGTACCACTGATCCATGTCTTATCAGTAATGCGGCGGAGTAGTAGCGCTGTAGCGCTACAACCAGCATTAGACTGCCGAATTTGAAGTCTAAATTTTCTTGGTTCTTCGAAATATACAGCGAACCTCCAGTCTAGATTATCCTATGATACCGATTGTGCGTTGCGCATGCGCTGCTTGGAGCAGATAAAAGTTGAAATATGTATATACTTAAGTTTATAACTATATATACCTGGAATATCTCGCTATAGAATGCGTAAATGAATTTATTGCATCTCTAGTTAGCCAATCTAGCCGACTAGTTACTTGCAAATTTGAATGCTCTGTGGCACCATATTTTTTTTTTGTTTTCCTTCCCCCTCTATAGATGCTAAAACTAGTCTGCGACTGAATCTCACTTAGCAGCGCTACGTCTCCAAACACAGAATTCTAGAACCGCAGCAATCAATCCTCATGATTAAAAGTACCCACACTCTTTTGTCTCGAAATGGACTTTCCATTTATTCCGAGCCGCAAGGCAATGTTGACGACATCGATACCTTTATTGAGTTGCCGAACGCTACTACGAAACTTTTCAAGCGAGATGGCGATTTCTACGGGAAAGAAGTTGAAGCTCTCGTTGGACTGAATGAGGAAATAAAAAATTATGATTTTTGCAAGAGCCAAAATTCCTTTATTTTTGGAAGCTCAAGATTCTGGGACGATAGCACGGAGCAACAATTTCACGATTCTGGAGGTATGAGCTCGTCTGCGAATCCATGACTATCCCTTGCTGTATTATTGGGTAAAGAACTACCGTGCAGCTTTATATTTGTTGCTTCAAAACCGCTAACTATACTATCCAAACAGTCTGCAAGTCCAGAGAGCTAGAGGCGTCTACAAAAGAAACCTTGTCCCTGAATTCTCACCTTGGCAACACAAACATGAAATCGATCGAATCATCCGATACATTGTCGCTAAACTCAGGGAAATAAAAAAGAATGTACACCAAACTTCGGCCTTTGTCGGTTTAAGTACTAGAGAGTTATCGTGCTCCTAGGGCCTTGTGAGCTTGTTCCTTGAGGATTGGCGTACAATGTTGTGTAGCTTATTTGTGTCGATTAAGAGTTAGTTGTCTGTGTTTATTTTTGTTAGCACAACACGCGGAGGGTCACTTTGAGACTAGGCAAAGCGTTGAACCGGACTCGCTATCCACTTTGTGTCTAGCTTCTGGTCTTCGACGAGACAACCCAGGACGATTATTTCTCGAAATCTGTGAAGGGTAATTGAATATAACACTTTTAGCTCCAACTTTTATCGCGGACATAATACCTTTAAGCGAACATACCATGAAAGCACCATAAATTAATCGAATAAAACATTATTTGCCACTTATCCGGTAGCCCCAGAATATTCTGCACTCTTCGGGTTGAATGAAAAACGGGTATATCGAGCACAAAAAGCCAGAGGCTGAACTAGTCAATAAGATCAAAAGATATCAACTTCAAAAGAACAGCCCATATTTAGTTTTTCTATTTACATTCAAGGTTATATACAAGGGTTGCTCTAGCAATATATTTACAGATCAGACAGCCTGGGAAGGCGAAATAATGCTCTTTGAGACAAGACATGCTCCGTTCTCAAATGCCCAGAGATTGCCCTTTGTGATCACACGAGTGACCCACCGGCTCTCGTTTCAGAGCTCAGAAATCACAGAGTGCTCATAGACACTGGGAGTAATATGGGTTCAAGACCTGGCATGCATAGCCATCTGAGCAAGCGGTTGGACCGGTCCAGCCAATACCGCCACATTGTCCCCAATGTGTTTGTTGGGCACCATTGGCTATATTGAGATATTAGCAGAGGATTATTTAAGAGTTTAGAAAGCAGAAGGTAACTTACCGGTGGTTGTTCGGGTGGTAGTAGTGCTTGGGGTAGTCGTTCGCGAAGCTGTTGTCGAAGTCGTCGTTGTCGTTCTTGAAGAAGTCGTAGTGGTCCGGCTAGAAGTTGTGGTTGTGGTTGTCGATGTGGTTGTCGTGGTTCTAGAGCTCGTTGTGGTGCTTCTTGAAGTGGTAGTGGTAGTAGTTCTGGACGAGGACGAGGACGTCGTGGTACCGCCTGTCGTGGATCCGATATCTCCCCAGCGGATGTTGGAGAAGATGACATGAGTGTTTGGGTTGTTTGCCAAAATGTTAGATGGGGCACCTTCGGTGCTGCTGCAAGGTCCATTGCTACCGCTATCCAGCCAGTTCATGTTGCCACCGTTATCGTTCCAAAGACTGAAGATGAGAACCATACCCCGGTTAAGGGCTTGTCCCATAGTGTTGAGCCCGCCATAGGCAGCTCCAGATTGGCAGTTGTTGGCGTAAACGCTGTCGCCTGAGGAGACCGCGCTAGCGACAGTCCTACCGTTCTGAATATACTTGCGAGTGATGGTAGAGAGGGAACCGGACTGGGTTCCGTCATTGGTGATGAATTGTGTGATGATGGTGAACGGCTTAGAGGTATCAACAGTTCCTCCTGGGCCCCAATAATTGCGATAACCCGATGTATATGGGTTGAAGCCACATCCTCCTTTGTCGCAATCGTTGGTTGTGCAGGGGTGAGGTGTGAATGCATTGGCTCGGGAGTTGGCCTCGAGAATCTATTTGGAGTTGCATCATTAGCATCATTTTAATATGGGGAAATTCAGTTTCAAAAAGATCTTAGGCTTACATCCATCTCATTGCAGCAAAAGGCCCCGGCAGCATCAAGGTTGCCATTCTTCCAAGTCTCATAAGGGCATTGGGCATCGCAGTATCCGGAACCGTAGTTCGCACCACCTGGGTTGTTGGTGCTCCGTCCACCGGTTGCCGACATTTCGGAAAGGTACAGTGCCCCATTCTCACCGCAAGGAAGGGTTGATAGGTCGACGTCAAAGGTAAGTTCCTGGCCATTAAGCCGTGGCAACACGTAGTTCCCGTCGGAGCCGAGAAGGTAAATACGGGGAGAGACGCTGTTAGTCTTTCCATTGGCCGTTTTGTATTGGTACAATGTAACGGCGTTACCAGATGTAGTAACACCGGCAGCCGCATAGTCGACACCCTCGACAACACAGTTCGCGGAGCAAGTCGCCTGGTTTGGGCAGAGTGAGGTGTTAACTCCGTTACTTGTGGTGCAGGAAGTAGATCCGGAGTGTATATAGCGGTAGTTCCAGTCAAGCACGACTGATGTGTCCTGCTCGACGCAGCCACCTCCAGTGGTACATTTATAGGTAGGGAGTTTTGGGTGCACTTCTGCGGTGGTGCCTGGAACCTGAGCTGTAGCTAAGCGCGAAAATAGTAGCGTCGCGAGCGAGAACTTATAAGCACGTAGTGAAGCCATTGTGAATTCCAAATTGGGGAAAGTAGTATTCTGGAACTGGTACCGAGTGGAATATTCCTTGGGTTCGTTATGCGGGAGAATCGAATTTGAGTTACCGTGGCGAGGTATAAATAGTTCTTTGGTATGGACACAAGATACAAATATATAGTGCATCTCTGTGCCAATTTTCTATTAGCTGCTCTATTCCATGGACGTCATGCGATTTCTGAACCGGGCCGTTGAACCTGATGCTGGCTACGCGGAATATTTTGTTACATTCACCTGCAGGGTACCTGCCGGATCGCGATCCTTTAGATCGATCACTTTTTAAATTTTGCAAGAGTAAAGTTTCGGAACCGCTTCCCTAATCATTTGCTCCACATATTTCTGGTCCTCGTGACCGTGATGTACGCCTCTTCTTTATCTCGAAGCCTTACCCCGGTGTGCGTTGACACCAGGATTCAGGTGTGTTCCCTCAATTATCCATATGGATCCATGGTGTCTCGATTTATCCAAGAACCGTTCGAACCGGCCAAGCTGAAACGAGCCAGGGTAACCAACGCTTGGAAAAGCTTTTGTGGGCAACAAGCTTTTAGTTTGATGAATTCCATGGATCCATGCTCTACGAAAAGTCAATATGAGGGCATTCTTCAGATAAAGGGAAGTTTTGCAACTGCTTCCGAGTTGCCGTCGTATCCGTGAAACAGTTGCTCCTCTAAGGTTCGGATAATTCGAAGGATTCTGGAATCGATCCAGCATGTCTCGAAATTAAGGCTGACTCATATATTTCCAATGGTCGGAAGCAAGCTCTGCCTTTCCGATATTATTTAGGAAACAGTTTCGCGCTTGCTTAGTAGATTCACAAAGTTTAAAAAGAAGCTTTCAACAGATACTATTTGGCCATTTTTTGTAGCGTCGATCTATTTATGTGGGGGGACTGCACGTGTGGTCGACTGCCACATCAGGAGAGCCCAACTCCCCTCCCAAGTCTTCCTCTCGATCGAACTGCTCCAGCTGAAAATATCAAGTCCATCCTCAGTGACCTTGAGACGTTTTGCATCGCTGCGAATAAGCAAACTTTGAAGGTTTCAATACTATTCTCTTTACGATTAAATCAAATTTCATATTCTAGACTTTATGGGTCATATATTTTGTCGTTTTTCAAGTCGCATGGTTGATTAGCTCAACCCGACCATAACATATTCGTTCAAAGTTTGCAAGAAATCTCTAAATTTTCTCGTTTGTCAACAAGCAAATGCGAAGACCTAGACAAGTTTTAAAATCCAATAACACACATCAAACTCATGCACGCACAGCGGACAAATCATATAGTTATCTTCAATATGATCTAGAAATAATATAATTTTGGTTGACCAGGCTAGTTTGGCGCGATCGTTGTACCTCCGCCAGCTGGTTTGGTTTCGAGACCGCCTGTATGTTTAATCTTCACATATTAATATCGTCCAGACCAGAACACAACACTTCCCCACAAAATCATTAGCCACGGGGAAAGACTTCGTAACTTGGCAGATTGTTTCCATTGGCTTCAAGTCGGCATTAAAGATTTTCGCCATGTCGCATGCAATCTTCCTAGGTTCCGCGTGCCGCCATCAAATATTTGTTCATATAATAACTCACAAATCAGAAATCCATCAAGATATGCAAGTTATCCGGGTAGGTAGGTGGAGAGGAAGTATATGACGATATTAAGAGAGATTTCGGGGCGCTGGGAGCGATTATTGTCGAAGATAGAAATTCCAAGATTAGTAGAAGTAGGCGCTCAGACGCAAGCCTTCCATGCAAAAGGGAGAGCTCCTTTGTTAGTATTAAAATCAGACCCTGGGCGTAGACCCTTACAGAAGATTACTACTAGCCTCGTGAACAGACGCCAGCACGTTTTTCAAAGATTACTGCCAAAAAATATAGCTAATTAGATGCCCAAACCCTATTTTTGCCAGCTTTCATTTACGCTGATCTCGTTAAACCAGACTGTTCCCGCCATGATGAAGTTCAGCCCTTTCTCTGCCTCAAAAATGCGTTGTCATGCGTCATATAACAGAGTATGTCACTGGTCGCTTTTGATTGGCTGCAGATAGAGACTGGTGCCCAAACTATAGCTAGGCCATGAATATAAATGGATTATTTACTTCCAATGAAGAAAACAGTCTGATCGCCTTGGAATCCTATACCGTGGTTCTTTTAGCCGTTGAAATCTTTGGAACACCAACCAAATCTACCAGTATGAAATCAACAGGCATACCTTTGGAAAATATGAAAGAAATAGCAGAATCAGACCCAGAAGCCAGCCGCAGCCCTCAACAAGAGCCCTCCGATCGCACCGGACAGCGATCCACCTTCAACTCCCTAGGTACCCTTGACAGATACCTAGCGATATGGATATTTCTAGCCATGGCAGTCGGGATTGTACTAGCAAATTTCGCAGAAAGTACCTCTCACGCTTTACAAAAGGGCAAGTTCGCGGGGGTGTCGGTTCCCATTGGTACGTACTTTCTTCTCCGTTTAAGCCAGACCGCTGGTGTTCCTCTAAGATTACTGACAGATGTCTTTTGTAGCTATTGGGTTACTGGTGATGATGTATCCGATACTGTGTAAGGTTCAGTTTGAGAGGCTGCATCTCCTGATGCAGAGCAAAGAGCTCTGGATTCAAGTGTGTTTCAGTGTACTTGTCAACTGGATTTTTGCTCCCTTCTTCATGGTGCGCATCCTCTTAGTCTTTTGATTAAGCAATTGCTACTGATATTTCGAACTCGGAGAACTGATTATGAGTATAGCTTGGATTGTCATGGGCATTTCTTCCAGACAAGAGCGAATTGAGGAATGGCCTTATCTTAGTAGGACTTGGGAGGTGTATAGCTATGGTTGGTAGAACAATGTCCGGGTTTTCTAGCCTACCGAAGAGCTAATGCCTTTGGATACTTTGTTTAGGTTCTGATATGGAACTCGCTTGCATCGGGCGATGAAAATTATTGTGCCATCCTTGTGGTCATCAACTCCATTCTTCAGATGGTGCTCTTTGCACCACTGGCGGTCCTATTCGTTCGTATAATCGGTGGAAGTGGCGATTTAACGCTTTCGTATTCCACCGTAGCTACAAATGTAGCTGTTTTCTTAGGGATACCGCTGGGAGCTGCAGTTGTAACCAGGGTGTTACTTCGAACGCTGGTGAGCCCCAAATGGTATGAGACCATCTTTTTACGATATCTATCACCCCTATCACTACTTGGACTGCTATACACGATCTTGATCCTGTTTGCTAGCCAAGGGCGGCAGGTAGTTCACCAGATCGTCTCAGTATTGAGAGTCGCAGCGCCTTTGATTGTTTATTTTCTCACAATCTTCATGGTGACCTTGTACGCCTGCAGGAGGTTGGGTTTTGATTATGACAAGGCGGTGACGCAGAGCTTTACTGCCGCGAGTAACAATTTTGAACTCGCGATAGCGGTGGCCATCGCTACATTTGGCATCGAGAGCGAGGAAGCATTGGCAGCTACTGTTGGCCCCTTGGTCGAAGTACCAGTGCTGGTTGCACTCGTATATGTAGTAAGAGCAGTAGGGAAACGATGGAAGTGGGAGAAGTGACTGGTGAAAGGTATAAAATGCATGGCGGCTGGAGAATGTCGATCAGGGACATGTAGTGTAGATTTTCCGTATAGACATGATTTTTACTAGACATTCTGGTCCATCATTTGGAAAAGAACAGTGTTGCGTATTCTGCAACCTCGTGGGTGACCGTTTTCGCACCCGAGTTGTGAATACACTGCGCCTTCGTCATCTTGACCTCGCATTCGTAGTATGATGTTTGCTGCGGTTTCGCACGGTGTTTCAAATCCTGGGTTGTCACTATTGCTCTGAGAGGAACATATTCCGGAACCCTCGGGCTCGGGGCAACAGGACTCAACTCGCATATCTGTGCTCACATCTTCTTGGTGAGAGTTTGGAATCTCATCAGCCGACAAGATATACTGAGGTGATACAGCAAGCTTGACTCCGACAGTGTTTTCGTCTGAGACTACACCCGGGGGTTTGTTCTGCTCTTCATTTTCTTTTTTGTCGCTGATACGATTGGGTTTGAATGATCGGAGATGTTTGTCTACCTCATCCTTCGATACCCCGACTTTATCTAGAAGTATACGAAGGCTTTGGTTTTCCAAGGCTACTGCCCTCGCTGCCGTTTGCATCTCTATTGTCGCTTGAATACCTCGTGAAGAATAGTCCTCTAGTTGTCGCTCGAGAGATGCTACATAATCTTTGCGTTTCGCACGAGATCGCCGCTGGTTGTTGCGGATTCGGAGGGCATTTGCGGACTGCTCCTGCATGAAGATGAGTTCGGGTAGTATACTCAAATGAATAAGGAATTGGAGCTTGCAATGAGCTAGGTAGAAGATTATATTGATGTTGATAAGTGGGAATTATAGTCTTGCGAAGTCTGCATTACCAACCATAAAAAAATAATTGGGCGAAGCTAAGGGAGAGAGCCAACACGTGAAAGACTTTGACAACATTGAACGCATCTTGTCTCGTAAATTAAAAGCTGACCGCACAGAACGTATCTCAGGAGAGTGCCAGCAACAATTTGTAGCAACGAGTGCGAGATTATTGCCACATTTTTTGAAAATCAATGGAAAGCAAGCTTAGCGCAAGGTCAAGACACGAACACCTAGCCACGGACCTAACCTTATAAGACCTCGAGACTAATTCAGGAATAATAATCCTTCAATAAGAAATCAGCCAAGCAACGACGTCAATTCTATGGTTTTGGTCGAGCCTAATATATATGCGGACCCCAGCTTCCCGGGATATCTGCTAAGTTGTGCTTGATGGTTGCAGAAACGCCCAGTTATTGAAGCTGTGCAGTACCAGCTCGGTTTGCAGTCCCGTAACCAGACAATTTTCTCGGTTTGACGGGACCGGTGCCAGCCGGTATTGATATCTTGCCACAACACAGGGCGTTGTCCACTGGTTGGTCTGCTCTGGGCGATCAAACCCACTCAACTCATCACTGCCATTTATTTCTAAATCAAGCCTGCAGTCTAGAACCTGTGTTATGTGTCAAGGAGTTTGTCATGAACCCGGCCCTCCTATCTCCCTTTTCCTTTCCTGGATTGTGCAAATTCGCTGTGCAACAATCGATATCAACGCAAGAGGAAGTGAAGCTTTGACGTCATGACTGTGTTAAGTAGTTCCCTTATTTTACCAAAATGAATAGCACCTTAGGTGAGTTGTGAAATCTAATTACTCGTTTAAATATGCAAACTATCCATTGGTTTTCAAGTCAATTCGCTACGCATTAAATATTATAACATGGCTCGTCAAGAAGTTTATCGATACAAGGCAAGCAACCGTCCTCGAAAGCCTTCCAAAACGAAGACAAACGAGGCATGGTTGCCCAGGTAAAGGTTACATCAGATTAGCGATAAACCCTAGTATCGTAGCCCGGAAACGGCATGGAGGTTACATCAGATAAGCGGAAGTAGAACTCTGGAATTCCCAATACTAGTTGGGCATGTGGGTCTTACTGCGGAAGCTCTTATTTCCCGAGATGCCAATAAAAGAAAGTGTGAACATTCCCGCAGCTCTCGTCTGTGGGAGCCTTGTGCGGGTCCGTGTATAACCACCTGCTTCTAATTATACCATAGCTCAACCGACTATAATACTGTTGGATTGAAAAAGGCACCAAAAGTATCGAAACAATAAAGTTAATCTCGTCTAAAGAAATATCCAAACCTCTCCCATTCAAGACATAGACGGAAACCCCTCAAGATCAAATCAAGCAAAATGCAGATAATAAGCTCCATTATATTGATGTTGTCCGCTGTGTCGGCATTCCCTCTCACAGAACCGAATAAAGACGCAGCTACTCTAGGTTCAAGCCGTACTAGCAAAGATTTTGAGAAGAGTGTACATGCTGCGGCTGATGCTTCAGCTGCAGACGCAGCCGAACCTCTCGGCTGGCAATTGTCTGTGCTCAATTACCATAACGGTTGGAGAGCTCATCACCAGGCCGCTCCTCTACTATGGAACGATACTTTAGCTTCCGCTGCTCTCCAATCAGCATCAAAATGTCGCTTCGAACTTACACCCAGAAATAAATACGGCGAGAACATTGCCGGTGGCACTTATACCAATCCTGATTGGTATGCATACTTGTATGTACACCAGCCTTCTTATTTTATCTCGCGCTCGCAACTGATGCTAAATCTTATCAGGTGGTATAATGGTTCCTTAAAGTACGACTATAACAAACCGGGGTTCTCATATAACGCTGGCACGTTTACCCAGGTTGTCTGGAAAGATACGACGCAGTTGGGATGTGCATACGTTAAAAACTGTCCCGGCGGGTAAGCTTAAGCCCAGACTGTAAAATGCATCAATGGATGTCCATATCTCCTGAAATTTGGCTAACGCTGGCACGCAACTGAAGATACCCAAACCTGCTATTCTGTGAATATGCTCCGGCGGGAAATATTCTTCCAGATTCCAACTTTGCTGGCCAGGTTCTCAAGCCCGTGCCAAATCCTCCTAATCCGATCCCGCCCCCGATGTGGAGTCAGCAATCGTAGATGTTTCAAATTTAGGTTAAATATAAAAACCCAAAGTGGATTACGATGGCCGTGTCTAGTCTCTATTCCAATTGCAAGATATAAGTCTTTTCGTTTTAAACTCGGGCCGACATGTCAAACGTCCGCGGGTCGCAGTCTGGGCGAGCTTCCAATCAAGGGGTCAAGTTACTGTATGATAAAACAACAATTGTGCAATAAAATCAACACATAAATATCTAGAATGAATTTAAATTATTGCAATATATTGATCAATTTACCAACAGGTAGAAGTGGTCGTTGTCAATCCCAACGCTAGATCGCAACTAGCAACTCAACAGGCTAAAAGACTGACATCGTACCGGGCGGAAATCGGAAGGTAACTAAGACAACCAAAGAAAACTCCAAGTATCCATCGCGAACTGGGGTGGCTATTTGGTTCGCAGCCAACCCTTCTGTTATTTGATTCTAAATACGAGTTTTGGCCAAGAGCACAAGCTCAAACTTGATCTAAAATATCTCTGTATAGTTGAAGGAAACGTCTTGGGGCGAATGGATGGTTCGTAAGGCTAAACATTAAGTGGCTAGCTGTTATATATACGCCAATAGCAATTGATTAAAACCGAATCGTTGTGATAGTATCGATGGAATGTCTTGTCGACGAAACAACCTAGATTTTTATAATATTGGATATTCAAGGTGTCGCAAAAAAATCACCAGAGTACCGACCAATAATCCAAGGGTAACTTTGAGTTACAATTGGGGACCAATGGGCAGAGGAGTTCTTATGGAATATGTCTAAGGTTAGCCGCAATGCAAATCCCTATTTTGTTTCTTAGCTTATTAAATAAAATATGTCAAAGTTGCAGGAGGAGTGAAGGTTTGACTGGTCTGCAGAAGAAGTGCTTGTTAAAATATTAAAACAGAGCCTGAGCCAAGCATCTTTTAACTGCTGGAACCTCTACTAAATCTTTTTCAACGCGCAGAAGGTATACGTAGAGTGCGTCCATATCAACCCGCGACATCATGACACACCGCGTCCGTGATGCTGCAAGCCCTCAAAGCCTTGGCACATCCACGTCGGCTTTTTCAAATGTCGTTAAAACTAGTCCAGTATTAGCAATTTCCCACGTCAACCCAATAGGGTTGATTTGCAATTGGTGAAGGGCTCTCGTTTGTATTCTTGAATGATGCTCGCCACGTGGCTTCGCACAGATCGAGACAACGCACATTTGCCCAACTCACTTGGGCTTCATGCCAGCACTCTCATCTGCAGCGCAATGCATAGAAATTAAAGTGTATAATGCTGTTTAAGAAGCTGCTTAATGGCAAAGTGCAAATTTTTTGCCTTTACTAAAGTTAGCACCCGCGCCTTGTTGGCAAACATCCAAGTAACTGAGCCGGATATTCATGACTGAAGGGATTTCTTTTATAAGACCTCGGAGATCTGTAAACGGCGTTCCTGGTTTTCTAGAGCTCAGAAGCACTCATGATGCAGCTTAAACCATTCAGTAACCCATTCGCCAGGAAGATGTTGGAGAAAAAACCGGCTACAGCACAATTAGTGTTTATCGATGAGGAAGCCGACCTAGTCGAAGAACCAGAAGAATTGTTCGAAACAAGACCGGTTGACATTCCTCGAATCGGGCCCTTAGATAAGAGGAAACCCGATAGCATATCCAAAGAAGACTTTGACGGCGCTGTTCTGGTTGGAATGTCACGGTCGAACTCACCCAAGAAGACAGCCATGGGAGTCCACGAAAAGAAACCTACAACAACAGAAGTTCAAAATATCACCGAGGGAGTTAAAAGAGTCAAGCTTGATGTTCCCGAAAAAGATACATCAATGGAGGAAACTATGAAAACAAAGAAAAGAATGCCACCGTATGCTCAATCTCAAGCTCTGCATGGCTGTGAAATCACGATTAAGGGCATACTCTAATATGAGGCGAGATGTTTAGACGTATTCGCAGATCTAGTACAACCATTTTCTCGCACTCAACAATCGATACACCAGCCCCCCGTACACATCATGGAAGATTATTTAGTCTCCCTGGTGTCTTAGACGAGCCGTCGAGGCCTCCAAGTCTTCGTCGAATGTCGACTTCTCAATTTGGGCCGACACCTCCTCCAAAACCCCAATTTCGACCTCTCCAGCGGAGGGCTACAACACCTGCAGAAGCAAAATCGAGCCGACAGATTTCCAGGAGTAGTAGCTGCATCACTCTTCCATCCCTTGATATCACACAGAACGCCACTAGAATTTATCGGGACAGTGAGCTGCTTCTTGATCTCCTTAGCACTTTAAAAAACTATTGGCCAGATCGCCCTTATGCTGTTATGAACCACCTTCGAACTTCACTCCTAATCGCGTTGGTGGGATATGATGATTCTCCTTCAAAACCGTCTTTCGCTTCGGATCATGGGGGCTCAGCTGCCGCTACAAAAATAGTAGGAAGGTTTAAGAGATATAGAAACAATGGGAATGACATAGATCTTTGTCTAGTACTATGGGAGCCGGTTTTTATGACCTTCAGAGAACAGTGTCTTCTACAGGAGACTCAGAGATATAAAGCACAGTACTCTGGGAAGTCAAACGAATGGCCTAATGCGCAAAGAGTGGTATGGTATCCGTCATGGGAGCCGACTAGAAACTTACCTGAAGGTCTTGCAGAAAGTTTCTCAACTGAAAAGGAGAAACTACAAAGGACAGGCGGAGAATTGACATTTGAAATGGCTGTAGCGGATGGAGATTGGTGCTGATATTTATACCATGATGGGGCGGATCTACAAGCTACTTCCTTGTAAAGCTACCATCCGACTATTATCCAACTATTAATTATATAACTCTACTTAATTTTTTTACTTTTTTCTCTGGTCTTCTTTATTTTAGGTACACGCCCCGTAGGGCTCTTACTATAATTTTCTTCAACTTAAGTATAACTTATATTTCTCTAAGCTGAGAAGGAAGTTCACATCCTTGATCTCAATGGACAATGTTAATAACACGCGTAGGTGTTTGTAATGCTGACAGATACTCTTGAAGGTGTCTAGGAACCTAGTTTATATTTGGTATGCAGAGTTAACTCCGAGGTGGCCAATCTCGGGTTTGTTTCCTTCGTGTGTCACGGACATCAATTTCGTTAAATGCGGCGACTTTTGTTTGTTGTGTGGTTTGTTTACGAGAATAGCATGCACAATTATATTCTAAACACTGATATATCGAATAAAGAACGTTTCCCTCGGACATGGAGTGTCTCCGTAGCACAGCATTACAAATATATACACTTTTCAATCAAAATTACGCTAAACAATAATACCAAGACTATTTACCCAAGAAGTCCCAAACTCAACCACCATAATTAAGCCTCACCCTTCGTCTTCTCCGCTTCCACTTCCACAACCTCCAACCTCCCATCTTTTTTGCCCAGCCTCCTTCTATTCCTAATCAACCAAAACAAATACGGCTCATCCACAACTTCCCCTTTCTTATCCTCCGCCACAATGTCCTCTGGATTGGTACTGGTGATCTGAACATTCCCCAAAAAACATGCTACGATTCCACCCAGTCCCATCAGCGGAATTATCGCCACATAACTCCACACTACCGCCTTCTTCGCTACCTCCTCCACTAATTTCAATATTGGTTCCGGCAAAGCGTGAATCGAATCTATACTCGACGCTGATTTCCCCGTGTCCTTCCCGTCCAAACCAGTAGTTCCCGCACCGATACTCCGAAATCCTTGAGCGAGTTCGTTGTTAAACACCGAACCCATCATGGTTAGGCCCAGCGTCCCGCCCAGGGGCAAGACAAACCCCATCAGACTGACCACCTGCGCGATACGTTTGGGCTCCATCCCCACAGCGTGTAACGTTCCTGGCATGAACCTTATGCCGGTACCAACGCCAGAAAGCGCAAGGAAGCCGTTTACCATCGCCACCTTACGGACTGTCAGCGCGTATGTGAGCAAGCCGAGGCCAAGGGGCTCGATCCAAGAGCCAATAAACATCGGCAGCCAGGTTTGCTTTGGGTAAACGTTGCAGATGAACATTGCCATATAGGAGCCGACTGGGTACGCGATCTTGTCATTAGCATGAGCACCTAAAAACAATATTTCTCATAATGTAAAGGTTTATTAGGAAACTTACCACCAAGTCCAGGTGTATAATAAAGCAACTGAACGCCGGCCCTCCACGGCTCGTACCCTTCTACGATGGTAAAATAAACACTAACAAAGTAGAAAGCCGAGAATAACGCCATACCCGTCGTGAAATTTAAATAGCTCAGTACACCTATGTCCCGTTTTCGGAGTAAACTCCACGGTAACATGGCCGTCTGATTGGGGAAGATTCTAGACATGTAGTTTCCGGGTTCCATCAAGTGCTCGTAAAAGAAGAAGAAGACGATTAACGAAGCGCCAACAAAGAGGGGTACGAAAACAGCAGCCGACACCCAGGGATAATCAGCTCCACCCCAAAGAAGACCGAGTATGAAGAGGCAGGCCCCAGTGATGAAGATTGCGATGCCGCCGTAGTCTATGACGGAGAGTTTCTCCAAGAATCCGTGCCGTTCAATGGAGATGGTGTTACCATGTTCGTCGGTCGTGATTTGTGGCTGAGGCCCTAGTAGCTCGTCGCGCATAACAAAAAAGACGGCCAAAACCGAGATCCCAGCCATGGGCAGATTGATCCAGAAACACCACCGCCAATCGACCGCAGTAAGGTAACCACCAATCACCGGACCGATGCCGAAAGAAATCCCGTTGAGCAGGACAAAGATGGTATTGTTTGTAGAATTGTCTTTCAGGCTGACCTTATCTGATAGGATGATCTTGGTGAGAGTGGTGATACCTGCGTAGCCGAGGCCTTGGATCGCACGACCGAATAAAAAGAGGCCGTAGCTATGGGCCAAAGCGCAGATGAGTGAACCGATACCGACGCAAAATATGCCAAACTGAAGCATCCAGTGGCGACCGAATACATCACTGAACTGTCCATATGCCGGAACGAACGCGGTGGAGGTAAGGGTGAAAGCGTTGACAATCCACGAGAGCTGGGAGATCCGGTCAAAGCTAGAGGCGATGATGGGCACGGCCGTAGCGATAACTGTAAGATCTAGAGAGTTCATAAAACTTGGGAGGAGGAGGGTGAGAATCAATTTCCAGCGATACTTTCGCCGGCGTTTGGTATCTTCTTTGCAGATTTCGCATTCTGGCAAGACAGGGCCGGCTGTTGCGGTAGAAGTTTTACCTTGAGCGAGGTCGCGGTCTTCTTTGGAAGAGAAGAGATAAGAGATAAGCTTCTTTGAAGGAGACCGAGAGTTTACCCATTTAGCAATACGAGGGATTTCTTTCTCTTCTTTAGTATTTGAGGTTTCATTCGTCTCTGTAGGGGCAGGTTCTCCAGACACGTCGAGAGAACCCCGTTGGTGTTGGCAGGGCTCTTTGAGCTTGCCCATATTTTGTGTTGATGCTGTGGTAATTGCCAAGTACGGCGCGTGTGGTGGTGGAAACGTCAATCAGGTCAACTGTCAGGAGAAGATCTGAAGCCAACGATATAATTATTGACAACCTCGAAAGAAACCTCAAATGGGGTTGTGGAGTTTCCTTCCTTGAGGTGAATATGCCTCAATGTAAAACTGTCCGTGATTACGCGAATAATTCGGTGAAAAATGTGGAGATACTCGCCTTATATAATCCGAGATGACCTCGAGGCAGCACGTCGACTTAAATTCGACAGGCGAGGCTTGGTGTCAGGACCTGGTGCACTCGCGATACGAGCTAGAAGGGTTTAGCGCCACCAATCACGACCAAAACCGTTCGGGTTCGACCTGGGCAACAGGAGACAGGGTTGGTTCCGTGGCGCAGGTTGTTGGAAATAACGTAAACCCAAAGCTTTAAAGAAGGCCGCGAGGCTTCATCTGCATTGGCACTGTCAGGAGTTTCAACTTTTGATTTCATGGAGGGGTTCCATATGCATTTGGTAATATTCAAGGGAACACGCAAGCCTTAAAAACATCGTGGATTGTGGTGAAGAGCGCAGGGCTCGCTTAGTAAGTTCCGACCACCGACATCAGTGAGGCTTAGCGGTTTTCATTTTAAAAACTGCTATCTCTACTAGTATATATCCTCCCTAACGTTATACATATGTTGACATGATTGCCTGGACCCGCTAAAGCTTGGATTTCGGCACTGTTCTTCCGTGGCCGGGTCTCAAATTCGCGGATCGTTTTCTAAATATCTTGACCCTTGAGAAGTTTGCTGTGTCCGCAGATTCAGGCCATGATAATTTCGACACATGTGCATATGTGGGTGTGCTCTGCCATGGCCATGCGTTTAGGGTTTGGGAGGTCGCAGTCTTCAACATCGCCATCCGAACAAGTGGCACCTTCAATAGATGCTTCTGAACTATCAATTCTATCGTATACGATAATGTTATGGCAGGCGCCTTGAGAAACGCCTGCTGATGAATTCTCTCAATTTTAATACGTCATGCGCATTTGGTCCTTCTGCAACACAACACCACCAGCTCACTTTTGAGGAGGCTGAGAGCCAGTCTCGTCGCCAGTTGCCTCATAAACCAAACGCTGACCGCAAAACGGGAAGCGTCGCCAGCCCATCGACGGTCTTTTCGAGGAACACAGCAAAACTGACGCAATCAACGGGTTATCCAAAACTGAATGCCGATCAACCGGGGCCAGTGTCAGATCCACCGATCTCATGTTGGCTGTTCAACGATGAACATGCGAGCCTCTAAGCTAAGCTGCAAATAACAGAGGCCGGGTTCCGACAGGATAAGCCCCAGCAAGGCGCCCGTTAGAGGCCGGATAAAGGAGATAGCGCAGTTCTGCCGACGAAGTTTGTATGTCCATTTACTATCAGTCAAATAATATTACTCGATATATTAAGCCTGGCTATTCAACACATCATATCAGAAACAAATGAAATAAAGAGACCGGATACGCTCAACAAATCAAAGCCCGAAATAATACATGAAATAAAAGCTGTATCAAACAACTTACGCCTTAATAACGCAAATTAAGAGAAAATTTATATCGATACCCAAATCAATGCAAACAGTAGTACTTTTCCAAGGACGCCGCCAAGCAAGTATGCAATACTGGTGTAGAACATGATAATGTTGGCAATGCTGACGAAACACGTGTGTTATCGCATCAACGACGGTGTCGAGGATTATCGACCCACTGTAGTTTAGAGTCGGCCTTTCGGAATACTATGGGGAAACAGAGTTAGCTCAAATAATTCCCTCATGGAAAACTGTCTCTCCCTATCAAAATGCTAAGCTTTCTGAGGGATGAAGGAAGAAGCTTGTGTGGCCAACCCACTGGTTCAGCTTGACAAGGGTGCTAGGCGAACCGGTAGGCTGATTGCTAGCGTGTCTTAAATATGTTTTGAATACTTACTCTCAGATGTTCCGTGCTTAGATTTTCCGTTCGACGGGGAGAATTTGATATGATATGTTGTCCATTCCGTCTTCTCAGAAGCTGTTGATGACGATGAGGACTTATTTTGTTCTAAGGAATTGTTAATAATTACGTTTACTCCCTCCATAAAGTCAGTCGTGAATAGAGCGCAAGAGACTAACCTGATAGCATGGCGGTTAATGCGGCGATTGTCAGCATCCTGCGTGTTTCAGACAAAGGATGCTGGCATTTTGTGGATATTCGATAGCGGTCGTACCGGGTAGTTGTTGTTGTCGATGATGCGAAGGATGACGAAGATGAGGATGACGATGACGAGGATGAGTCGCTACGAATTGATGCTGGTCGGCCTGGCATAATGATGCTGTGAGAAGACAGATTTAAATTGAGTAGTATCGTTGCGTGACTCTCAGATATTCTCTATCGCGTATTATTTACGGGTCTCGACAAGTATTCTTTCGAAATGTCAAGGTGGTTTCTTTTATTTCAGAGAACGGGGGTGCTGTAGTGACTTTAGATCGATGAAGTGCTGATGTGAGATGTTGGTTACGAGATAAACAGATGTCCTTCATCATCCTGGCATTAAACTGCCGCTCTTTTATACATCATATAACTTTGCATCTTCTCACTCTCCCTCAAGAAATGTTCACAAATTCGAGGGGCAAACATTTCACAAGAAAAGTCCAAGGAAAAGTCCAAGAAATACTGACCATAGTCTAAAATGTAAACCCAAGAAATGATCTGACGGCGACTCGGCCAGAAACTTCTTCTAGGGACTTTGAGGAATTTCTGGGCGTCTATTTCTTTCTTATTACGGATACTCTGGTAATCAGCAACTTACTTGCCCGAAAATTTCCAAGACGGGCTGGGCCAATTTAAAGACGGCGAATATACTGCGTTCAGTCTAAAAGTTACGCATGATTGACATCTCGCAAGCTTGGCAGGAAACAGAGTTTAAATATTCGCATGAAGGCAGCAGTGACGAAGACCTAAGCTTCTGATCGATTTCTTGGGACATATGCTTGACGGAGTTTTGAAGGTGTCTAATTCGAAAAAGTTACGCTACCAAGGAAGCACCAAGAGGTTTTTGGAATTAAACATTGTATTTTGAAATTAAGATTACAGATGAAGAGAGACAAAAAGTCGGTGCCTGAAATCTGAAACTAGGTAAAGGGCAAAGATCGATCCTGTGGTCGTTGTGTCACTATGGAGCACGGGAGTCGCTTGGCTTGGGGTGGAAATGGCGCGTATTTGTGTGGCCACTTTGAAATATGGTGGGAATTGCATATACCAAGACATTTTGGTGATATTGGAGAAATGATGGTTGCTGTTGAGAGGTTTTGATCTCGGAGATATTTCGCTTGGCGGGGGCGACGGGTATGCAAGGAACTGCAAGGAAGGGGGAATATAATCATGGGCTGGATCAAAGGAATGCTTGGAATTTTCCTGATCAATCAAGAAAACAGGTGACTTTGCTTAAATCAAACAATATATGCAATACGATATTGTGTAATGACTCGTATTTTCTAGGAAGCCTAATGATTAGAGCGCACTGCACGCGAATTCGGCGTACCTTTTGTTCATGATAGTGTTGTCAACATTGGTTATCAATCTTGACCCCTCAACATTTCACACTAGGTCTCGTACGTTTTTAAGTGTGATCGACGGATATCGAATTCTCGCCTCGCTTGGCGAGCCATGGCGTTCTGCTTCCCGCTTCGATTCGCGGGTTTTCCCAGTCTGGGACATCTTACACTTTGACTTTGTTTGCCATGCAGCTGTTACAACGAAGATCGATCGAACCTTGACGCTGTGGTCGATTTCCAAATTTCCGTGTGACCCGGTCGGGTAACTTCAGAAGCACACAAACAAAGACTATGATATAGTTTATCCATTACCTTCTTGGGGGCTGTGTAAGGGTTCGCACCGAATGCCTATGCACCGCAGTTGACTATCTACCTAGTTGGCTTCAATATGGTCCGTTGCACAACATGCGAGGAAAATATTTATGCAAAATTTTAGAATTGGGTGTCCCCTAGCCAGCAAAAACAGTTGTAAGAATCTGGAATATCATTCCTAAGATTCCCTCTACCTAAGTAGTAGTAGTCGCTTAAGATTCGATTTCCGTTGGTCTCGTTGATTTCCGTATACTTTTGGCTTCAGGCCGGGTTCATTCAAGAGAGGATGGTCTCGCTGACTGGTTGCAACACAAAGCTCCGAGTTGACGGCCTTGGCGGGTGCTTGCATGCCGCGACTATTAAGGTTAACAGGGTACAGGGTACAGACAGAAGTAGCCTCGAAACTAGTATAGAATAGAAGAAGCCCAAAAGAATTGAGTTCAAGATTCCAAAAACGCAAACTGTATACAAAATGGTTGCTAGATGTTAGTCATTCCATTTAATACAACTAGACTACTGCTACAGGTGCATTTAAACCAGATCCCGAGCCCTGCCAACAGCCAGCTACCTCTATGAGCTTACGTCTTACGTGGCCATGGGTACTTATCTGAGTTAATGGAGTGAGATATAATCAATCGTCTAGAAAGGTTCACGACGTTGGTACCATTTGCAGCCGTGTGCTTTGCCTTTATTTATTCCTCGCATTTAGGTCGAAATTATAACCGCTCTTCGATCTGGCACATGCGGGCGAACTTCAGATATAGTTGTCGACGATGTATTTATAAGCTTATCTCTTTTGATTCCCGATAGCCTTTTTCCACTTTGCTCAACTAAGATGCAGACGCGTCTAGGTTGGGCCTTCAAGTCCTTTAGTTGGAGCCGATTCAAACAGGAATTCCATCAGACACGAACACCTTAAACGCATTTTGGCTAGCACAGCCGGTGAATATCCAGTTGCACATATCCTATTACATCTACCGGTCATTCCAGCTATCCTCCGTGTACATATATAGATCAACATTACTATCACACACCTCTGACTAAACTTCGCATTTGGACAAAGTGATTGATTAAGGTAAAATTATATTATACATTTCACAATATGTTCTCGAGGACACTGGAAGTATCGGATACATACCGCTACTACTGGTACCATAGTAGGACACAAGGCCTCTTATGGCAGCTTGTTCGCATGCTATGGGATTTCGGTGCGAATAGATTGAATAACAGGGTGCTTTGTTGCCCCAAGACCTATGATATCGTTTGGATCGGAGGCTAACGTCAAGATCGAAAGTTACTCTGATACATAAGAGCAGATCTGACACGCAAGCTGGAAGGTGCGCATTGATCAGGACAGAGAGTAAGCTACTGATGTGCACTCGAGTGCAGCGAACAAAGTGACCATGACGTCTGTTCAGCTATGTTATAACAAGCTTGACCTTTCGGATGGTCCTTTCTAATGTGCTTAGATTTTCTTAGTCTCCCTTAAACCAGTTTCTGCTGCGGATGGGCTGGCACGCTGGTTACGAGACTACTCGAACAGAGCTTTCATTGCATTGGAAACCTGTGTTGTCTTTGGAAAATACAACATTAAGATATGACGTCATGCTGTCTGGGTTTATATGCATATGAGGGTTTTGTCCTATGTGCTACACTACCAGTCCTTTACATCTAAAAGAATGCCATGGCTTCTCCGAGCGTGAGCTCTGGGCTTTCCGACGGCTTGAAGGCTTGGCTTCAATCACTTTCCATCATTTCCAGACTATCAAATTCCGACCCCGATACTGCAACCAATGTGAATAGCGCACCCCTCTTACTCTTTCAGAAATTGTACGAGAACAAGGCCCCGAGTATAGCGGAGTCTTCCAAATCCTTGATCGGCGTTTTGGACGCTCCATCTTTGAAGGTATCCCTGCCGAATGAGCGCGAATTTGGTGAAATTCGGGAGCTTGACAGTTTCGACGGCTTAGAACTCTCGGATTTATTTGTAAAGGTAAATTCTCATCTTCCCTTGTGATATGCAACGAGGCCGTGCCCTAAAGCCAGAGAAACTGATAGATTTACTACAACATCTTGAAATGTATCGAGAGTAATCCCGGGGTAAATCTGGTATCCCCTAGTTTAACCGGATCCGGTGGCGTAGTACCTTTAACAACTATCTCCACGTGAGTACTAGATTAGCCAACCCTTCATCCCTTCGATGCGAGTTAGCTGACGGTGATAAATTTTCCTTCTCCTGAAGAGTTCCTGTCATTGCGGACGACTACTATAGTTTGATAATTGAAGCCAAACTCGATATACTAATATTTTCCAACTTCTGGAAACTCTCCTACGCCTCGCGCAGAATAGGCGATGCTCTGAAAGAACTTTCCGAACGAATTAGTAAGGATGGAGGGAATCCGGTAGTAGTCAAGGTAATGTTTGATAGAGGGAGTGTCCGACATGTAAAAACGCCCACTGGTGAAATCGCTGTGTTGAAGCGATAAGGCTGACAAATTGGGTAGCTATTATACACTCGAGTCCAGGTAGGAGAGACAGAATGGGTTTCTCTCGGGCTACCCCGCCGGAAGGAGATACCAAACATCAAGCTCGAAGTTATAAACTATCATAATGCCCCTCTCGGGACTCTTCATTCCAAATTCATGGTGATCGATCGAAAAATCGCTGTACTCAACAGTTGCAACATCCAGGATAATTCGAACTTAGAGATGATGTGTCAGTTTGAAGGCCCAATCGTAGAGAGCATATACGAACATGCGATTCTTACCTGGGGTTTACCAACTATCAACTCTTTACCCTCTTTGAGTGTTTCCGCAAAGTATGGGTTTCGGGACTATCAGAATTTTACTGCTTCAGCACGTGAATCAACAACTGTCCAGCAAACTATTGACGATGTTACAAAAACTCTCAGTAAGCGTACTCAGATTTAGAAGAACTCTCTTTTCAGTTGGTTAACCGTTTGATAGACGCTGGTATTGCCCATAAGACAGTACACGACGTCGACGCAGCAGATGACCTAGTATCCCGACCATTCCACTCTCATCGACGCCTCGGCACAAAGTCATTTCCTATCGCATTAGTCAATCGACCTCCGTATGCTAGTAAGTCTTTCCTAAAAACTCTATTCTGGGGTAGGAATCTTACCTATACAAACTTTAGCCCCCGGAAATCTCACCCTGAATACACCCCAGAATATCGCTTGGCTCTCTGCAATCCAGTTCGCAAAATCCACTATTTTTATACAAACGCCAGATTTGAACGCCGAACCGGTTGTACCTGCAATTTTGGAAGCGGTAAAGCGGGGTGTTATAGTGACAATAGTCTTATGCATGGGATACAACGATCTGGGTGAAATGCTTCCCATGCAAGGTGGGCATAACGAGAGTATTGTTGCCGGCATGAAAGGTAAACTGGACGAAGTGGGACGACAGAGATTGAAAGTGTGTTGGTACGTCGGGAGGGACATGAAGAGACCTGTTCATGCCACCAAGAATTTTAGAACGTGTCATAGTAAGTCCTTTATTATTAAGCCTGGTCGTGACCGGGGCGGTACTAATACACGAATAGTAAAACTCATGATTGTGGACGAAAGGATCGGTATCCAGGGATCAGCCAATCAGGATTCGCAGAGTTGGTTTCATAGTCAGGAAATTAATTGTATGATTGACAGCGAGGAGGTGTGTAAGGCTTGGAAGGAGCAGCTAGGGGGGAACCAGAATAGCTTCAAGTACGGAGCTGGCAGCGAGGTTGACGGGATCTGGAGAGACCAAGAGGGTAATGAGGCTCAGGATAGCATTGGGATGGATACAGGAGTTGCATCTTGGACAAAAGGGGTCTCGTCAATTTTAAAAAGTAAACTTGGTTACTTATAATTGCATAGACGATATTTTAAGAAGTCCTCGAAACCTCCTTCTGTTCTAGTTTGATATTTGAATTTAAGCACGGCTCTAGATATATGTCTTTCATCTTAGTACAAAGTTGTTAATTAAGAGCGAGTGTTAACACAGGGCAAAAATGATAAAAATGATACAACTCTACTACCGGTCGATAACCTACTGAACACTTACGAATTCAACAAAAGCAGAAATAAAGAATACTATTAAACTATCTTCTAACTCGGTAGCACATGCGCAGTCTCGACCGCAGCTGTCTAACACCGCGCGGCATGCACCCCCAACGTGCATACACATTAATTATTGGTTCGATTTATTCTAAAGGGAAAAAGTGTTAATTGTTGCTTTGCCACGGGAGCCAATAGTAGTTTGATCGAAATCTTTCTTTTCTGGTTCAATAATCGTATTACGCAACCTTTCAAGTAAGCAAGCACATTTTTAAGATCTCGCAGAAACATTACAGCCATTATTGTCCCGAACACAACTTCGTGAATGGCACCTTCGGAGTATCATTCTGTAGCAAGACATACGAAGAAAACCCACATGATGGTCTTAAATCATGGTTAACATCGATGCTATCATTGAGGTGCATAGCTTTCTTCACTGTTTCTTGGGTTGTGCAAGTTTCCCTCAACGTTTATTGTTCTAATCATCCATCACTATCGCTGTCCCCGCTACCATCGCTATCATATACCAAGGCTATGCTTCCCCCATTTGGACCCTTTGCTGACCCTTGATCTAGTGTCTTCGTGGTGTTAACTTCAATGGGTAGAGGGCTTTGGTCTAAAGCATCACCCTTCGATTGAGATTCTTGCAGTCTCTTCTGATTTTCCGCTTGCAAAGTCAATATCGATACTCTTTCCTTCCTTGCTGGTGCAACCTTGGTTACTCGTGCCGGTGGTATCGCGCCTTTTCCAGAAAGTTGCTTTCTCTGTTCACTTGGCTTCCTTTCGGGCGTGCCCCGGTCTTGATACTCAAAAGGATTATTAACATCATTAGAAGACTGCTCCGCCAGTGCAGCAAAGTTGACTCTTCTCTTCTGACCTCCCACCATAAGTTGAGGCATTGGCCCGATGAACTTGGGGTTGCAAATTTCTTCCACTTTCTTTTTTTTTTCCTCGTAAGCGGCAGCCTCTGCTTCAGCTTCAGCTCGGATTTTGGCATGGGCTTCCGCCATTCTCTTCTCTCTTGCGATTTCGAGGTCGGGAGGTAGAGGTGGAGCTGTGGTGGTGTATTCCTATTTGGTGAAAGAGACTCTTAGTAAAAAACGTATCATCGAGTGCAAGATCAACGTAAGACAAATACGCTCGGTGGCACTTACTTCGAGCATCCTCATATAAAGCAAATCTATATCTTCTGCAAAGACCTTTTTGTTGTGATAGTATTGCCTTTTACGCTGTTCTTCTTCCTCCTCTTCCTCGTCGTCGGTATCACTACCACTTTCTGATTGTTCGTTGCTCTCTTGATCATCCTCGCCTTCCTCACTGCTTTCGCTGTCAGAGCTTTCTTCACTGGAGATCGTGTCGGCATCTTGCGAGTCTTCAGCCGCACTCTCTGCATTTGTGCTAGCATCAATAGATACATCAGTGGTTTTTTGACCTGGTTCTATATCATCTAGAAACTCTAAGAAATTGCGCCGAACATCAACTAGGCCCTCCGCCAGCTCGGGAAACGGAAGCTCGGCTTCTAAAGGACTCCTAATCTTTTCTATCGCTGTTATTCGCACCTTTTCTATTTCCTGCTTCGTTGTATGTCTGAGCTCTCTGCCACTCATACTGAAACTTCCATTTGGCTTTCGTGGCCAAACAATGGGGTGGTCAATCTTCTTCGCAGAATTGGATGACGGAAGAGGGTCACCCACTGATCGGCTCGGGTTGTCTTTTGGTGGTGCCGCCACTAAATTTTTGCCCCTTGCAATCCCTCCTAAAGGCCTGCCGGTTCCGTATTGAAATGGCGGGTAACCGAAAATTGGTGGTATATATGGAAAGCTGGGATTGAGAGGAGGGTTTCCATACTGGTTGTCGGACATTCCTATCCCAAACTCGTGACCAGGGCCGGGAAAATAAGGTATTTTTTCCGCTGCAATCATCGATGAGCTATTGAGAGGCTGGTAATCAAAGGCTTTTGGTGGCGTGTTCATAGGATCGGTACTAAGACTGTGCGCATTCATGGGTGGGGGAAAAGGATATGGTGTGGAATTGATAGGCCATGTTGTCGTCGGCCCGCCCTGCTGGGGGAAAATAGAACGCTGATGAACAGATGATTGTAAATAATTGGCTTCTTCTCTAGAATCATCGGTAGAAGGTTGTTTCCAGCGTCGTAGCTTGGAGAATAAGATAGGTGGTGCGGGGAAAAGTTCGTGATAGGATAAATTTGGGGGTTTTGAAACAGAAGCAGTAGACGGAATTGCTTTGAGGGAAGGAGTTGCTTTGGTGGAAGGGCCCGCTTTGGTAGACGGGGTTGTTTTGATACCATGAATTGGACAACCAGGATTGATGAACCGCCCTTGTGCTCCCTGGGTAGGACGTAAGGGTTTCCATTTCGGTTCCCGACCAGTAATAGGTCTGGGTTTCAATATCTTCCGTTGCTGAAACGGTACCGGAATGCCATTAGGCTTTGTTGATGAGATATCTTCATTAGAAGACAAATCTCTGCTCTCCGATGGCTCTTGAGATCCCTCTGAAGCGGAAATAAGTTGATCCTTGGGCGTTTCTGAAGGTACAGACGTGCTTGCGGTTGGTAACGCCTTTTGTGGCGAGGAATCTTGGGTGGAAGGTCCGGAAGGTTGGTGTGCTTGCGGTTGGTTGGAAGCTGGATCTGCCAGAGATACTGGGAGGCTCTCTACTTTGGTATCCTCTATGTTCTTAGTTGTTAGCAGATACACACCCACTTGACCAGGAGACGATACCAATACCAAGGATGTGACTTACTGAATGAGACTCGTTTCTTATTCATAGCTGGGTTTGGCGGCATTGGTAGCGGATACCTACTAGATATCTCCACTATTTCGGTTTCTTGATCGTGGAGTGTTAGATTGGTGGATGGCTAATGTTGATATAGTTGATGTTCGAATATTATTGATGAATGTTTGCTCTAGCAGAAGGCTGACGGAGTGGACTTAAATATAACGCCGTGGCGCCACTCCGGACCAACAAACACAAGATTCGAAAGTCCGAAACACTGGAGTCCCAAAGAACGAACATCGTCAGCCCAAGCCCAGCGGTAAAACGTCTGGGATACACGAAGCTATAAATATACGCAGTCGGCCATCTGAGGTTGTAAGAGGTTGGAGCAAAACTGTGGCTGCAATTGTGTTGTTGTTGTAGACGTTGATTTGCGCTAGTCTCAAAGTGACCCTCCGCGCGTTGTGCGACCTACCAAAAGTTTCCGGCGGCAACACATTCTGGTCCCAAGATTGCCAAAAGCTATTCCTTGGCATGAGAACGCGAACGTGCTTCCTTCAACATCTCAATTACATCCACTGATAGCTAATTGCCTCCGCGACACTTTGCGGTATGGAAGCAATTCCCCTCTTGAAGGTCTTCGAAACTAGTTCATATACTCGATCAGTTATTCCTGGAATACCATTCGAAACCCATATAAAAGATTGCGGCACTCCCCTATCATCAATCCCTTACCTGTCACGTGCCCGTTTTGTGCACCCCAAGATGATCCAACTCCGCCGTCTGCAGACGGTGGCAGAAGCAGGAATGCGGCCTCGAACGCGGTTCGCGACTCCCAAATGCGGCATCCACATCCGACTCGAAGGCCATCATCGCCTTTGGATCAGTTCCTGATGACCGGTTGGAACCAGGAATGAACCGCTATCTTCAAATCTCTCAATCACTCCAGTCCAAAGTGCTTCTATGCGGCATTAGTGTTTCTGCCGCGTGTGAGAACACGAGAACATCACCATTTGCTCGCGTTTCAAATGTTCCTCCGCGAGAAGCTTCGGGCACTACGAGCACGTCGCAACGCCACCCCCGAAGCCAGAGATTCCGGAGAAAGATCTCCAGAAGAAAAAAGGTTGAGTCTTGCCTCAGTTTTTGAAAAACGCAATTCCACCAGCCCGTACCGGACAATCACAGACCTTCCCACCGAGCTTCTCGCGCCGATTCTCGACGACGTTTTAGACGAGGCGTACACTTACGTTTCCAATGGGAAAAAATACACCTTTACCGGATACAAAGCTCTAACGGAGCTCAGTTCAACGTGCCGCCGTTTCCGCGAGATCTTGAGGATCCGTCGATTTGCAACATGCAGTGTCCGTTTCGACAATACACCCAACAGTGGGTACTACGTCTACAGCTACCGTTCGGAAAATGTGCCCGAAAAGTACCAAGCTTATAGAGAAAGTGGTAGTCACGTAAGGTAAGTCCGGTTCCTGGCATTTCTGAGAAGTTCCCTTACCGACTGGAGGTTGAGGAGCGCATGGATTAAAACCTGACAAGTCTACAATAATCATAGAAAACTACACATCAGCTCAACCATTACCGCTGTCTGCTTTTGGGACCTTGTTGAAGATCTCCGACCGTGGTATCGCTCTATTACTGGTCTCTTTGGTATGCTTTTACCAAACTTCACAAACCTGATCTCTGCTAGCTTTTGTCGAACGACAAGCCTCCCTCTGCAAGACTTCATGGAAGGTGTCGCCATGATTCTAGAAACATGTCTCTCGTTGCAACGGCTTGAAATTGAGCTATTTGATGCGGATCCAAATTCCACACCGTCCGATCCAGCATCAAGTGAGTTTGATAAATTGAGCTTCCCTAAAGAGGCATATCCTTCAAAACCGCGTGCCGAGTTACGAACTCTTTCTCTATACCTCCACCACCGATACTTCACCCTATTGGAGCCGCCCCTACATCTGTGGTTGATCGAGGCGCTATCAAAGATCCTCATACCCTCCACTTTGAGCTTGAGGAATTTGAAATTTCGCTATGTCGATGACCGTTTAAAACGTCACCCTGAACTAGGATATGCAAAGATATCAGACATTGTTTGGCCGCTACCAAAACTTGAAAGCCTTGATTTCGACACTAGTCTTACCAACAAGTGGGCTTTTGATAATTATTTCGAGATCGATTGCGATAGAATCCGACAGGTATCGTTGTCACGATCAGTCGATACGCAATTCAGACAGCTTTCCGATGATACGGTGAGATGCTCCAATGATCTCTGAAGTTTTGATTTCAGATAACCCTTGTGGTAACCCCAATGCAACATGTGTCCCGGGATTACTTTTCAGATAGGATTATAACTCACTTCAGAATTGAACCCCAGATTCTCTCCTTCGTTCAAAGATTCACCAACCTAAAAGTCGCAGAAATCGGTTCTCCGCCGAAACTAGAATGGATAGAATTCTTTCTCGATTCTAAATACCAAAACTTCAACTCTTTGCGAGAAGTACGCGTTCGCTCCCCTATGGATATAAGTGCTTCGCAAACGGAATACATTCTGTCGCCAATATATTACAGGGGTAGACAGGAGTTTGTAATGCGACCCCAGACGGTTATACGTAATTCACTAATCGAAAGATTTGGGTCATTGTACGAGCATCGACGTGAGAAGGATGAGAATAACGATACAGTCACATTTTTTCTCTGATGTTGTAATGACCAACTTTTCACCTCTTTGATTTAAGTTATTTTAACATCTCGTTATCAGGTGTGGCGCCGAGTGGTGTTTTGGATGGAATTATCGGTTTCTTTCGGTTTATGGCTTTTCATTTTTGTAATCGCTAAAAATGATTTTTACACGTCATGAAATGCCATGGCAGAGCTCTCACCAGTCAGTGTACGCGTTCCGTTCCATCATTACATCAAATATTTGTGACCAATCATATTAGCTCTACACGAAAGAAAAGGCTCTAGGTATGGCCCAGATGCTGTTTCAAGATATGGTAGGCAAAAACTGTTCAAATCGAGATTTGAAATATAGGTGTCCACATGCCTACTTCGAAATGCATGAAAGACTCCAGTTCGTACGCAGCGAAAAGATGAGAAATGGATTTTAACATGTTATGGTACGAAAAGGCTCTGGTTCAGAGAGCGATCATCCTATGCCCAAGATAAGGGAAAAACAAAGATTCTCCGACTACCATCAGCTTCCTTTGTAACCGTATGCACAACATTTCCTTGAAAACACCGAATTTTGATTAATAGTGTCTCACGCTCGGTCTCCCTAGCACGTACAATATATATGTCCAGTCTCGTAAATAGAATCCACATGTTATGGTTACGCAGTAGGTTATAATTATAACACAACGTATGGATTGGTTACGAAACCGGTAGGTCATGACGGATTATATTTGGCTGGATTGATCTCGGAGCCAAAATTGAATTACGTCGAAAATATTATCGAACAGTGTAACTTTGTCTCACAAACCAAGTTGCTACCACTTCACCTGATTAATTCATTGTTCATTACTTCGTATCTTGGCATTAGTCCTCCAGATTAATTATGGAATTACAAAATATCACATCGGTAAACGCCAATTTAACAAAACCAATGCCATCCCCTTTTCCAGGCTGGCCACTGAGCCTGCTCTTCACGATCTTTAGCAAGTTCTGCAGTGAGATCCACCTCCCTACGTCCGGCCTGCAAATCAATCTCGTTGAGCCTGACGTAGAAACTCCAATCACGGGTCCAGACTTTATACCCCACATAGGATATAAGAATTATAAAGGCGGCAAGATAGTTTTGGAAGAACTACATATGCATCATTAGTCTTCGAACAAGGTTATGCGAGATTACAGGATAACTCACTGTTTTGACACTCGAAGGTTCATCCAGAGGCTAAATTTGTATAGTATTAAATTAGTAAATTGGCTTCTTCACTATGAGAGATACCAACGCAGAACATCAGTAAAAAGGCTCAACTTACCGAGACGGCAATGTAGAATTGCGCTATCAAAACCAATACGTTGAGACCGAGTCCAAAGTAAGATCCAATGATTCCACCAGCAGCTCGGAAGGGAATCTCGTCGAGGGAGCGACCTTGAGCTTTCCAAGCGTGGCGGAATCGGATATGCGCAAGGTTGATACTAGCCCATGTGAAAAACTGCGACAAACCCGAAAGGGCCAACAGCCAATTGAAAATTTCCTCCCCAGCTAGATAGATTATTCATATTAGCCGCAGAAATCGGATTGTAAACTTTTTGTAGTAAGGCCTTACCAGCTGCTTCGTTGATGTATGCAAGACATCCAAATAAGAGAGCGACGAGAAGTGAGTACACGGGCCTTCCGTGCTTGTCAACGTATCCAAACCACGATGGCAACATGTGACGCTCGGCAAGTGCTATCACAAAGATATGGTCAGCAAGAGAAGAATTATCTCACAAGGAGGATGTTCGTACCGTGAAGTGTTCTTGTCGATCCGTAAGTACAGGAATTTGCAACAGAGATGACCGCGAGGGTAATAACCGCATTGAAAATCGAAGGAAGGGCCTTGATATTAGCCAATTGGAAAGCAATAACAAAAGGCGATGCTGCGGTGTTGCCACCGTGAGCGTTGAGCAGGCGTTTGTCATCAGAGGGTACGATCAATCCGACCAAAGCCAACCCGACGATATAAAACAAACTGATTCGCCAAAACACCTGCTTGGTCGCTTTTGGGAGGGATTTTCGCGGATTGTCGGCTTCAGCAGCGGCGAGACCGACCAATTCGGTTCCGGCGAAGGCAAACCCCGCTGTAACAAAGACAGAACAGAAGCCTTTAAACCCATTTCGAAATGCTCCAGGGTTTTGCCAGTACCTTCCTCCAATATACCCTCTAGTATCGGTTGGAACACCACCGCAGTTAATGATTATCGCCTTCATTACAGTAACATTAGCATCCGGGCGAAGGAATTTGCGAAACTGAAACTTTTATCCATACCGTAATTATAAACCCAATTACTGCAACTATTTTCACGACTCCAAGAACATATTCGACTTCGCCGTATCCCCGAACCCCAAACATGTTTATGATGATGACAATCACAAGAAACACAGTAATCCAGACAGATATGTGTATATCTCTTGCTCCCTCCCAAAATTGTAAGGTTATACCGGCGGCCGTGAGCTCGAGCGGTAATACGACAAGCCAGTTCTAGAAAATGGAGGTTAGGCCCGTTCAGCAAGGCGGTCTATTGTCCAGCAAACTTCAAACTTACTAATGCATAGTTGATACCCATCGCGTAACCCCAACTATACCGGATAGCACAAATATTAGATTCAAGTAAAAAGTTTCCTGTCAAGGCAAGGTAATACTAATACGTACGCTGGGTCAATAAATCGGCAGGAATATGTGTAAAAGGCTCCTGAAACGGGATACATAACAGCCAATTCTCCCAAAGCATGAACAGTAAAGAAAAGCATGGCACCAATTATGATAAAATCTATTCTCAAGGTTAGCCACGTTTTCAAGGTTTTGTAACGAAGGCTGAACGTACCAATAACTAACGAGGCAGGTCCACCAGATTGTAAAGCACCTCCAGATCCGACAAATAGGCCTGTGCCTATTGAGCCTCCGATCGCGATCATCTGCATATGTCGGCCCTTGAGCTTTCTATGTAAAGGGTCATCTTGGGCCTCCGAAACGCCTCCTGTATTTGAGTCCAAATCTTTAGGTTCCTGCTGTCCATGATGGTGGCCAGCCTCGGAAGCACTGGTAGATGCCTTTTCTACATCTGAGTCGGCACTTCCCCTCCGACGACCAAAGGGGTTGTGCATTTCTGCGAGGGTGCTGTGCGCAGCTGTGTTGTTCAGAGACTGTCGATATGTGTGTTGTGAACGTTCGTTCTGAGGTAGTTCACCCAACTCAGAATGAGAACGAGACCAGGTATATCCCTTAGTTCAAGATGGAGTATTTGAAAAATAGTTCTGATCAGAAGCTTTACTTGGGCGAGCAAGATATCGACTGGATTAAGTATTCAATTCATTACCAAACCCCCAGAATATTTGGGCCGGCTTTGATCGAACTTGACGCCTCTGACGCATTTGATCCGGCGCAAGTTACATACTCTGCATAATATCAGGATTTCCGCAATCGATCCCACAGAGCGTTTCGATACACCGTCTGTTCGCCGATTTGGTGGTTCTCCATATTTCCTGCTGATAGCTACAAGTATGGTGCTGATCTACATCCCAATAGCAATAAACGGGCAACAGACGGCGTAGATTCCATCTAGGCTGTGAGACACATGCACATTCGGACAGCTAAAACGTTGACCCTCCCCGAAGCCTAGCTTGCTGAGCCGGCCGCTAGAATAACTAAAGGTCAGATCGCCCCGACTACTGTTGGCGCAGTAATTTTCTAAGAAGGAACCATTCACGAGTCGACCAATCTAACGAGTATGGTATAGTATAGGAAGATTCAAAGTCTTCAGGTATTTACAGCTTACCATAGACTTCTGTAGAATTGATCTCATTTGTTTTAATGAACACAATTAAGTTTGATATATATTTAGGTAGGTATCTATTTGCGAGGCAGAAGCGGTTTACCTTCGACGCCGTCACAAATTACGTTGCCGTATTTGTTGGGGACGGGAAATTCCCAAACCCAAGCGACGTCATTACCCGCAATGACGTTGAGAGTCAAGCTTTCCAGATAAAGCAGGGGTCAGTCTTGGTGCATAATCCCAATACGCGCACAAACCCGAAAACTAGTGACTAAAAAGCCTTGATTCTTCTGGGCGATCATGATAAGGATTCCAAGCTACCAGTAATTTCAGTAGCTTCCGCGATAAAGTGTGTTTTGGGTTGCTCTGATCTTTGTTTTGGCTGGCCTGCATAGCTCAAGATCAGAAGCGAGAAAGTCCATGACGTAAAATTCGGGCCTTGCGGTGTTGGGCGTTGTAGTTCAGCTGTTCAATTGCGACGGTACAGGCGAAACTTACAACCGTAGATCAACAAACTTCGCTTTCTGCATGCTTTGATTGGGTAAAGGATACGACGAGAAGATGGAATGTAGTATAAAGTTGAGAAAAAACTATAATATGCTTTGGAAATAAAACCCGTTCAAGGATCGAGCTACGTAGATCTAAAGTACAATTTACCTAAACGAGACACTAGAAACTTGGATGCCAGATCCTCTTTTATCTCCAGTTAGGGTTCAAGCCGAACAAGAACTTTTAATATATTACCCACGTGATCTCCTGTGGGGCTAGGAAAGACCGATTGAACAACTCCAGACCAAACAATTTTTTATATTATTATTAATATGTTTCTAGTCTGACCTGTTCTTAAAAGTGTATTCTACACATACATAGCAGCTGACTATTGTGAGTGTCGGCAAAAATACGGAAGGGACATATCAAAGTGTAAATTTACCTCTAAGCTCGAAGCTGCATAGATCAGCCTTGCATCCGTCATGACTAATGCCAGTTATAATTCGCAGTGGGTATCACATGCCTCTTTATCCTCTCACCGGGACACCAGTCGATAATAAATATACATACAATAGTGTCCACTCTGGACTGGAGTCTATCGCAGCATCGATTAATATTGCCAAGCCCGATTGCTTCAACAGTTAACAGGTTGTATACTTTTATACCACAGTATATCCATTTCACAAATCAAGTTTGTAAACAGTTCTCGGCGAGCAGCAAGTGGCTTCTCTTCAGCTCGCCTCTGAAACTCCTCCGACCGGTGTCAATTTCTCCACACCCAACCCCTTTGGATGGCCCCCAGAGACATCTTTATCCCGGCGGCATCAGAAGCTCCGATCTAGCCTAGACTGGGCTCATTAGAAAATAAATAGCGGCAGACGGGCTATGGTAACCATCTTTCAAATTCCAGCAGCGTCCAGATCGAACCATGGTTTACATTTAGCCTTCTTTAGTTGGTGGGATTAACCATTCCTTATAAATGTGTAAAAGAAAACAAACTGGCATCCTGAATCGTGTCGGTTCCACAGATCTGTTACAAGGGCATTACCAGCAACCAGTTCCCTCTGATACTAAATCAGTCCATGGCTTGCTTAATTAAGGATATTTTGGTCTCAAAGCGAAATGCGTTTTGGTGGTGTGAAGTGGTTGGCTCGCTAAGGATATTCGGCAGAGTCGGTCCCACCCCAGCTCACGATCCTGGTTGACGAGTAAAGCAAACGGGCCGGTGTTCCTGCTTTAGCTTTGGCATGGTCCCTGCGCGCGCCCTAGCTCTGAGCGTTTCAGGACGACGGGTCTATATCTCGAGACTCACCGCATCCGAAATCCGATGCAATGTGGAACGCCCAAGATTAACCCTCAGATATTCAGACGGCCGGATTATCTGCCTCCGCCTCCCTAAGAGGTCTATGGAGCCAGTGATTCCAATACAAGCTTTGGATTTGGCCCTCGAACCTTGTGAAACCCGTCTATTAGCTCGATTAGTATGCTCCATGCCCATCTACTCTCACTTCGGGTCCATAAACTCCACGCGTAGAGCATCGGCCAAGAAATAACCGATTTGCCGTGCAGGAGACGTGCGCAATCCTGCACATAAAAGCTTTTCGTCCAATGGTTTCATGAAGCTTCTTGTTCGGCAAACGCTCGCTATGGCTCCGTCGGTAGCAAGTCTTGCGACAATGATAATACCTTCAGGCGCGGACCCAATCTTTCCGGAGATCTATAGGATCCGAAGATTATCCTAGATCTAGCGCCAAAAGCAATCTTCAACAACATATAAGATACTTTTAAGCCCCCCGGGTTTCTATACCTTCGAGTCTCTGTTCAACAGGCTGACTGTATTGAAACCCAACTCGGTTTATATTTCATCAAGATGAAGGCAAAGATCTTGGCTGTTGGTTCTGCCCTCGCTGCAGGTGCGGCCGCACAGCAAACCCTGTACGGACAGTGCGGCGGTATCGGTATGTTGATAATCACGCTCCAGGGCATCTAATAACTCGTGCTAACAAAATGAATTGACAGGATGGACCGGTGCCGCCAGCTGCGTTCCAGGCGCTGCCTGCACCAGCTACAACGCTTACTACTTCCAATGTAAGCATTCAACTGACGACACTTTGAGACTAGAATAAGTGTATCAAAGACTAATTCGACCAAGGTGTCCCCGGTGCAACTACGACCGCTGGAACCACTCGCACCACCACTACTCCGGTAGTAACGACGACAAGCCGGACCACGACCACTAGTTCTCGAACTACGACTACCAGCTCGCGAACGACCACTCCAAGCACCACGTCAAGCCGCACAACCACCCCGGTTACTACTTCAAGCCGTACAACCACCCCGGTCACTACTTCAAGCCGCACGACTACGACTACGACTTTGAGCCGTACAACTACAACGACCGCCAGCGGGTCTTGCCCGACCACTTTCGTCTCCACATCCGGCAAGGAGTTCAGACTCGCCGGCAAGAAGTTCTACTTTGCTGGTAGCAATGCATACTATATTCCTAGTACGCACAAACCACTACCAAAACACTACGAGATAAGCTCTAATGAACGATATAGTGTACGGGCCGAACGACTTTGGCGATATCGATGCTGCTCTCGATGCATTCGCAGCTTCCGGGTTGAAGGTCCTTCGAACCTGGGGTTTCGCTGACTTTGTCGGTATGTGCATACAAATCGCGGGAACAAATGCAACAAAGCTCGTTAGACTAAACAAAGAGTTTAAAAAACAATAGGAGCCCAAGACGACTATGTCACCGTCTTCCAGAACTGGACTACTGTCCCGCCAACTATCCTCGAGACCCAAGAGCGTGGTCTCCCACGTCTTGATTACGTTATCTCCGGTGCCCAGGCGAGGGGGATCAAGGTTATTCTTCCATTCGTTAACAACTGGGCCGAGTACGGCGGTATCGACCTTTACGTTGAAAAGGTTATCGGCAGCGGTGGTACCCACGGTGACTTCTACACAAACACTGCGATCAAGAACATTTTCAAGAACTACATCAAAACCGTTATCAACAGGTATAAGAGCAGTCCAGCAATCTTTGCCTGGGAGTTAGCAAACGAGATCCGTTGCGCCGGTCCACGACTCGGTGCAGGTTCTTGCACCCCAGCGGTCACTACCGCCTGGGCAAAGGAGATCTCGGAGTACATCAAGTCCATCGATCCCTGCCACTTGGTCGCCGTCGGTGATGAAGGTTTCTTTAACGTTGCCGGAAGCTCAGACTATGTTTACAACGGTGGTCCGGGTATCGACAACGAGGCTCTGACGGCGCTTGCTTCGATTGATTTCGGTACTTTCCACATGGTAAGTCGGCCTCTTATATACCTGAATAGTATAAAAGCCCTTTATTAACAAGCGATATAGTATCCTATCCCTTGGGGCAAGACTTGGGACTGGGGTAACCAATGGATCAAGGATCACGCCGCCATCGCCGATAAGCTCAACAAGCCAGTGCTCTTCGAAGAGTACGGTGTCACCCGCGATTCCGGCCTACGTGATACTTACCACCAGCAATATCACGACACAGTCTTTGCCAACAGCATCGCCGGCGATATGTTCTGGCAATTCGGTACCACCGTACCAAACTGGGGCAAGTCGTACGATGATGGGTACTCAATTTATCCCTCCGATACTTACGAGTGGAAGACTTTCGTTGTCGATTGGGCTACCAAGATGGCTACGAAGAATGTCTAAATCTTTGTTTAATCGCACCTAAGCGACTTTGGAGTTTTTCCATATTTTGTAGGATGCTTTGCCTCATGGTTCGATGCTGTTTCTTTTCTGAATTGTACATACAAGTTGTAAATAGTGAGACCAAAGCAAATTGTATATACTTTGAAGCGGACGATTTTTTAAGCCTACATGTTAGTCGGAAGACAATGTTGGATTTGAACCTTGTTCATATAAGCGGCTAAATTGCAGTTTTTGAGATCAGTTGAACTTCAGAACTAGCTACTATTCATGACATCATCCGATGGCATATACTGTGGATCCGCGAAGAATGGAAACTTGGCTGCACCGATTATAGCGATAACTAGCAACTGTGATTAAGTATCTCAGCACTGTGGCACTTGATCCATACTGCTTTCGAATATCTCTCGCCCTTTCCCTAAACCAGTCTCAGTGATCAGGAATCGATTCCCGATACGACTTGAAGATTCAGCCCAAGTCTGGACTCGGAAATACCACAATCAACACCTTTTTGACCACAGGCCTGTTCGGCAAGTCCGCCAACATAATTACGAAAATGACAGCCGACGCGCTCGAAATCCACCTGGTAAACCAAACATCTTCGAGTAAAGTTTTCGCCACGGTCACAGGGCTGGCAATCGATCGGAATAACTCGTGGTTTCTCCTGAAATCCGACGGGAAAACGCCATTCTACCCTTCTTCGCCGTCAGAGATCCTTCAGCCCTTGAGCGAGAACTGTGCCATCTCCCTCGGCGCACCGGGCGAAACTCGATCAATCACCATACCCCGTATCGCGGGCGGCAGGATATACCTTTCGATCGAAAAACCGATAACATTTCTGCTAAACCCCGGTCCGGCGTTGGTGGAACCCTCGGTCACCAACCCATCGGACGCAAATTATCACAGCAATTGGTCATTCATGGAGTTCACCTACAATCACGATCAACTCTACGCCAATATCAGTTATGTGGATTTTGTCGGCTTCCCCATCGCGTTGACGCTCACCACTTCCACCGGTGAGGAGAAAAAAGTGCTCGGTTTATCCCGCGGCGGGCCCGAAAAGATCGCTGCGGGCCTGTCGACGCAGCAGGAGAAAGACGGGCAGAAATGGGGAGATCTGGTCGTCAAGGACGGCGAGGGGAAACTGCTCCGGATACTCAGTCCGAACCAGGGGATCGTGCTCAACCCGGCGCTGCTCGCCGGGTATTTCGAACCTTACATTGACCAGGTGTGGGATCACTACCGCACTCATGCCCTGAAACTCGACACGCAGTGCCATTTCGGTGTCATTTCCGGCGGTATCGACAAGCACGGGCAATGCCTCAAGGTCGACGGGTTGGAGTTCCAGAAACCGACGACCAGGGATATCTTTAACGCTTCGTCCGGACCCTTCCAAACCGGGCCTGACGGTAAGCGGAATGCAATCATACCCCGGTTGAACGCCGAGTTCAACCGCTCGGTGCTGCTGAGCTGCGACTGCGAGGTGCCGAGTAAGAAGAGAGAAGAATATTATGCGCACGACGTCACGAACCATTACGCCAGGTTGGTGCACGAGGCGAACGTGGACGGAAGAGGGTACGCGCACCCGTACGACGATGTGGCGGCGAGCGGTGGGGAGGATCACAGCGGGTTTGTGAACGACGGGGCACCGAGAAGTCTGGCGGTGATTGTTGGAGGGGAGTAGCAGCACTCATGCGGCACATCCTAACTATTCCACTAGATTTCCAACCGATATAGGCGCTATAAACGTGCGAATATAAATATGTTCTAGTGTTTCATGTCAGGATGTTTCTTCTGTGCCATAAAACTGTGTCGCTGCGCCACTCCTCGATTATATATATTGGTTGTGCTATGATCAACTGATCACCTAGCAAGCCCAAGACAAATATATACAATCTACAATGATATAATATGCAACAGAACGCATCAATCAGCCAAGTTGACAGCCCTATCGGGTTTCCGTCAGACTAACAAGACGGGTGAGACCTCTTCCTGCCAAGCTCGCCAATAGATCCGTTTCAAAGATAGCCAAGGACTTTAAAATAAACAACCAACACATTCCTACCGCGATGGATACACCGAAAAGAGGACGGCGGTATGGGCCCTGAGCATAGCTGATAATACAAATGACGTTTATATTTTAGGAGCGGTTCCCGTTTTGACTGATAGATCCTTAGTTCATCAATCGAGGTAGGAGTTACGGGCGGATAGGAAAGATCTACCAACTGTCCTACACACCTTCCCCGCCATATAGTGGGTGCAGAAGCTTTGCAGAAGCTTTGCAGAAGCTGTGTGTCACTCTGTCACGAACCCATGTTTCTCAATCCGCATAAACCTTCCGAATCATCATTGTGATGTCCTGTGCGACCCGATTTGCAGTTGTCAATGCAAATGCCAATGCGATGTGAGTTATGTCCATCTCTTCTTCCCCAGGAGTCGGATCGTCTCCCTTTGTTCGATGTATAAAAGCGGATGCGTCAGCATTCCTCGAATCTACCTGCTCATCACACCATCCCAACTGCAGTATATCTAAGGGTGAAGCTACGATAACCCGGAAAAGGCTGTTTTCTGTTTCTATTCAATGTTACACCGATAATTAGAATACTTTGCCCTTACCGATATTCCTCTTTTTCTTCTTCATCCCATTTGTGGCGTACGTGCACTGCTCCATCGGAACTTCCACTTGACGAGACATTATTCTGAGATTTCTTCAGGCCAATTCTCCAATTCACCCAGCTTATATCCTCCATATCAAGCTCCAAGATGCACTTTCTCACCGCCGCCTCCTTCATCCTAATCACCACCCTCACCGCCTCTCTCGCCAACCCCGTCCCGGCCCCCACTGTCTTCCCCAGTGCAGAGTACTTCAACTCCACATCAACATCACCACCAGCCGCGAAAACCGCCCCTCCGGACCTAGATGCCGCTGCCATCACATCCTCCTCCCCCGTATGTCCTTATTCGTTAACGGTAACGGCCTCCCGCTCCTGCACCTTACCGGCCTGCGAGGACCCCATGTTCTGCATCGCCATCGTCAAGGTCCAAACGTACGCGTGCGACTGCTCGGAGAAACCGCCCACCACCAAGACCGTAACGCCCAGGTGCGATAGCGATTGCGGGTGCGAGATCCCCACCGAGTGGGTCACGCCCGCCTCCGGATGCCAACCGACCGAGACGGCGAGCGGGAAGTACTACGGAGGGGGTTATTATCTGTAGAGAAGGGCTGGGTGGACGTGATAGGGCAGAGTAGAGTTGGGAGAGGTTTCCTGTTCGAGTCTCTATTCGAGATAATGATATTTGCTGAGGGGCTCGTGGGGATTGCCGTACTAAAGTTATTCTAATGTTGTCGTCGGTGGATAGGTGGTGTGGATCTGGTTAGTGGCATAGCTTCAATGGGACAGGATACGGACCGAAATTGTCTCGTGGACCGACTGAAAGTCCGATTATTAGCTTCAGAATTAGGCATCATGGTGTTTCTTCACAATTGCATTATAGTAAGAACGCGAGCATTTAGGACCAGTCGTAACACTTGAATCTGCTGGTGTGCAGAGGTTTGTATTCAGCCAAAATATAAAAATAGAGATAAATAAAATAAAATAAAATCCTGTACAAGAATCCGAAAGCTCGCAAAAATGTAAAAGGGAATGCCTCTCAAACGCCGTTATACAAAACGCCCGCAAGAAAGACTTATGCAATCAATCAATCAATCATATAGAAGAGAACCGGCCTTTGGTAAACTCCTCGCGTCAATAATTTTCGACTCGTCCCCCCCGTTCACCCGCAGAGGACTTTTTACACCAACTCCCGCTCCTGAATCGGCTTTCTACCTAGGTCCACCGCTGAAACATTTCTGCTGTCCGGGCCGTCGTTGTAGGGATTCCCGTACGGTCTGTCGTTCAGGTAACCCTCAGGCGCATAATTCCTGTAAGGTTCCGGGTTCGCGCCTGCCGGCGATCTGAGCGGCTCGTACCTCGGGTCCGCGACGCCGCTGACCTGGCCGTTGTTGCCGACCTTTCCGTACTGGTTGTACATGAGCGGACTCCCGGCTTCGAGCCCTTCTTCCTCGTCCCTTCTGTGGGCTGGAGCGTGATGACCGTCGCTGCCGTGATCCATTTCGATACCACCAGCACCTTCGTAACTCGTTCCGGAGTTCTTGATGGATTCGTGTTCGGCGATGAGCCTGGGGCGGACTTGACGCATCTGCCAGTAAATGTAGCCGGCGGCGAGGATGGTGATGAGAAAGGTGATGCCGAGGACGATGTTGGAGATTAAGTGGCCGCTGGAAGGGTTGTTGATGATGACGCCGAGGTAGACGACCACGAGCTGTTTGGGTAAACTGAGGAAAGTGGCGATGAGGAAGACCCAGAAGCTGATACCGCAGGTTGCGAAAACGGCGGTGGTCAAATGGGAGGGGATGGCGGAGAGACGGGCGACAAAGACGAACTGTTCACATTCGATATCGTTAGTATAAATGCGTTTCGATCCTGTTGAAAGAAGAGTAAACTCACCCAGATACCACCCTCTCGAGTGACGGTAGCCAGACAGGCATAGTTGAGATTCCTCCTCTCCTCCTTCTCGGCCCGACCTCGCAAGAATCCCTTGAAGGCAAAGTAAGTGCCGACTTCACCGATAAAGGTACCGGCGGCGACGATGGCGAAACCGATCCAGAGGCCATAGACGATACCGCAGAGGATGGCGACGATTTCGTGACCGAAGAGCGGGGGGAAGGAGATGATGAAGAGGATGAGAATGGGGATTATCCAGCCCCACTTGAGGGAGCGGATCTTGTTGGAGACTGGGGTGAGCCACTAAATGCACGCAAGGTCGGTTCGTTAGTCGGGATTCATCGGAGTAGGGAAAAAAGAAAATTCCCAAAAGACGAGCTCAGAGGGTAGTAGGACGTACGGTTACGATCTCTTTGTGGTAGACGGTGAGCAAGACGGTGAGAACGATGATGACGATCAACAGAATCCACCAAGCTGCAGGTGAACAAGAAGGAGACGGTCAGTAAGGAGTATTTGAAGTGTTGTTGGAATCCGCGCGACCGCGACCGCGAGAGAGAAGGTTATGACGTACGGATGTATCGCTTCTTCTGAAAGTAGCGCTTCCAATTGAAGGGTTCGTAGGCCGGTACGATGGGTTCCCGGATCTTTTCGCGCTTGGGCGAGCCGTCTTTTGAGCGGGAGAGTAGTCCCATGCCTGCGATGTCGTTTGAGTTTCTTTCCTCGGACCGGCGAAGATTTATTGAAGGGCGGATGAAGCTGCAGCACGGAACAGGGGGGCGTGCGTTTGTGGGAGTATTTCCGGGGTGGCGGTTGTAAGATGGATAAGGTAGGGTTGGAGGAAGCGGAGATGGAAGCGGAGAGACGATGCGACAGGAGAGATATATATATAATATAAGTACTGATATCCAAGTATCCGGAATGCCGAAAGGGATTCAGAGTAGTATTGCTGGGAGGCGGGGTCTTTTGTAAGAAGAAGAGCTGGAATCTGACGCTGTTCGGGCAGGAAGGAGGTGCAAGACGGAGCGGTTTCGGGGGGCCGCCTCTTTGGTTCTTTTAGTGCAGTGAGAGAGAGCCAGGGGTTTCGTAGCAGTAGCAGCAGTAGGTAGCAGGAGCACCGTTACGTCGACGCAACGGGACGAATTCAGGGCCGGATTATCAAACCCAACTGAGCAAGTAGAGGAATTCCGATGACTTACTCGAGGAAAGGAAAGGGGCTGGAGAGGCGTATAAGAAGAAGAAGAATAAGAATGTGATCTCCAGACATGTACATGCACAGTTCAGAGTCTCGTCTTGGCCATCTCTTAGCTGACGGAGCTGCCTTGGTTCGTTGGAGGACAAGCATTTCTTAGCTGCTGCACCCAAGCCGGGAGGCCGACAGTCAGCATTCGAGAACCAGTCCTCCGGTTCCCTGGCGCTGCATACGTAACACCACCTCTGCTGCGGAATTTTCTGTTTCTGAAATTCTCATTCGTCCGGCACTCGCGGTTACCGTACCTACCAACTACTCTGAAAGTAGCAAGCAGTCTCTTGTCCGTCGGTCGGGCGTCAGGCGGAACGTTGAAACTTGAACATTGCAACTCAGGCAGGCCTAATTTTAGCACAGCCTCGCTCTCGCCTCATCCACAAACGGAATGTCGCAAACCACTGGCAGTCTTTTTTAAATTTAATTTACCCGTGCGAATCTCGAAGATACGAGCATAACGGGTTTAGGATATAGCCGTGATCAAGCCCTATTCATGTCCATGTACACACACTACGATACGCCTTGGCCATGGATCCGTGGAGTCTTTGACGTCCAGGTGAGGCTGAGATGCAGAAATTTCGAAAAACACTGCACCCCCGACGAGACAAGATTACGTCGACGGTCCACCTGTGTTGCCTCTTGAGCTCTTATCGTCGTCGATAATTTGAAATATTCAAAGATTCTCATCCTTATTAAATAAATCCCGCAAGGATATACCGCATATCGATATAGTATACCGATCCTCGAGGCCAAGGGTACGGTACAGTACCTCGCATCGGAAACGAATACACCAGCTGTGAAGCTTCAGATTGTAACAATGCCAATCGCACAAAAACGCCGTGAGAAACCCGTCCCAGTTAATGGGAAATGTATGCACCACCACCACCAACACTACCAACACCACCACCACCACCGTGTGCTCCGATATCATATGAGATATGATATCTACAGCTTGGATGGATATCTCTGATATACCCCGCCGTCTACCGCTTCGGAGCGTCCTCCCACCGTTCCAGCGTCTCCTTCATCACATCGACCCCCCACATGAACTCCTGCCACTGTTGATCCGCCCACAGATCCGGGTTCCTCTTCTCCCCACCGCCTTCCCTCTTCGCCGCCTCCGTGCTTTCTCTGATCCGCCTGTCCCTCTCCTCTTGCTCCCTGCCATCCGCCAAATGTAATACCCGCTGCGTATCCCTCGCCGACGCTTGTATCGCCTCTCCTCTTTCCTTCCTCACCGTTCCGTAGACCCTCAGCGCCTCATCTATCCCCTCCGTCGAGTCGATCAATCCCAAGACCACCGTCAAAACTCCGGCGTCTTCGATCGCATTCGCCGCCCCCTGTGCCACGTACGGCAGCATGGGATGGCAGGCGTCCCCGACCAGCACAAACCTCCCTTCCACCCATGATGGTAGCGGACCGTGGGAGTTTAGCGTCCACTCCATAATCTCACCGTCATCCGGTACATACGACAGTAAATGTCTGACCGTCGGATTCCATCCAGCGTAGGTTTTCAACATTTCCACCTTGGTGCCAGGTGAAGTCCACGATTCCGTGTCGACTTGATGAGGACGAATCGGGTGGATCAGAACCATATTGTACAGCTTGTGCGATCGTAGCGGGTACGCCATTATCTGCAATCATCGTCGGTTAATTTTTATCCTGCATGTATGTAAGGGGGGGTTGCCGTGAGCTTTGCTTACGTGCCCGCCCGGTCCCATCCACCTGGACCCAATATCACCTCTCAGCAGCTTCAACGCTTTTTCATCGCCCCTCATCCGCTCTTCCTCGATAACTACCCTGTACGCTGCATCTCCCGTACTAACAACGGTGTCTTTGTGCCCATTTCTCCTCGCAATCTCACTCCTGACGAAACTTTTGATGCCGTCCGCGGCTATCACCACGTCACCTGACACCCATTCCCCGCTGGCAAGCTTTATCGAACCGGAAAAGTCCGGCGAGCAAGCAGCAACCGGCGAGGACGTGTGAATCTTCACACCAAGCGCTAGAGCTCGCGCTAGCAGGATGCGCTGCAGGTCGGCGCGATGGACCACCATCAGAGGCGCGTTGTATTTTTTTCCGACCTAAGAAAAGAAACATCCACGAAATCTTTTAGTATCTGTCTCCTTTTATTGTTTGACCCCTTCTTGAGTAGCATAAGAGCGGTTGCAAGCTTACACTAGGCATCAGCGGCACCCATCCAATTTCCGCATCATCCTCCCACCGTCTCAACGAGTTGCGCTCAATCATAACCCCATCTCTTTTCAGTTCTTCCAGAACACCGAATCTTTCCAGTATCCTAGAAGCATTGGGAGCTATCTGAATACCTGCACCCACTTCCTTGATGGTCGGGACGGCTTCGTATACCGTTACCGTATGTCCGGATAGAGCGAGACCTATCGCAGCCGTGAGACCGCCTACTCCGGCACCTATGACGAGCACCCTTAGGGGCTTTGCCGCGCGGAACTTCGTCCATGGGGTGCCCGACATGTCGAAAAGAGATTTAGGAGCGACAAGAGGGGTGCATTTAATCATCGGAGCGGTCTTCGAGCTGGGTAACTGAGGAGCGGAGAAATCTACGACCGGTGTTGTGTTGATTTTGTGGCATTTGGATTGCGTTGTTACAGGCATTTTATCGCGATTCTTTGGTGTCTTGCTCCTCTTGAAACACAGAAACATGAAAAAGTGACGATGATGGAGAAACTCTTCAATACTGAAGATAAAATACCATAAGACGTATCGAGAAGATATCTTCACGGAAACGAAAAGGTACGGCTACACCACTTACACTATATATAGCCTTCCCGAGTCTTTTTTTTTTTGTGCCTCCAACAATTCAATTCGTAATCGACCATCGGCATGGTGTCCCGGCAACAGCAACAGAGAAAACGAGCAGGGCGTACAAAACCTTGTCACTTCCTATCTTGGACCCAGCATTGGCAAGACCTTTCCTATCATCTAATTCTCTGAATTCTGGTGAAACGGGAACATTATATCCGAAAAGAGGGACAAAACAGGCCAGATAACTCTAAAATCGTACTAGGCTTCGAAGCATTCCAACGCTACTCCACAAACCCGCACGAGGAAAAATAAAAGCATTCATGGATCTCATCTCCCGTCTGCGGATTCTCGGGTGACGTTCATTCACTGCTTCTTTTTGGTTCACTTCCCTCCGTATCGCCAAAAACCGAAAAGATTCTCCGCCCTCTTTTTCCACAAGACGGACGGTGAGCTGTAAACCGCCCCGCCATTTATGCACGATGATACGGTTTTTTTTTTTGGATATCTAAACCTCGGTTCAAAATAAATATAATAAAAATAAACCGATGTGATCATATGAGCTGACAACGGCCAGCAGTATCGAATAACAGTTCGCTGGGGCGTAATCTGATCACAAAAAAACCAGACGGAGCGCCACGATATATTGCATGATGCACGAAAAGTTTAATATAAAGCCTTAACTGCTAAATTATATGATACGAAATATCATTGCGATGGAGTAGTAAGGAATGACTCGTTTCGGCTTATCGAACCGGCAATGGGTGTGTGCGCGATGTCTGTGTGTCTGTGTGTCTGTGTGGTTTTACGACCTTTTTCCGTGGGGGGGTTCCGAGAAGAAAGATCTTTTGTAACGATGCGCATGCGGTAAAGATGGGGTGGTCAATGCGCTGGAACCTTTCGAAACCTGCCTCGTGAGGTTCACTAGAATTTTGGGGGCGTATAGATGCCGACAAAAGTAGCCGAAACGAAAAACGAAACAAAACACCGATTTGTGGGAAATCAACTAACGTTCAACGCGGCATGTTCTGCGCGTGAGATATGCACCTGCAGTGGGGAAAGAACCCAAAAAATAAAATAAAAAACGAAAGAGTTGAGGAAAAGTATGAGAGGGAGAGAAAGCCAAGAATTAGTTAAAAACAACATCTTGCAGCCGTGTGATCGCGGCGTTGTTGTTCCCTCTGATTGTATAGATTCGGGAGGATGAACAGCGACGGCTGAAAAGAAAAGATCGGATCAGGGATCAAGCATCTTCCTGCGATGGGTATGGACTTTACATCGTATTAATATTGCCCGCGGGACCAGGACTATCAATAATCCGAGGTCCCCGTTTGATATCTGCCGTATTTTAGGATATCTTGGTACGATGCATCTGTACGCCACTCTAAGACACGATATTCACACCGTTTTCTTTTTTCTCTCTCTTAATTTTTTTGTTTTTTCCATAAAAAAAATATAAGGAGAAGCGGAAAGAAGTGGGCGCCGCAACTACATGAGCTAAGTGGCGCTTCATTTGTGAAACTGCGGGGTCTCTAAGCAACTCTAATCCATTTCCATGGACAAATCGATTGCATAACAGATATATGAGGTCTCGATGGCTTCTCGTGGATAACATTCATCCCCATCCCGCTACTTGGGCCGATTGTTCCTTTGACAGTTCCAGTCACGAGCGCTATGTAGTCACCACGATTAGAAACCGGGTTCGTCCGACCCCTACCGAATGCGTTGGGTTTGCAAATTCAGAAAGTTGAAATTATCTTTAAATATACCTACCGCGGTCCTTTTTTTGGTCTTAATTTGGTGCAGTCAAGCTCCAATATGTCTTTCCACGGCTGATAGTTAATGATAATTAATGAGAATGTTTATAATTATTTTTTACAACTTTTTTTTCTAAAAGATGGTCTTACGAGGGGAACCCAAGATAAACCGGAAGGGGTTATCCAGTCCTTAAACTCAAGAAAGAAATAAAAGTATTCAGAAAAAGTGCAGCTCCTGTGGACGAATGATCTTCAAAATTAACCCTGAACGAAAACATGATTTAGCCAAATAAACCCCCGCAAACTCCCATGCAGAAAACATTATTTCCGATACACCGTGCAGAATTTCGCATCGAAAAACATGGCAAAAAATAAACAAGAAAGTATATACCAGAGAAAGGAAAGAAACAGAAAGGAGTACGTTGAAAAGGGATAAGATATATTTCGAAAACTACCAGAAAGAGATTTTTTGGGGTTCCTGCTAGATTACCGACCCGGACGTACGGCTCAGACCACCATTGTCTGACGTGACCGGTGTTCCCTACGTCCGCCTCGTGCGTGGGCTGGTCTTTCACACCCTGCGTGTCTCTCATTGTGCTCGATAGACCTTTTCAGCACCCACTCAGTCCACTTTTCCATCTTTTCTGCTCGCCTCACCATCTTGGCTTCATTCTTAGAGTCTTTACCCTTGGCGATGTGTTCGTGGTATTTCCTCTCGGCCTTTTGGATCTTTTGGATCTTTTTAGACTCCAGGCGACGGGCCTTGTTGGGGTTATCCGAGTTGAGCTTGATCTGAGTATCAAAGTAAAGCGCGATGGCTTCGACGAGATTTGTGAGAGAAGCTTCGTTGGAGGAATGATGATGGGCGATACCGCGGCTGGTCGGACTTCCTGAAGCCGGAGAGACGATGACGGTAGGCGACGGCATCGATCGCGGAGCGGAATCGAGCCCGGTGTTCGGTTCGTAGCTCGCGTTCACGTGAGGGGGCACCTGTTCTTCGGTGCTGAGTCTGTACAGCTGCCGCTTCTCGTCTACGAGAGATCTGGGTTGTTGCGGTTCTTCGAAGGCGACTTCTTCGTAGGCCGGTGGGTTCGGGTCCACCGGTTCAGCGTAGCGTGGGGCCATGTAGGCGACGCCTTGGGTGACGGGTTCCTGGAATGAAGAGGACTGCCGCATTTCTTGGGTGGAGGAAGGGAGGGCTCGTGATTTTCGGGCTTGGTACTCGTGGAGGCTGGTGAGGAGAGCCGCAGCGAGCAGGCCTCGTTGTTGGCGACGGTTGCGGCCACACATTTTTTTTGAAGAACTTGGGATATCTGGAAGAAAGTTTATATAAAACTTTTCGTTTATTATTAAAGCAATAATATCTAGGAATCTCAAGGTTCTGAGTTCTTCGATATTGAGTGAGGTTAGGAGATAATAATGTGTTGTATGTGTGTGTTATTTTAGTGTGTGTAACGTTTGAAGACTGTGGTGAGGATGGAAGAATCGTGACGGTCTTGGGCCTTCGATATGGCATCTATTTATCTAGAGGCTTCCGCTTCCATCCAGCCATCCACAAGATGCTAAGCCTACGTAATCATCATGCTCCGAAACAGCTTACGTTATGTCGAATCTCCAGAAATCAGTATCAAAACATCGTTTGATGCACGCTAAATTGCCAAGCCTCGCTCGGATTTCCGTCCGACCCTGCGATATCACCGAGGGGAGCGAGAAAAGCCCCGTTCGAGTCTCTCGAGTCTGCCTGTTAGTTTTCCTCGGTGGGCAGAGTGATTTCGGGGGCTGACGAGGCCATGCATACACAGAACGCGTGGTTGGCTGGCGCTCGAGATTTTCCCTGCAGACGGACCAGAACTGGCATCGGGGATGATGGGTGCCTTAGGCGAGTCGGCCAAAACAAGATCCGACGGTGCCTTCCATGGGCGAGCAAGCATTCCGTCCGCGTTGTGCGATTTTATACGATCGTTTACCGTATACGACCAAATTAGGACTAAACTGGTCAATCAAATTTTGGAGATCCAATATCTTCGGATCGACGCTGCAGTCAAGTTGGTTCAAAGTTTTTTGTATATTGTGGTCGATGCTATAGACGAATTTAGTCGTACATTTGTTTAGTTATTCTTTGCGTGACTTTCCGTCAGTTGTCTGACGACCCAGACAAATCTTCCAGCTCCGAGAGCCGTCAAAAAATGCCACCATCCGTGGAATTCCAAGAGCCAACCCAATGGCAGTCTGACAACTTCCCTGATGCTCCTCAACCCGAAACAATAATGGCCATCGATCAACCAGATACCAAATCCTGAGAAGAAGAAAACCATCCCGAGGCGATATTCCTTCATCAGTTTCACCGCGATCGCGTCTCTACCTTTGGTGGTTTCCGTGCCTTCCGCTTGCCGCCTCTCCTTCGTCTGCTGTTTTATCATATACAGAACCCTCGGCCACAGCGCCGTCAACAGAGTGATAAACAGGGCGAGATGAATACCATTGTCCGCTTTTCCGTCCTGCGTACCAACAAAGTTCCACCCGATGACCCCGAAAACGGCACTTCCCAGCACGGTCCCGAGCAATCGCTGTGAGTTTATGCCCAGTCCGTAGCTCCACAACCGATAATCCAGTGCTCCTACGAGCAGATACATTCCACTTTCATCCACGATCTGCGCCTCGTGCAACAGACTGAGATGGAACGCTGCACTGCCTATCCCGACGAGCAGCAACGCCAGATTCTCAACGGGCCATTTCCAGAGCTGAAACTCGCGGCCACGGCCTCGAAGATGGCCAGGCAATGTGATAACACCCTGCCAGATGTATGCGAGGTTGCTCAGGGTATTGATAAACTCGGCAATGTAGTGAGTAATCTCGTAATCGATCTCACAAAAATTGGCGGCGGAAGTTTGCGGGGACCAGAAGCCACTCAAGGCGGAAGGATCTTTGTTGAAGTTGTGAGTCATCATGATGGGCAGATTGAGGCCCCAAGCCGGTTGACGAGCGAATGCTACAGATGTGGGCGCGTAGGAAGTTAAGATCGGGACTTGTTGGAGAGGCTGTGATGCTTGCGGTCCGAGATATCGGATTTATATACAATATCTGTAAGCTAGAGAACTCGAGAGCGCTTCATGCCAGCAAACGCGTCCTCATGCAAGGACCACCAGCAGACTTTTTCAATACCCACAGGCTTACACGGCACCGCTGGATTCGGTCACCCAAGTAGTAAGGTGATTGGAACATACTCCCTGTCACATGAACATTATCTGTTCTTGCTCCGGGATGAGCAATTTTGGACGCATCTATTTACGTATCTCGTTCTGGGCCCATATAATTTACAAGAGCTCGATATTTATCATCGCGGTGAAGAACGGAGCCATTCGGATCCGCGGATTAAATAACGTACAGGTGGCCGACACTCTCACTGCAACACGCTTTTTGTCCGCTGCACAATACAACGTGCCAACACGAAAATGTAGCCAACCGCAGTTCCGGCAGGAGATCTTGAGATCTTCAACTAAATTTAGGGTCTGTAGAGAAGATTTCCGTTGACCACGAGGCTTGGGTTGCTGTAAACTCACCATAAACGTGCATCCTTCCCATGTTTGTCAGGTTTTCGGCATGCTGTTCTACCAATCGCCGAAGGATTTGGCGACTTTCACGAGCTCCGAGGAGCCGATTTAATATTTCGTAGGTAGATTCGCAAATCCGACGCACTCTCGGAAATATTGTGATAAATGACAGGTAATAGGTTACAGATCTTAATTCATCTCATTGGCAATACTTGTAGAATCTTATTTGTGGACCGCAATACTCTTGCACTTGCAGTGATCTCAAGCTCCTTCCCTACTACTGGCCAATTCGAAGCTCCGCCCCAAAGGAACGAATAAATTATCAAGTAGAAGTTTTAGCTATCATGGCTCTGGTTTTTCTGGTCGGTCTGACTTTGGTCCAAGCTCAAATTTCGACAATTGTTACCAGCACTGTTACAAATGTGGAGACCTCTACTATAATCCCGACGGTTACTGTCAACCAAGGACAGTTCTGTGGTTGCAATATTACTGCTCCCGTACTATGCGATGATTTCCTTTTGACTTGGAATCCCTTCAGCCTCTCGTCAATGACTTTTCCAGGCTCCAGCAGCCTATCGAGCTCGAGTAGTGGCTTGACAACCACCACTACCACAATGACTAGAGCGTCTTCATCTGCCACTTCTTCGAGTTCTATCATCCCTATGCCATCAAGCCTCTACACTTTTACAGTATCCGATATGGAAACCGTTGATATCGACTCTGCTGGGAATATGGTGCTAAGTACAACATCTGGACTTACATCGGCTTTCATATTGAACGCGGATGGAACCCTGAGCACCTATGGCTCCAATTTCAATCTCTTTGCCGATTTTTCGAACGTTATTTCGGCGAGAGATCTTAACACAATCTACGGGACCGGGTTTTGTATCTCCCAGACCAATCTCCATCGACGCGATAATCTGGTGGGAAGGGTTGTTGTATTTCCCCGCCAAACTGGGAGCGATAACAAAACATACGGCTCATTTACTCTTGACGATGGTGTGCTCCAGCTGAGCACTGGCGCTTCTACCTACAGCTTTGTTAATTGCATCGGAGATGAGATCTCGGTGTACGATACTCAGAGTGACGATTTACCGGTGGCATGTGGCATGGTCGATTTGAGCGCCTCTAGTGTTCCGATAGCATCATACACACAATACTACGCGGCTGGTTTGAGCACGAGATCCCAGAACACTGGCTTGCCTACTTGTAGCATATCTTCTATAAGCTCTACACCAATCAGTACCGTATCATCCATGTCAAATACTAGCACATCAGCTCCACCTGGGAATAAAGAGGCCGCTCTCACCGACACCGCTCTCGAAGTGGACTTTACTAGCCCCGGGAACCAATACCCCGTCTTCGCAATGTCCTTATATGGCGCTGCAGAGATATTCGTCGGTGACGACCTTCAACTAATCTCAGAAAACGGAAATTTCACGCACTTCCACGGGTTCCAAACCACCTCATCCGATGGCATGATTCTCTATGGCTCTGATTTATCGATTTATGCCAACACGAGTGTAAATGTGGATAACGATAATAGCGAACGGGCTTTTTGTTATTCAAGCCCTATTTACCTGTTTGCTGCACCTGCGAGTGAGATACCTGTCGGGTCTACCTCGGGTCCGTTCATCACTGACCCAGATACGGGTCTGCAGCTGTTGGGATTCCAATTCATGATATGCGGGCCAAACAGCACTCTGCAGGGTATTCCCAACGGGTGTCCAGTTCCTGATAATTGCGATTCGGCGAACATAGCCTTGTTTCTGTTGGATAATCTATCCATTCAACAGGCAGACTATAATGGTGGACTTCTCATCCAGCAAGTCTTTCCGACTTCACTCGAACCTCCACCATCGGTTGCCACAATCTCCCTCGCTGAAACGAATGCTGTTGGATTCGCAAGAGACCTACTTTTTGAAGGAGGTTATACCGACTTTTGTTCCTCAGAGCTAGGTTACTACTACACATCTACAGTTACAGATAATGAATATTTAACCGTCGCTACCGAATCGACTGAATCGGCAACAACCGAGTACAATACTAATTACATGTCTACTGTGTTACTAGCTATAACAACAGACACAACGACGGCTACGACAACTACGACAACAGCATCCACCGCCACCACATACAATGTCTTGTCTCGATTGGTATCCTGGAGGACCTCTACGCGCTTGTCTACAATAATCACTACAACCCAAACAGTCATTTCAATATTTTATCCGGCAACGAGAACTGTTAGCTTGACCGTTCTAAGAGATGTTATAACGACGACGCCACCAAGGCGACGAGATACGCAGGAGTTACAGAAGAGAAAACAACTTCAAGATCTCACACCGTCTTTACTTCGACCGTACGACCCCAGTATCATCGCTCAAGCGTGCTCTATCATCTTTATCGCCTTGCAAGACAATTTCGGATTCACACCTACGAGCTTAACCTACCTAACTGACACCACAACTACCATTCCTACAACTTTTACCCAATATACCTCAACGAGTACTTCGACTGTAATTGTAACATCATTAAATGTTGTGGGCACTTCCACTATTTACTCATATACTACAACATCTACGTCTGTCATGACATCAGTTACTACTAATACCGACTACATCTATAAATCCACGACGACGACGACCACCGCCACAGATATCATTACAAATGTCATAGGTAGCTATGCAATAACAACTCGCGTATCAACTGTAAGTCTTGGCCCCCTCTCCCCCACTTTCTTTTTCAATATTTCGGGTTTATTTTCAGGCTAACTTTCTTCCTTCCATGTCAAGGATGGCACGGGTTTAATAACAGTCCTCCAAACAGTTTACACCAGAACTGTTTGCCAGCCATCTACAGTCAGCGGTGGTATACGTACAAGCAGTACTGGCGCTTATCAACCTTTCCTAAACTACACGGACCCGGAAGCATACGCCGCAAACGTCCCAGGTAAACTCTATGGCATCTGGCAAAATATGCCTATGAACTTTTCAAGTTCTCCTGTTATTGGCTATGTTCGAGGTGTCACCACACCGGTACCGCTTACTGACTGGGTAACGACGTGGACATCCCAAGAGCTCCGTGTTTGTAGCGGTTCTGCCTACTACATACGAATTGCTTACAAATGGCTCTGGAACCCGGTATATTATGAAGGATACAAGACAGGCTTTCCAAACACTAACAATGATCCCAACCGCAACAGCTATCGAAATAGCTGGCTAAGACTCTACATAGCTGATAATCCTACCAGTAAGAGTGTGGAACGGCAGACTTTCAATGCGTCGTGCTTTACCAACGTAGGTTCGGTTGCAAGTGACGATCCGACGTCAGAAGGAGCTTCCCTTATGACGGCTAACTTTACGGCGAGTTCTACGACACACTACTTGCGCATTGGGCTCACATGGTGGAATTTCGACAGCTATCTATCTTCTCCTTTTCAACAAAACTCTCTCTATATCTATAACATCACTGTTTCAAATGATAGAATATGAGACCACCCCGCTGAGAAGACCGATTCTATCAAATTAACCCACAAGATGGTATTTTAACCTTAATTGGGGGTTGATTTCTTTCATTTATACTTTCTCCGTTTGATACCATTTATTTCGTAACACGCGCCTCGCAGTGAGAGGTAATTACATGCCTTCAGGCTCATTGCTGCTGATTCGTTCTCTTATTCATCTATTCATTTCTGTATTTTAAGTCTACAGATTTGGCTATATTCTTGCTAAAAGGTTTCGATATTCCTGCTTAACCCCAACATTACACGTTAATTCTGCATCTTAATTATTGCCAGCGATATAACACGCCGTAATGATATAGTTGTTGTGAATAATTTCATTTGTAACGTCAATGTACGTGTTCTCAACCAGCGGGTTCAACTGTTCATATCGGTATCTCGTTTTTGTGTCAATTACTCATAAAATTTTAAAACTACAGCTCGTGAAAGCAAGACTTGCGCCTTGCATCAAAACTGAGGCCCATACTTGTGCCATTTACGATTTGTGTTAGGCGAACTTTATCGATAAGATATCCCCATTGTAATCATTCGGAAATACGACGGAAGTAATAGGATGCACTGTTGGGGGTTACATCCGCTGACATACGCAGGTAGTAGATATCATACTTGACTTTTCTGCAGTTTCTGCAGATTATGATTAAATACTGCAGATATACCGTGGTCGTGAAACCGTGACTAGTTAGCGAGACATCTACTCATAGTTTACCTTCACAGTTATCACTTTACCATATCGGGGCTCGTTGATATACCCGAAACTTGACGACGAGTATATAGAAAGACAGAGGCCTAGACCAGTACTATATATTTAAGTTGAGCTAATATTCTGAGTGACTATAGCTCCGAGCAAAAGAGCTGAAGCAACAATGAGAAACAACAATACCTCCACAGGAGGTTATTAGCTTTAACCTAGGGTTGCTATTTAGCTATTTAGCCTCAATATCGCGTATTTAAGTAATCCAAATACCATTAATTATTTTCTGAGTATGCACGGGCCCGTTTTAAATGTTCCATCCGGCCTCGTGGTATACTTTCTCCCTGCAATAAAAAGATTAGATTCTTAAATAATATGGCTCATTAGGATGCGCTATCTTAGCGAGAATCAACTGCTTGCTTATATTGAGTAGTGGCATACATTGATAAAGGTAGGGAACCTAAATTATCGTCCACACTATAAGTTTTGAAGATTCCAAATTCTCGTAAACACGTCAGACCTTGATTATTTTACCCAGGTATCATGTAACTCGGAAGTGCTGCAAATGAGTCTCCAATCAGACCCAACAACGTCAAAGGTATCGTGAAGCAAATCAGAGTATTGATAACACAAAATCCAACTATGGCGAAGGTCCTTACGTAGCTCCGGAGTGCCACAGGCCATTTCGAATAGCCCGTTTCAACGAAGCTTATCCACTCGCCCATCTCTTTCCTGGAGTTTAATGTAGTAGAAGCGAATACCGTTGTAAGTGAAGCTACGCATATTGAGTTGTAGATGGGGTACTGATTGCGGTCTCCGGCGAAAAGCGTTAAGGGTTTGTAGGTTCTTGCAAAGGCGTAGGCCCCAGTCATGCGAAGTGTCGCTGTTTGTATCCCAAAATCAAGCCAAAATTGAAATACCCAGATCACTGCAACTGTCACTGGAGTTGTTGTTGTAGGATATCTTCCACGCAGATAGCTCGCAACCTTATCCCCTATTGCTCTAGATCCGCAGCAAAAATACATGTATGCGCTGTGGGTAATCGTTCATGTCAGAGCTATTGCGAGGCGGGAATAGCACATTACTACTGTTTCCTCTTATAATGGGCCAAACTTACGGGATAACCCACAAGATCCCAACTCCGTACCTGCTTGGCGCCCTGTCATCTCCAAATGGCATAAACTTGGCCCAACTTCCAAAATTCACAGCATGGGCGTTCCAAGCGAACACATATCCGTAGGCATTCAGATATGAATCCGTGAACATACAGAGTATTCCGCCGAATAACAGCCGAGAATTTAACCAGGTATTCCCCCTATTCGACTTTGAGGATTTCTTGGGTCCCATAGAAGGGGGCCCTGCAAACCAAGGTTTGATAGTAAATAATATTACCATGGTACAAGCGAGGATAAGATTTTGAGCTTGAAACAAACGCAGTGCGAATATCTCTGTAGCTGTTGGCTCGTCAGGTGGGAGAATCGGAGCTCGTTGGAACTCTGGAGACAAATACCAGAGAATGAGCACTCGAACAGATATCAAAGTCCAGGATAGGCCGAACGCAGCGAATGCGGTGGCAGGGCTCATGTCGGAATAACTTGTTGATTGTATGCTGTCAAATATTCTTGTGGAGGCCCTAGCGCCAATATCGATAGACCGTGCCACTTCAGACATATCTTGCTAGCTAAACTCTAGCTGCTTCTCCGGATCGAGAGCGGCTGGGTATTTAGTATTGATAACGCCGAAAACACCGCACGGGCGCTGAATCTATGTCCACTCTGCGCCTCACACGTGTGGGTTGGGGGTCAGTAATCAGTGATAGGTTACTGCGAGGATTTGGCGCAGGGATATCTCCAATTTTGCAGATTTCGACCGTGTTTTGAAGTCTTATGGAAGAGAAGGGCTAGTTAGAACTTAAGCGATTTAAATCGGTGCGGGAAATTTCTAACAGACATATATGCATATGGAAAAACCCTTGTTGGTGTAAATTTTGTTTAGGCGGCCTTTCGGCTGTATGCAGGTGCCAGAATCGTCAAAAGATTTGACCCTCAACCAAAACTTGGATGATCGTAGTTACTGGCCGCTGGCTTCGTTTCTGTGATTCGGTGACAGGAACAATCCGATGGGTTTGCTCGAGGGAGTCTCAACAACTAATCTGGGTTATATGAAATATGCCCTCCTGAAATATAATTTGAAAGCTGTTAAACTACGACGTCCGTGTTTGTTGTCGACAAAATCGGAGAGTTAGTCGGAGTCAACGAGCTTGGGCCAGTAAGCACAGACCGGTGGTTAATTGCGGTACATATCAGCTCCTGGCACGATTAAGGTGAGGCACCGGTGCCACTTGAAGAAGCGAATGCGGCCAGATGTTCTTGAAGAAATGATATGTGTGCGTGAAGTCTGTCCATGTGTAAATTCGAAAAATTCTTGGCCAAGAGCGGGCGCTAATGTTGTTCCGGCAGAATGTTCGTCGCATCGGAGCGTTGATCCGAAATAGCCGTCGAGCAGGTGACTCTTGGCAAATTTTCCCACCTTTTGAAAGAGCCTCTGATGGAGGGTGAAACTCATCCCCTTATTCAATAACGTCGCTGCTGTGTGCTTTGGGTCCACAAATAGATTTTGTTGGTTTACTTCGTCGAAGTAGAGCTTACTACCACCGGAGAGAATTCTCCTTGGTTGTAAATCCGCGAGACAATAGTATACAACTCAGCACATGTGCAGCAAGACAGGTTTTTTGTGATTATTTTGGTGACAGAATCTAGCTTGGAAGACTTGATAGCGATCGATAGAAATTGATATGGCTACATACTAAGTAGTTGAGAGATTAAAAAAATACGTATACGGGCAAGAGTTTCTAGAACACTTCGCACAAGTATCAGCGCTGCAGCGAGAGAACCTGAAACATGCCTTGATAGCACTTCATCGAGTTGGCTCAGTTTTTCTAGAAGAAAGCTAATCCCTATGCATGTATGTACCTACAGTGTACTTACTGTATATGGAGTCATGCTTATTGTGACCTTGTCCTGTCTGTGTATCTTGATTGGAGGTTCTCGTTGATTGGCCTCTTCCAAACAGCCCATGCTTGAACTCTAGCACGGACCCACATGCCCTTGTTCTTCAGCACGCCACCACGCAAATTAGCTTGGTGGACAATTTCCCGTTCCTGGCCATCCTGGTTCTGCGGGATGTGATTCAAGTTTAACCTTTTGACGACAGTACATTTGGAAATGGTGAGACCAAGGTGCCGAACCAGGTTCCTAAAACTGGCAGAATTCGGAACTGGAAGCATAGAACACACCCATGCTTCCATGTTTTGTTCTTTTCTGCGGGAAACTCTTCGAAGGGGTCTCTTATTGAGGGGGGGCAAGCCAAAATAGCGGGCTTTAACAGGCTATATTGCGCCTGTACTATAGATTTTTTCTCCTTCCCATGCACCATAGCACCCTTCTGCAGATTCTCTAACACAGCGAACGGGGCAAGCTCGCATCCACATATTGCCTGGAATAAGTGTTCGCTGACCGAGTGACCTCCAAAGCAGGGTATGCGTTGTTTAATTTCAAAGGGCTTGTCTTTGTATTGTCCAGCTGTGAGATTGTTATCCCGCTTGATACCTGAACGTGGAGGTGCCACAGGAAAATGGTTAAATTTGATTATTCCTAGGTGGGGGAAGGAATTCGGAAGGGTATATCCTTTTATCAATGACTTTCCTATGTGTGTGACATTCCGCAGTTGCATATCAAGTTTTAGCAAAACCCTGGACCGGGTGGCTAGTTTGGCTTTAGTTCCACTTGCCTTGACAGTGTACTATAATATAGCTTGCTTCCCTTTGGGGTATTTCGGTTTCTCTGTGGCCCCATTAACTACATCTTTATAAGTTCTCCGCAATTTATCGACTTGAAAGCTGTCCCCTTCCCCTGGTATTTCGAGATCCGGAGTACATACGAAACAACAGAGGCGGATATCGAGGCCTAGGATTTGGTTGATTGCATACTCAAATACGAAGTGTCTGCGATATGGCGGCAAGGTGAAAGCGTGGAGGAGATTTCGAAAACGAACAAAGCCCCCAGAAAAAAACCGCAACAAATCCAATTTTACCCTCTGAGGAAAATACCATGGATAATGTTATCGCAGGCACATCGGCCGAAAGCTTTGGATACCAGTTACCAGATATCTCACAAATCAACTTCAACGACAAGAGTAATTATGTTCACCTTATCGTAATCGTCAACACAGTCTTGATGGGCTTGATCGTGCTCTTTATGAGTGCGAGGATATATGCTAGAGTTGGGCTGGCTGGTAGATTTCAAGCTGATGACAGTATGTATAACCAATTCTAGCTCTTCAACCTAGACTTGAGATATTCTCAGCATATAAACTAACATGATTGATGGTAGCTTTGATGGTTGCTGCTACAGTATGTGTCAAGCCCAGACAGGTGTCTTTTTCTTAAATTCGAAGGTTGCTAAGGCCAGTTTAGTTTGTATCTCTTGCTTGTTCAAGTCTCATAATATACTGTAAGATTCCATGTTCGTGTGATAATATCTTAGACGTACTTACTGATGTTGTTTCTAAATAGCAATACGACTTGGACTCGGCTATCACGTATGGCATCAAAATCTAGCGGATCTCGAAAAGCTCAAGCAAACAATAGGTCTTTTTGCCAAAGTGAGTTGCGCTTTGGCCGGCATACACTTCATACCGCACCGGTTTTGAGACCGTCACTAACATTATTTAGATTTTAAACGATGGAGCAGGCATTCTCTACTCATTTTCGCTCAATCTGGTTAAACTATCAATTGTTGTTCTCTACATTCGCGTCTTTCCAGTGAAATGGTTCCGTTTCTTTCTCTACGGCATCGGCTTTATACTCGTCGTCTCTTTCCTCTTGACCCTCTTCGTCATTGTCTTTCACTGCTCACCAATAGACGCAAGTTGGGACTGGACCATAGAAAATGCCAAATGCCTCAACTTATTGGCCTTTCTTCAGACTATGGCTGGTGTGAATGTCACTACAGACGTGATATTGGCCACTGCTCCCGTTCCAATGATTTGGAACTTAAGGATGTCAAGGAGAGAGAAATTAGCTATTGCAAGTTTGGTCACACTTGCCTCTTTGTGAGTATTGCAATTCCCTTTTTTATACCCTGGCAAAGGAGACCCTTCGAGTATCAAGCTCCCAGCACCAATTCATGAGTTCATCTACTAATGTTTTAAAAAGTGCTTGCATTGCCTCCATCATTCGCTTCATTAAGTTAGACGGACTGAAGGATTTTGACATAACCTGTAAGGATTTTGGTCTTGGCAAATTTTGCGTTACATTCCCTTTCTCAGTTCAATAAATACTAATTCCTATAGACTCGTCTACTTTGCCAATCATCTGGTCAGTCATAGAGCTTGATGTCGCCATAATCTGCGCTTCCGCTTCGTCGATAAAACCCATTCTGATTCGGCACCTTGCATTCTGGGGTTTCTTCAACCGCTCCCTCGTCACTGTGAACGAACTCCCCCATCACCAGTCCGAATTTGAAGGGACCGAGACCACAAAAAATAGCACATTCACAACGGCGAACAGGGTTCTCTCAAACTCAAGCTCTGAGTCTTATGTCGCAAATACAGGATACTTATATACAACTGATAACAGGGTTCCGACCCCTGAGTCTCCACGCACCGTCAAAAGAGAATGGGCATACGACTCGATTAACTCATCAAATCGCGACAGATTCTCAGCTGAACCGGTGAACTGGGATGATTATTGGAGTAAAAATGTTCGAGACGACATTAGTGCTCCAATAGACAAAGATATTCGGAAAAAGGTTGAGGAAGAGGTAACACCGAAGTCAAAGGACAAAGGAGGAAATGCCAAGCGGTTAAGTTTTAGCAGCTTCATCCCCCTAGATACATTCCGCCGACCCAGTGCTACCGGCTCCCATAAGTCTAAGGAAGACGAAAAGGATTTGCGAAGAGAGAAAAGCAATGAGTCATTGTCTCAGAAAACAACATCGAGTTAAAGTGGCATAGTCCCCACTGATGGCTGCTTAGCCCTGAGCGGTTCTAGCATTTCCTGCATTTTAGGACGGTAATTTAATGATTGTTTATACTTGATTCTTTTATTTATAACATAGCGCTCTAGATACCATTTTGCATTTAGATAGGGGCATCCTTTACTTCTGTATCAGCGGATAAATGGCGTTTTCTGAACTGTATTCCCCTGGGTTTTCTGATATCCTTTTTATTTCTCTTTTTTTTTTTTCTTCTAGAGAAGATCCAGGGATTTGTATATACTAATAGAACCACACCCCGTCCTCTCTAATCAGAAATCCGCATCTGCAACAATCCATCATTTTCTTTTACATACATGCATGGCTGTCCCGCAATCTTTGATGCAGACATATTACCGAGTCTCCTGAACCTTATTTCTAACTTACTTGTAGTAACATGTTTGTAAATTGGCTAGACTATAGGTTTAAATCTCTGTGATGCTTCCGATTTCTACAACTTGATCAATCGGCAGACCTAAAAAGTTGACCTTGTTGGTGGTTTGCTCCCTCAACCAAACGTAGCAAGCCAAGAGGATCTTTGAGACTCTGCTGCGGTCTTTACGTTCGACAAGGCGTTGTTTACCGAGCAAGAACACGACCTGTTCCTCGAATGCAGAGGAAAGCGTAGTCTTTTCAAACGTAGGAGAAACAGTTTCCTGTTGGCCAGAGTAGCGCTGACGAATATATGCGGTGCTCGTAGGGGTGATTTCATCGCCCGGTGTAAATTTGATTGCCGGGACATCGCTGGATGTGGCTTTGCCCTCAGTCTCAGGTCTTGCGGATTCACCATTCACCGGGTCGATGGCTGGGTGCTCTAATCGGGCGAGGTGGTCGCTTAGCTTTGATTTGATAATTTCACTGAGGTTATCTGGCACACTCTCGTTATATCCATAACGAGCGATAATGCGGTAGGTGCTATGGAGAGAATCTAGCTTGGAGACCCCATAGCGTTGATCGTCCTCAACCTTCGATGAGACAACATATTAGTAGGTGACGGTATAGCTAATTATTCAAATTGGTGATACTTACGCAGGGAAGCGTCACATGTCGAATGTTCAGGAAGATCGTGATTGCATGCCGAGCTTCGAAAGAGCGTAGAAAACGAGTGTACACGGTAGGGTACAAGAAGCCAGTCTTGTCCATGAATATTCCAATTCCTAATATGCGGTGTTAGCATAACTTCTAGATCACCGGTATTACTTAATAAATCTGTAAACTCACCTTTCATACCACTAACAGCCTTCTTGCCACTTGAAAGCCACATGCCGCCATCCTTAGTGGTGACAGCATTATGGAAAGCTTTGTCGTGGACTTGCATATTTCTTTCGGCCGCCCACTGCCTGTGTTTCCCAAATCTCCAGAGTAACATTACTAGGGCGAGGATGGTTGCAATAACGAGAGTGAACCAAGCCCCAGTCGGCACCTTGGTGAGTGCCGCCGATAAAAAGAGGCCATCAAAACAGGCGAAGACGAAGAATAGGCTTGTGACTGCAATGATATTGATGCGCCAGACGATTATAGCCACCATTCCCACAAGACAAGTTGTAATGAATGTCACAAGAATGACACAGACACCGTACGCGTTGCCCAAGCTAGTTGTCTGGTTCCATACTATTAGTGTCTCGTCATAGCTATACAGCTGGAAATTTGATCTGCTCGTCAAGACAATTTCGTGCTACTCACATTATTGTATACTGCGGTGACAATAACACAACCGATCATCAATAGCCAGTTTGCAAATGGAATATAAACTTGCCCATGAATCTGGTCACTGGTATGGATTACTTGAAGCTTGGGGAAGTAGTTCAACGCCATTATTTGGGTTAGGAGTTGAAATGTGGCAGTGATGGTCGCCTGAGACGCAACGATTGCAGCAAGGATAGAAAGAACTAGACTTGGCCAAAAGGTACCTGGTGGGACGGTATTAAAGAAAGGGTTCGAATATGCGCCTTCGTTGCGAGAAATGTAGGCCGCTTGACCAGCATATGCTAGGATAAGAGCTGGATAGGCGAAGAAGACCCAACTAATCTGAATGGCTCTTTTTGAAAAGCTACCGAGGTCAGCGAATAGACATTCGCATCTGTTTCAAAGGTTTCCGATTGTTCCGTTAGCATTTCCTACGAATATGATAAAAGTTGGGGGGGTTCGTACCCAGTAAAGCACAAGAGGATCCCGCCCAGAGCCTTCCATCCTTCGGTACCATTCCTAACGAACCAAGCCCCAGCAAAATAAGGTGAGAATGCTTTTAGGACGGTGTGGTCATGCTTGACCAAGTTCTGCAATCCAATTGATTAGCTTCGTCGGGCTACAAGATAAATACATTGTGCAATCTTACGTATATACCAAATACAGCGTTGAATAGGAGCCAGACGATGACTATGGGAGAAAATCCCATAGTCAACTTAGTGACACCAAAGGGTTGGAGGAGAAACAAAAATACTAGAATTGCACAACTGATACCGACAATTGTACCCGTGCTAAGATCCGGACGGACGACCCGAAGGCCTTGGATAGCTCCGAGTACAGATTGTGCCGGGGTCAAAACGCCATCTAATTTCATAGTAGACATTAGCATGACCTATCATAGGAGTCTTGTCTGTTGGTCAATATTTGGATTGCAGACCACCCACCAGACATGACAAGCGTGACACCAAAGATACTCAACCCAGACAACAAAAGCTTGATAGATTTGCTTTGCTCGACAGTTGAACGAACGGCCTGGTGAGAACCTCCGAGCTCGTTAGTGGAGTACCTGCTCATCTTGAGCGTAGACACATCTGTGGGGTCTCTTCGGACGATATGTATCTGGGGTCAAAAAGTTAGCATCCCCAAGTAAGTAGTTCCGAATCCTATGGTTGCCGTACATATCGACTAAGTAGAGAGAAGAGAGCAAAGGTTCCACCCTCACCCTCATCATCGGCTTGAAGGACAATAAATACATATTTGGCCGTAACAATAATAGTGAGAGACCAGATTATGAGAGAGAGTGCGCCAACGAGGTCGTCCCAAGACGGCTCCGACGTGAAGGTGGAACTGAAAACGTAAAGCGGAGAAGTGCCAATGTCGCCGTATATAACTCTAGGGATCAAGGATATCAGTATCGCTAAAACAATGCGGGCCTGTTGGCTGGCTCAAGGTTATTTTATCATACCCGGTAGCCTGGTAGGCGACCCTATGTATTAGTTAGCGGCCTATTTTTACTGTTTTTTGGGGTCTATAAGGCCTACCAGAGCAACATTGTCCCATGGAACACCTGCTTCTTCTTTACATCTCCCTCCCAGTGATATAAATTTTCATCCTCGTAGTCCCCGGCCACCGAAAAGGCCTTCGTAGGCTCATCATCCGGGCCGGTCTCCACGTTTGTCATTGCTTTTCCATCATCATTACCTTGTGTATGCATCCTAATCAGAAATGGGAAGGTGAAGCAGCAACTTGATAAGAGTATGACGGAGGCGGACGGCTGATTCTCAAGGATAGAAGAGTGATAGACTGGGCGCGAAATTAGTTGGGTGCTACAACTTTCGAGAAAACTAAAAAGATTCGCAAAGAATTAGGTAAGTTTTATGAAATCAAATGAGACTTGGGGGAGCGAACACTGAATTTATACTAGACAGCCGGTTTGCACTAGCAGGAGGTTAGGGCTTGAACACAAGTTGAACTTTTACTTGCTGAACAGTGAAGCTAGTTACCTCAAAGAAAAATTACAGATCGCACGACAAATACGAATATCTGCACATTCCGTGAAAAAGGGCTACCTAAAACCTCGCATGATAAGGGACATGTCCGCGGGACGTTTCGCGATTGGATGGAGACATCAAGTGTGCGTGGAAACAAAGCGTGGACCTCTTCATAAATAGCCCGGAAAAACTGTTATACCACATGTCATCTCATATGCATGGAACCAAACATGTATGCAAGTCAGCGCGAATCAAACAGGTTTTAGTTCATGAATTCATGCTCTTGATAACTTTGTGGGAAATTTGCCGTTCGCTAATCGTGGCAAGGCCTTTAAATTTCGCTCATGGTGTTCAATTCAGGGTTTCAGGCTAGCGAGCTTTGAGGATCGTCTATGCAGAGAGTTCCGTCCCTGGATCCACTGAGGCTGTGCTACCAGCGATGCAACGGGGGAAGGCTAGACGAAGAAAGTTAGGCGACCCAAATTCAAGACCTTCTTCCCTTAATAATGCACAAAACACGAACGTTCTCACAACAATTTCGTCAGCAAAATAAATCCCTCATAGTCGAGAAAAGTGCAATCCTGATAAAGATCGGCTGACCTTCGTGTGGTTGGAAGGCAAGCAGCGCCGCGATGTAACCCAGATAAACACTTGCAATGGATGGCTCGGATATATTGACGACTCGATGAGGTGGAAGTCTGTACCAATATGTATATATATCGAGAACCCTTGAAACGTTTGAACAAGTCACATCCGCCAAGTGAAGCCAGTACAGCGACGAGCTCTCATTCGTTCGCTTATGCTCTTGGGCAGGGGTAAGGATGAGCTTAATTTCTCCACTTCACAATGTGTTGGTAGGACCATGCATATGCATATGGCCAGCTTGATATTGGGATCTATACACATTCAAAGTTCAAGTACTTAAGTTGAACCGAATATTAAAACAATTATTTGATAACTATTCATTATCTTATAAATAGTTTCGTAAAACGCCAAATTTTCATAACTGAGTATAACACAACAGCAAATCCAAACTTCAAGTGCAAGTAAAATGCAAAAGTATATTAACAAACCAATACGCATACACACATGCCCGAAACCCAGGTTGATACAAAGAAAAATATTCATTAACATCATTAATTAAATTGAATAATAATGACCGCTTCATATGATGTACACTTTTTCAGCCTCACTTTTCAATCTCTCCTCCCACAGTTCTTGTAGCACTTTTCTTTTTCATCCGCATAAGCTGGCTGCATATGTGTGGTCCCATTTATTTGCCACACTAGTGTTATCGATTCCCTTTTTACCAAATCAGAGTCTGTCCTCGTCGGCACATACTCTGGAGCCGTAGCTTCAGTTATTTCTTCTCGCTTGTTTAGCTTCTTCCCTCGCTGGCGATCTGTTTTCTGGAGCTTTGTAGGAGGTCGAGGGCGACTTTGAGGGCGATTTACGACCTTTCGATCAGGTATCCTGCCGTTGTCCTTTTCATTGAGAAATATATTCTTTTGGGGAGTGGCCTCTACTCCGGTCTCTTGTGGAAGTGTTCGGCCTCGGGTCCGGTAGGAAGTGGCCTTTCGAGTGGAAGTTTTAAGCTTGCGGCCAAGGTATATTGTGGTGAAAGAGGTTGAATGGCTAGTTGTGGAAAATGTGCTGAACGAAGTTCCATCTTTGATCGTCGAGTAGCTAGTTGGTACAGTCGCTGGGCTGACCGTATTGGGGACATGCACAGTGCGATAGAAAGTTGAGTCTCTCGTTGTCCGAGTAGTGATATATGATGTGCCTTCCTCGAAAGTTGAATATATTATGTTTGTTCGAGGGCCTGTGAGCGTCTCTGTCGTTTCTAGGAAAATGGTCGTATAGTAATCGCGGTCATCTGTGATGGTAGTAGTACTTCTCTCTGTTTTTGTGACAGTATCATACTGATCGACAACCGTCTTATAAGTTGTGTGAGGGTTCTTCAAAACCTCTGTGATTTGTGTGCTCAGGGTGATGATATCAATATCGGTAATAACTGCCGTTAAAACTGGGGACTGTTCTGTGAGCACACGCGTGAAACTGTTGGTTCGCGTGATCGTAACGTCGTCGGTAATTTCAGTTGTGTAGGTTTTGGTCGCGTCGATGACAGTATAGGTGAGCTTTTTTGTCGTGCCATATCCTCCCATAGCCGTCATAGGATTGTTTACAATAGGATGTGAAGTAGGCTGCGCGATGGTAGTGAAATTTATATGGCCTTTAGTTACGGTCTGCGTGATATCCTCAGTTTCAGTGATTGAAGTTGCCGTCAAAACAGTCCTATACGTCGAGACACTATTAGTTAACGTCAAAGTAATAGCATCCGTGTCTGTTTTTGAAACAATGTCGATTGCCGTAGTATAGGTCGTAACGTTATCTGTCAATGTCAGGGTGACGGCATTTGTGGCTGTTATCGCTGTTGGGCTTGTAACGAGTGTAGAGTGTAGTACGGTCGTCTTGGCCGTCAAAGTACCGGTTACCTCGTTAACCAGGGTCTCCTGGGTGGTAGTGTCCTTAGTCATCGTCGTGATATAGGGAATTGTGTTTGTGGTCCCGATGATTATCGTAATACCGGTAGAAATTCGAGTCGTAGTATCTTCTGTTATTGTAGCATTCATGACACTAGTATGGCTAGAAGTAATAAGCTCTGTCCGCAAGGTGGTGATATCATCTGTGATTGTCACCGGGGTCACCAATGTCACTTTTTCTATAGTTGTTAACTCTGTTGTGATGACCGAGGAGAATGTACTCGTGCCCACAATTTCTGCGGTTGTCGATAACACAGAATTGGAAAGTGGCGTATCGGGAGACCGCGGAACAGAGGAAGAGATGGACTGCGACATGGTTGTAGTATAGGTGGTTTCAGAAACTCCAGTAATAGTTGCCGTAGCAGGTTCGGTCCCATAATATTTGGTTGTCGAATCCGTGGATATGACATAAATCTGCGGGCCTTGAATACGCCTGACTGTAGTTCCCTGCAGGGTGTTCGTATAAACCAGTCCAGGAGCTGTAGATGAAGTCACAGCTGAGGTGATATATGTCGTACTTGTGAAAGGCCCCAGTTGACTCGATAAAGCGAGCATGTCGGTAGATGTAACCACTTGAACGAATGTAAGCCCCGAACTAAGCGTATACGTGGTCAGACTCTCCTCGACCGTTATATCGTCGGTAAGTATAGTGGTCTGCGACAGAGTGGTCGTGACGGCATTTATAAAGGTTTGAGCAGGAGGAAGAACGACGGTTCTGGCAGTAGTTGTAGATGTGGCTATCTGGCTCACCGTGTATGACTGAGTCACAGTATAGGTTTCGGCGTCAAGCGTGTAAGCGACATCGTCAGTGACCATAACCACCTCCTCCCGCGTCACCGTCACCGGATTTACCACAGTAGTTGCAACCGTGCCACCGCGGCGTGAAGCTGTATACGTCGAAGTGACACTTCGCGTGGCCGTATAGTCGGAAGAAACCGTAAAAGTGGTATAGTCGTCACTATAAGTTACATCATCTGTAACCACGACTTGCTGCTGCAGAATTGTTGTGAAAATCCGATACGAAGTAGCTGCCCTGGATAATGTGGATGTTAGATACTGAGTGATAGTGAAAGGGTTGGTAATCGTGACAGTTTGAGTGTCCTGGGTATAGGTAATGTCATCCGTGACTACTATTGCTTGTTGGATAGTTGTAGTTTGTCCAGAGTAGGCTGTAGTTTCGATTGGAGGCGCCGTTGTCGCTGAGATAAATATGGTGGTAATTGATTCTGTCACTGTCAGGTCATTAGTGAGCGTAGCCGTCGTGTACTTGTCGGTATACGTTATATCGTCTGTGAATGTGACCTTTGTGAGCTGGGTTACTACCCGTTGCGCAGTAACTTTCAAAGGGACACGTGAGAGCGTAGAAGTAGAGGTGGTATAATCGATTATAGTTAAGAGAGAGGTAGAATTCTGGGGTTTTGTTTGGTCGCTGTATTTCAACTGAGTTGTAATAATCTTCATCTGCCCGAGAGTGGTATCCAGATTCTGGGTGACGTGCTCTATGTCGGTGGTTCCACTCCTGGCAGGAATGATAGTGCTCGTCGACGTGGTATAATCAATAATCGTATAGTTGTTGGTAATCGTTTGCGTCGTGGTCGCATCGGTATATGTGAGATCAGTGGTAACCACCTTGGTAACTCCCAAAGTCGAGTAACTATCCTCTGTGGTCGAAACCACGACTGTAGTGTGGTATGCTTGCGCGGATGTGATAGTTGTAAGTATTGATATCGTGATATCGCCTGTTTTCGTCCAGGTAGTAGTCGCATCACTAAAAGTATAATCATCTGTGAGAACCCGCGTTTCAACAGCGGTTGTGTAGACATCAGTCGTTACGATCTCAGTCACAGTACTGCTCGGGCCGAAACTCTGGCTTGCGGTTGAGGTGGTTGTCGTATTGATTGTTGCCTCCTGCGTAAGGGTACTCGTGATTGTATCATCATCTTGCATAATATTCACCACGGTTCCAAGGGTGGTGGGAATATCTTTTGTAATAGACGCCACGCTTTCATCAGGCTGCTGAGTTCTGTTTGAGTAAAGTACGAGCGTAGTTGGGTTAGTTAACACGATTGTCGTATGGCCGTCGCTATAAGTAGTGGGTTCATCCATTGCCGTCAAAACTACGAGGTTGGTCATTATGGTCCCCTGCGTGAAGGTATTGGTACCTGTATTGATTGAGGTGGTGGATTTCGTTGTTGAGGTAGAACCGAGGTTGATCTGGGCGTTCAAGGTACCCATAAGGCCACCTGTTTTAGTCGAAGCTAGCGTCGTGGCTTCAACCATGCTGAGGGGTGAGGAAGAGCTCTTGCCCAATCCCGAGCTTGATGATGTTTCTTCAGTTGTTAAAGAGGACTGCGTAGGCCTAACGGTGGATGTACCGGTGGTGCCTAGTGTGGTCAATGTCGAGCCTAGTTTTATATTGGCGCTGGGTGAGCTCGTCAGCTCGCTTGTTCCACTGAAACTTGATACGGTCAAACTAGGAGATTGACCCATTGTCGTCCAGCTGGTTGTATCTGTGGACTGGGTGAACGTGAACGTTCCACTGTTTATCGTCGATGTTACTGTTTCTATTAGAGACGAAGTAGAGGCCAGTTTGATATTACTGCCAGGGGGGCTGAGTATTGCATTGCCGCCAGACGTTGAGTTCAAGGTCGAACTCGGCTCCACTGTAACGGTTTCGGTGACAGTACCGCTGCTGCGAAGCACAATTTGCGTGGAGGTATGGGGATCAGAAGCTGTAGCAGTGGTTATCAGATTATCATTGGTGGGTATAGAGCCGGTGAGACTAGCCCCAGAGTTTTGGACAGAGGGACCCGCTCCCGGAGACGTAGTCACAAGATTGACATTGTTGTTGCTTAGTGAGAGGTCTGTTATACCCGTCGTTGATGGATAAAACGTCACTGTGACTGTCTGGGCCGCAGAGCCTCCGGATCCAGGTCCTGTAATGGTAGTAGCCGGGATATTGCCTCCCGATAGAGTCACGGATGACGAGGATGTGACAGCTCCAGCCAAGAGCTTAGTATTGACGGATAATGAGCTAAAGTCAGCACCAGTTCTACTCGATGTTGCATCGGTGCTCGTGCCTGTGTTCGTGCCAGACCTTGGCGTAGTACTGGAGTTTGAGGTAGCACTGGTCACGATGTTGGTATTCACTGGCGGCAAGCTTAAGTTTGAATTGGTGTGGATCTTCAAGTTGGTCGAGGTCACATCAGCCTCATGCTCAGTGACCACCACCCATTCAACGTCTTCCGTTGGTTCTTGGATCGTTAACGTCAAAGGAACATCTGTTGTGTACCAGCTTACGCTGTACAGATTCTCCGCAGCTTCGGAAAGCGTAGTCGCCGAAGTTGCTGTTAACAGCTTAGTTAATGGAGCGCTGGTGGTCGAAAGCACACTTGTTTGGCCTGGGCCTTTCGTCAAAGCGGAACTTTGGCGAGAAGTCGTTACCTCGGTATACACATTACTTCGATAAGCTGTGAGCTCTAGCGTTCCGGTCGCGAGAAAGCCGTTTCCTAATACTGAGGATCCCAATGAACCGACTCCTCCCGTCCCTCCCGTCCCTCCCGTCCTCATTGTTCTAGTTGATCCTTCGTTGACCCCACTCTCCCTGCTTGCCGTTCCTATACCCGAAGACAGCGTTCCATCACTGTCCTGGCCCGTCGCCTATTACAGGATTAGTTTTGTAGGAATAATTAACGTCTATTCACCAGAAAGATTAGAACTTCACCTGAGCAATATAATTATAGTATGATGGGATATTTGTTCCCGTCAATATTCCGGTCCCCGAATCGTACGAATCATCCTCTGCGATTTCGGCAAAGTATTCAAAGGCTCTCGCCCAATTTGTCAAGTTGGCTTTATCCCATGATGATAACCCCATCAGAGAAAGCCGATGCTCGTCGAGCTCTTTTATCAGGTGATCAATATAACCGCTATACGCGCTGGGCTCCCAGTCTGGCGTTGAAGGTAAGCCTCTTTCAGTTGAATACGTGCTATCGTATTCCGCCGCGATCCCGACAGCACTCTTCTGGACGGGACCGCCCCTATCGTCTCCCGAGGTTCTCCCAGATGAGGTTTCAAACTCTTCATCTATAATGTGTCCGGTGAGTTTGTCGTATGCCTCGGTTGTAAAGTCTCCTCCCGTATAATCGCCGGTCATCGCCTCTAGGACAGCTCTTGCCCCAAGTGCTTGCTCTGCGCGGTCCCTCGCAATCGGTGTCCTGTCCAAGGGTGAAGACAAGATGGAAATGGGAAGCAGTACATGCAGCACTAGCAACGCGAGACCGAGGGCCTGGTAGCGCATGCTATGCCGAAACGTGAGGTCGTCACCACGAAAACTAATGATCGATGATTGGCAGATCTGCTCTCACCGTCAGATCTACGAGAAAAGCAGCGGCAACAAAAAAAAGCACGAGATTATCGATAGCCGGATAGACAATTGGTGTGTATAGTGGCGATGATGATCCGTAGGATATACTGACGGAAGGCGAAGCACATTTTTTCATGACAATCTATCCCGTTGGGAATCTATCCTCTCACAATAAGCTTACATTATACCGTATACTGCCGGATCAACAGCGTATAACGTGGACGTTGTGCTGATGATCAACAGCATCAAATGGCCGGCGGCGGCGGTGTTTGAGTTGTTAGACGGCTAGTAGATTGGGATAACCTCGGAAGGAGGTGGTATATATAAAGACGCCCTTGCAAGGTAGTTTGAGGCGGCTCCTATAAGCGTAGAAGCTTCTCTCTCTGTATAGCGGTTCTTTGAGTCCCATTGCAATATTGTTGCAACTAAACCTCTATCGCGATCGGGCTACAGAATATTCCGAACCCCCCAGCACACATTAGATTTCGTCTTTCTAGCTAATGGGTTGTGTTGTTGTGTGGTATCTGGCTCATGTAGGATACCAATGGTCTCGCTGCTTTGCGGTCAGCGTTTGGTTTTACGAGACAATCTCGCTGGCCAGGTACAACACAAGGCAAAGGATACCAACGCGAAACTTGTCTTCAACACAAACTATCTGATCAGAGCCTAGTTCAACGAGACCAGTGCAGTCGCCCGAACTCTTCGAAATTGATATTTAGTATACCACCCGGGGTTGTTTTAGGCTCTTGATCTTGTAACCATTACCTACCGTGTGTTATCACGATGGTGCCTTCTCCGAATAGAGATGGTGAGCATGATGTTGTTGGCGCACGATGGACGATCGCGTGCGCCTACCCCTTCCCGAATTCCCAGACAGGGCAACAAACCGAACCGCGATCACTGCAGGTACCAAACCAGAGGTCAACGGGCTATTCGTGCAGCTTCACCCAAGTCTTTGACTCTTGATAAAGTGAGCCGAGATCAATACAGCCGTGATTTTACTTAAAAAATAATATAAAAAAAAGGAGACGGTGATCTGCTTTACTGCATTATAGGATGGTAGGAGGAAGGTCGATGACCTCACTCTGATATCGCTCTTGGGCGTATTACGCTCAGGGGTGCCAGTTTTGGCTAAACATTGTGAAGCATTCACTCAGCCCTCAAATGAAATAAGTATTGACTTTATTACATGCCTGCTTTTTGCAAGGAAAGAATAACCGACGTTAGTGCATACATCTATGTTCGCGCTTGCCGAAGGGTCCACGAAAACTGCAAGCTCTTGTGTAACTGGGAAACTGTCATCTTTGAACGCCCTCTTCAACTGCGGAAGTATCCTACAACGAGTAAGGGAGACTGGTTTCTAGGTTCTCCTTAGGAACCGCTAAAGCAAAGCGTCAACCCCAGACTCCTTCCAAGCATTGATGACTTGTATTTAATCAGATATTCTTGAGCAATTGAGTATTGCATATAGAACGATTAACTAGTATACTGTTTCCAACGCTCGTAAGCCTAAGCTAGCGTCACCGCTTCTCGTTGTTTCTCATTTCATTAGATTCGGGAAAGCAAACGAGCACAGACACCCTCGCCCAGATGTGGAGCCCTCGTGGAACAGCATTCAAGTCTGTGAGACCTAGCTAAAAACACGGAATGATGTGCCAACGAATATGGGAATTCCGGTGAGATATCCGCACCCTGCTCGTTTTTTGACGGCGACGGCTAACACCTGCCACGAGAACGAGACCCAGAACCAACTTATGTTTCTCTGCGCCTTCCGATGTCAGGTTTTTTGCAAGGTTTGATCTGTGCTTCCAAATTTGTCAATCGACAAGCCTATCTTTGTTGTACCCCAATCTCAGCCCAGGATGACCCACCCTATAATATCATACGATATCAAGCGTGAAAAGATGGGCAGTGATATCTAGCTAAGGAGGCCGTTAACAAGCTCATGGAAAAGAACCCTGGAAGTTTTTCCTCGATGATCGCCAACTCGAGTACTCAAGCCACTCGCGGAGGAAAAACTTGGAACAGCGACCTGGTTCTTCGCTGGCTTACTGCATGAAAAGACAATATCTGATAGGCCGATAAAACAGGCTGGCTGTGGCTGATCCCAGCTGCCAACCTCCCATCCGTCGAGTGCCTCTATCTCATTGGTTCAGGCCAGTTCTCCCTTGCTACAAAACGACCTTGGCAGGAAAAACAACACGCAATTAATTGAGATCCAAGGTTGTTGGACGCTTCACTGCGAGCACGAAAAGAAGAAAAGTGAGCATGCATGCAGGCGGGAGAACTCGCACACACCTTGCAATTGATCCTTTCGCATCCACAAAGAAAAGGCGCTTGACATTTGAAAGAGCTTTATTTAACACTTGCTCTTCCCGCGCATACCCATTACGATCTCCTCAACCTCCAACTCATTCCCACTCTTTATGCAGAACCAGGAGAGCATTCGGCCTCAAGTCAGTCTCTTTATTGAACCTTAGAAAGAATCAACGTTCGTTCAAAGTCGCCTCCTTGTAGTTTTCCTTCGATCAACCTAGCATCGGTCCCTCTCCGTAACATTTAATACCTAAAATCGGTCTACCAATAAACCTATAACCAAAATTTAAAATGCGGTCCACTGCCATCATTCTTTCTTTCGCAGCTCTTGCAGCGGCTCAGGGTAGGTTTTTGATGTTTGTACAAATGGATAAAACTGGGAACCTGCAGGTTTGCTAACGTTCACCGTAGAGACCGTCTGGGTCACAGAGACCGTCATTGGCACTGACTGCGCCCCCACTGTTTTGCCGGCAACTACACAATACACCAATGTTTCCACCTCAGCTGCAATTCCCACTTACGTCGCGAGCACTGTAGCGGGATTAAATAGTACCACCACCACTGGAAATTCTCCCGGATCACCAACCTCGACTCCAACAGAGTCTCTAGGACCTGGCTCCGCTGCAGGTGCCATCTTGCCAGCTTCAGGCTTCGCCTTGGCTGGCATTATCGCCGCCATCGTAGCTATTATCGCTTAGGTTGGCTGCGCACCCTTTTAGTTTGCAACAATAGCTCTATCAATGGCGACAATCTTTCTCCGATTCGAGGCAGGAACACACGTCTTCGATACCATGACTCGATTGCTGTGCAAGAAATCGGTCAACGGGCAATACATGTCCTAGTCTGAAGGATTGCTTGATGGGCATGGACATGTCTCCTTTTTTTTATTTTTTATTTATCTATTTAACCCCACGATCCTCTTATTTTGCCCCGTAAGACCTCTTCTTGTATACTAGGGAATTCTCGCTTTGGGTCTGTTTTCTTAAACCAGTTCGCGCATGTCAGATTTTGGGCAGCTGGGGGATATATAATCAATGTTTAATGAGTATAAATGATACATCGATGCATCCTGATGGAAAAATGCGGAACCCCCGCCCCGTAGATATACGTGTTCGAGTTTTCCAATAATATCCAAACAAGATGTAGACTTCCCCTTGTGTTATCAATAGCAGCTTTGGGCTCGCAAAATCGGCATTAATGCATTCATTGTATGTCGCTCGGTCGGGGCCATGCCAGTTTGAGGGCGCTTTAGCGACCACACGGGTAAATGCAACCTTACGGCCACCAAAACTGAAACGGTCGCTTCGACGGCTGGTCTGCGAATATATGACCGAAACTAATGGATTACATGAAAATCTAAGACGCCTCATAAGAACAAGGCCGTTCCAGCTCTCTCTTTCTCTCCTTTCCCATTCCGCTCTATTGATGTCAATATTTTCAGTAGTCTCGTTATTAGTTTTCAGTTATTTCGAGCTCTTTGAGGAGTGGTTTAGGAGAAATTGGCACGCGGCTAACACAAACGTTCACGTCCCCAACACCAAAATTCCAAGATGAAACTAGAGCCTTCGAGACTAGCCAGCTTCCTGCTAGCAAGACCAATTTCAAAAATAGAGAATATAGTGGTTATATATACGTGTACCGGCCTAAAAAGTCAGCTATCTTAAAACAGGTTGAACAGATTTTACATGCTGGATTACTGTTTCTGTACAAGAAATTTAAACCCCGATTTTCTGTGTTAATTCCCTTTCAAATGCGTTGACACTAGAATCAACTCAATTTCTAGCCTCTTCTGGTCTCGCTGGCCAGGTACAACATAAGGCAAAGGCCTCTTCCAACTTCTTGGCTGAAACTTTTATTGTAACCTGGTCTCGATGCCTAGAACCACTAAAGTATGAAGTTACTATCTCGAGATCTCTGAGTGCTGAAACCCTTTAAGAATATTATATGTTTCATCATCAGCACTACAGTTTAAGACTTTTGTGTAGTCAAAGAAAAAGGCTTGCCATAATATCCTAACTTGTCCATCCTACTACGCATAGCCAGGTCAGACTTTGGATATATATGCTAAGGAAAGCGCATTAGTGTCCTTTCTGGATATTTTTCACAAAGCTATGTAGCCATTAACATTACATCAGTTGCAAAGTCTGGGAGAGCATGGTGCGCAGCAATAAAATGAGCTGTCCTCACGTAATTAGAAAGATGTGCACCTGCGAAACGAGCGAGGAGGAGCCGATAATCATCTATATATTTCTCAGCCATATGGCCAATATAATTGCTGTCTCAGCGGCGTGTGTTGCGCTCGCAGCCTTATTTTTCTTATGCCTCCCGCCGCTGAATGCCACTTCTTTCATATCAGATGGTTCACCTGCAGCATCATGTTTGCTTAGGCTATTTGCTTTGAGAGGTTTCCCACTCTGCGCATCGTAGGTACGTTCGTATATCATGGTGACTGCGCCAGGAATTGTAAGAAGTTTATCGGGTCTGCTCGAATTGCAAAGCAGATTTGCCCCTTTTGAGCGCAAGATCTTTGAGGCTAAGACATTCTAGCTTCTCTGCTAGCGAGTGAGTCTAGCATGGTGCAACAGAGTATCGTCCCTACCCTCGTCCCAGAAGTAATCCCGAAAATTACAATATTGTACAAATCAATCGAATGCCTCTGCGTTATCAACTTCGCTGTTCGATGCCCTGTTTTAAATTTTTAATTTATTTATCATATATTCTCAAACGGGTTAATACTACGTGATATACTAAATTTCGAAAACGTTATTCTTTATTACGGACGATATGTAGACACTGATTGAAACGCTCGATTTTTATTTTATATCGAACCCCTTTTCTGACGACCTATTCGATCACATTTTATGACGTAATGATACTCCACCTCGTCTATCAATAAGACATAGCCCGTTTTATCCTCACTATATAGCTATTTACCTTTGTTGGATCGAAATCTTACGTTTCGAAGTTATTATCGAAGCTGAAATTCGAACCTGAGTCTTCTGGCTTTATGATAATCGGATTTCGTTTGGTATTCACGAACCATCTATTGATAGGGTACAGCCCGTTTTAACCTTACCGTATAGTTATTTATTATCGTTAAATCGAAACTTTATATTTCAAGATTGCTTTCGAAGTTGAAACTCGAACCTAGTTTTTTTTATTTTATAATAATCGGGTCTTGGTTGACGTTCACGAATCCTCTGAAGCTCTTTCCAAGCTTCGTTCTTTATAATCGAAAGTTTTCGTTATATTATCGATGCTCGATTATTCGTTCTCGTCATTCGAAGATTATAATCGGCTGGTTAACTTCCCATCTCGCCTGGTTTCCTTTTTCGGTCGCGTGTCGAAAGCCGACCGGGGTTTCGAATGCGAATGTTGAACTATCGATTGTTTTGCGTTATATATGCGGACAACGCATTTCTGAATATATGCCCAACTGTTAAAGAGGGTCCAGTTCGACGATGCGTAGTTTCGTTCTCCCAGCAAAAAGGGTCGAATCTGTGTTATTTTTCTAGAAGTTGCTAGAGGGTTCTATGCTGGTATCCGTCAAAGAAGGGTTTATAGTATATTCAGCTACCCGCAGCAGGCCACTTAGGAAAAGCTACCGAAGGTAGGTTCGACTTTAAGTGCTACTAGTATATCTTTTATGGTGTTTGACAACTTTTCGAATTATATGAATATGTATCTTTTCGATTTCGACCAATCGCTTGCTTGGGGACCACGGGTTTTTCGTTGTGATTCTTCACTAGAGGAGCGCGAGGTACTTTGAGGACGGATGCTTTTTGGTGAGATGTTTGTCACCCTGCGAATTCCCTCGTTTAGCTGGGGGACCAGTACCGCGGGTTCTGGTTTGAGTGAAGTTTGGTTGGCACGTTGGGACCAAAACCAAAATTCGGTTCAGGATTCGGTTGCTACCCACCCAAATCCTATCCTGCCCAATCATGCCCAATCTTGCCCCCTCAGCTGAAATTAGTCGGATTACTCCGTAGTGTCCCGCATTTTGATTTCGCAACCTGATTATTTATGTTAAGCCTTTTATTTCGCAGATGTCGTTGCGCTACACAACATCTTGGGTTTGGTTTAGGAGAGCAGCCACCAGTTTTTTTTACGTTGAAGCCGACGAGGACTGGTGGACAACGCAGGAGCCCTCCTCCAGCGCTAAGGGCATGCTGAAAATATAAGAAAAATACAAGGACGGAGCTGCATGTTAAAAGCCTATGATCCTTAAGACATTGCATTGCGACGTGGGCTAATACGCTGCGAAAATTATGTTATCATGCACTACAGAAAGCCCGCCGGGTTTAAATGCGGCTGAGCAACCATATAAGACTCTATTATACATATATTACTTCTACTGTATTCTAACACATAATCACCTGTTCGAGTGTTAGATTTAGGAAAATATGGGGAGAGAGCAGTCTTGAGGGTGAAAGTTTAAATAGAGCAGCCCCTCAGCGATTTATCAGAGATGTATTACGAGCTAAATTTCAGTCAATTTTTATTTTGCCTATTTTTACTATTTTTTCCCCTATAAACTGCGCGTTCTCAAGTGGCATTGAAGCCGGTCCACTATGGATGAAAAACAGAAGCAGCTCTCTGAGTCCTCAGCTCAAACGCAATCACCGGATCCACCCATTTCAAAGCTGACTTCTTCTACTAGTATAGTGAACCGAGTCGGGCTTCTATCGCTAGTCGTCTTTTTTGGCAGTTCGTTTTTCGCTGTCTGTTGCATGGGATGGTTTGCTTTCTTATGGTGGGGCAGTGTGGATAACCCCCTTTGGCATCGTATTGTTATCAATGACTGGGCCGTCCGGGCTATTACGCTTCCTTCGGCCTTGTTTCGAATCGCGGTAGCGGTTCAGTCGAGTACCTGTTTGTCTATGCTTGCAGCTCTTGCGATAGAAAACTCATTGATTCCACTCCCCAACGTAAGTGATAAATATTCTTAAACAGATCTAGCTATATCTACCGAGTAATCGTAATCTGCATTTAGCGAAGATGAATGATGATTACATATGTGCATGAGTATCCAGAAGTATTTTACTAAGTTACCTTAATAGGTTGCTGCGATCTCGGTGATGCGAGCTACAAATCCTACAGCATCAGAAGCTTTCCTCAAATTTATGCTTCCTCTCACTCATAGACCCGGACTTCGACACCTGAAGGCACTATCTATCTTCAGTTTGACAGGACTTATCATTCTAGTATCTGCCATCCTTGGGCTCACCTCCACAATATTACTGTCAGACGTCGTTGTCCAGCCGATACCTTTTAAAAGTTTCGAAATAAAGATACCGCTAGACTATATTTGGAATGTAGCAGATCTGAGTAGATTTAACGAAACCGCCTCTCCAGGGTTCAGTTGGGTTAGTCCTTACTATTCTGGTTACAATTGGGGAAAGATTCCACCAGGGACACTTGCTACTTTCGCAGAATATTCCACTGCCCCACCTGTGACCATGGGCTCCGGCTATAGCGATACAGGAACCTCAATACGCTCCTTTCTTCCTTTTACTAACGCCGCCGATCGCGCATCCATCAAGAGCTACAAAGGAAAAGCGTTGGTTTGGGATGCAAGGATAATATGCCAAAAGCCTCAAATCTCGAATTTCAGTGCTTACTATGATCAAAACGGTACAACTTATCACTATGGCGTCCGCGGCAAAGTGCAAAGGTCGGTCAAGCTCGATATTATAGAACCCTCGCAGCCAGAGGAAGCTACGATCTTTTCTTGCGAAATTCCTCAAGTAAAATACAACAGCAGGCCGATACTTTGCCAACTCCCTAACTCCTATTTTCACGGGTCGGGTTTCAATCTGACGACATTTCAAGACATCTACCCGCCTCTAAACTATGCTGGCGGATTAAGAAGTGAGTTTAGTGCGCCGAATCGGAGAATGGGAATGGGAAGGGCGTATTTAGTTCTGAACAAAACATCCGCATTGAACGTGGAAGATTATTTGAAAACGAGCCCTGAATGGGGTGTGCTCGGCAAAGTCCCTTCGGTCATAGTTGAAAGCTACTTGAAGAAACCCGAGAATATCGTTATCGGCACACTGTGTTATAGCGCCATGGATGCGGTCGACCGTAGTGTCGAGATGACCCGCCTTAAGCCTCAAACAGAACCAGAAACATTTACTTACACCGCCCTCAATGATTCTTTTGTCTATCGAAGCCAGGAACTTGAGGATGCATCATCCGAATCGACATTTTATAGGGGACGTTTATCACTTCGATAACATAGTACCCCAGCTTTTGCCAGGCAAAGAGGCTTTGGTCATGGCGAAACCAGAGACTGGCTGGGCAGCGATAGAGTTAGATGAGATGAGATGGGATGGGCCATGGATCTTTAGCGGTGATATTAGGATATATGTTACGACACAATCTGCCATCATGGCTTCGCTCGATCTAGTAGGACCGTCGTCATACCCCAACCCGACGATATATGGCAACATGTCGGTATTTTTTTCGGATACTGTGGGATATTCCAGGAACGATTATCTGACAAATGGCAGAGCTTGGATTGGGGACCTTTATCTTGATATCAAAAACCATCCCCAAGGAAACTCCGCGCTAGCCTTGCAAGGAATATTCTCAATGATTCTGGGGAACACGTATTACGAAAACCTCCAAAAATTCAACCGGTTCGAAAACGTAACAACGGTAGCGTTCCGGAACGTGTCTTCGCCTGGTGGGCCCTACGGAACTCGCCGGGGTAGCACCAATCCTCTGGCGAACGAACAGCAAGGCCTCTTGAGTTTTTATGTTAAAGGCCGATTTCCTGTTGGTTATACCATCGTCGCTGTTCTGCTGGGCTTGCAGATTATTCTCGCTCTTGTGATACTCATCCGATTCTGGCAGGAGACCACAATGACTCGTCTAGGAGACCCGTGGCAGGCCATCGCTCAAGTCAGCAGCGAAGAATTCGAGGAGATACACTCTATCCTGAGAATTAGCAGACGTATTACGGCCGATCGGGAGACTATTGCTAAAGAACTTGAAACTAAGCAACAGCAGCGAACTCTCGTTGGCGTTGAACAAAATGACGGTGCCGTTAGGATGAGAAGAGGAGGCGGGATCAAGCATAGTCTAGGATAACTCTTATCCGCTGAATTGGTGAACTTATCCCTATAGTACCAGAAACCATATGTAACAGCTTCCTGATGAACCAGTTTTTTTGAACGTTTGCCAACCTGGGACTTTTTGATTCGGTTTATATTTGAATAATGCGTTAATTTGTCGTAGGATTGATGTGGTGTGTACTTTGACCGATAATTTTACATACAAAGGATGGAACCAGCCTCGTATGGTGGAACATCACCATCCCGAGCAAAAAGATTTGCGTTGAACCGTGGTTATATACGGGGGTGAACCATACAAAATGGGTAATGTGTTGTGACGCTCGGTTGGTCGTTCTCGCTCGACTAAGCGACCGATCAGCCCGAGCGTTTTTGACTTCGACTGCCGAATGTAACCGCTAGAGCCTTTAGACTGCTATTGACTTCAGCAAAATCGGTGTCGCGGACCGAGTCGGACCAGCTCGAGTCTGTCTTGGAGGCTAGCTCCTAAGCTGAAGATATTTTACAGTCGTCCTTCGTTTTCAAACCTAGTTGATTTGGAGCCGGTCACGAGAGTGTAGAACTAGCTTGCATGAGCAAATGTATAAAGGTTGTTCAATCCCAACTCTGACGACAGCGGAAAACAGCCGAACTAATCCCATCCTTCGATTTATCATCAATTATTCAACATCGGAGTCCAGAATTCGATATCCATCCACCATGAGTTATATCAAGCGAGTTACCTTATTCAAGGTCCCAGAGGAATCTCATCAAGATGCCATTCTTGCACAATACAAGAAACTCAAAGAGAGCGCCGTAAAGGTGAGTGATCCCCAATTTTATTCTCTCGCGAGAGTGTTGAGGTCGAGTTAACTCGCGGTGAACCTGGCCCAGGATGGCAAACCATATATTGTTTCTCTCAGCGCTAGCAAAACAAAGGACGACCCGAGACGCAAAGGCTACACTCTATGTGCCTTCAGCACCTTCGCAAGCCTAGAGGACATGGAGTTTTATGACACCCAGTGCGATGCCCACAAAGCTCTGAAAGCAGTTGTTGCTTCCGGAAAAGTTGAGGAGATACCTCTGACGGTTTTTATTGAGGCTGATGAGTGAATACACGTACGTACTTAGTTTGTATCTAAATAAATTTATGGAGAGATATGCTTGAATACGAAATTGAACCTACTGCCAATCGGTCGAGGTTTCCCGAGATAATCTTGGTCCGTCTGCCGTGGTTCAATCTGTAGTTTCGGGACGCTGCTCAAGACTATCGCTCTGTATAAACGACTTTTCTTGTTTTGGCCTAGATTAGTAAGGCTTGGTGGGTCATGGTCAAGATTTTTCACGAGCCAAAATCGATTCCAGCGAGCTCGAGGAGCTCAAGCCGACCTGAGTTCACACAATTAGCACCACGTACGGAAGTATCCGCGAGGCGCATTTAAACTCGCCTTCGCGATCAGGTTGAATGAAAAAGGCTCCCGTCGCTTGTGTAGAAACAATTGCGGTGCTCTGGAGCTAGCTTCCCTCAATTCTTTCAATTTCCACCATCTCCGTGCAGTCGCGCGCGTTGTGATTTTTGGGCAAATCAAGCCGCGACCGCGCGATGGAGCCTGAGCTCCAGAAGTTTCGCCAGAGACACACGCACGCAACAGCTTCGAATACAGAACGTGAAGATGCCTTTTCCATAAGGTCATCGCCAGCCCTCGGAGACGCAGAACCTGCCACAATCGAGAAGACTCGCTCCAGACGATCGGATATCGATACTCGCGCGCCTGTCTCCGTTGGTGCTAACGACGATGGAAACGACGACCGTGGCGATGGCAAAGGTTACACTCGCGAGAAGACCCAAGAGAGTCTATACAATCTGACAAACCCTTATACATATGTCGGCGCCCGAGGATGGCGAAAGTATCGGCCTCTTCGGCCGTTTCGTGGCATGTACCACGATATAAAGCGACGGCTGCCATACTACCCCAGCGATATTACTGATGCATTTAACTATCGGGGAGTCGCAAGCACCATTCGAATATACTTTGTCAAGTAAGACCCTTTTCAAAACTCACTGTCTAAGTGAGGGACAAAGCTAAGGCGGTGTTCCAGTTTGCTCCCTGCACTGGCGTATACACTCGATATGTATCGGAGGACAGGTCACTTCTATGGTATCAACGAGGGACTTTTAGCTTCGGCTCTCGCTGCTGGTGTCTTTGGCCTACTTAGTGCCCAGCCTCTTACCATTGTTGGGTGGGCTTCATTATAACCAATCCCGTGCCCAAACTATATAGGCTAACGTCTTTGCACGCTGCAGTGTAACAGGTACATACACCTCATGGCTCAATGCGACCTCCTCTCCGGACCTCCGGGTTTCCTCTTGGATCTCAGTAGCTAATATTATAATGAGGTTCAGGCCTGATTTCGCTTTTTAACTACACGATATACAATATCATTACTCCTTACGATGCGACCATCTACCCACAATTCATGGCCTGGACAGGAATATGGACAGCTGTTTTCCATTGGCTTACCGCAATCACCAACCTATGCGATTACATGCGATATGTGACTGATTTCTCGAGCGAGACATTCGGCATGTATGTTGGGATTATCTACCTGAGTAAGTAGGTCCTGATGTTCTTTTCGCTCAGGATCATGTTGGATGGACCTAACGGTGGCCAAAGTCAAGGGAATTGAGGAACTGGTGGCTGAGTTTGATGGGAGCACCGCTGGTGGGTTCATGGGTATAGTTGTTGCAATCCTGTATTTTGGTTCTGTGTATACACTTGAGAAGTTCGGCTCCGGGCTTTTCTTCAACCCAACAATTCGAGGGTTCGTGGCCGATTACGCATATCCAGTAAGCTTTGGCCCAGTTGCACTCTTAATAATCTGAGCACCAGTTCATATCATGTTTCCAGATCGCAACTATATTCTGGGTCGGGTTCTGTCACATACCGGGAATTCTAAACGATACACACATCCAACTTCTGCCGGTAACCCAGGCTTTCCGCCCATCCACGAACCGAGATTGGGTTGTAGGTATTCCATGATTTATCCCCTCGAGATATTTTATCATACTAAGTGGCCACCTGTTAGATCGATTTCTGGAATTTGGAGATCAAATGGGTATTTGCTTCTATGCCATTTGGGTTCCTGATTACGGTGCTATTTTACTACGACCATGTAAAGCTTCCGGTCCCGGTTTACATCCACAGACAGCTCTGACTCCCCATGTATCTTACAGAATGTCAGCAGCCTAACAGCTCAAGCCAAGCAATACCCTCTTAAAAAGCCCGGCGGATTCCATTGGGACTTTTTTCTTCTTGGCTGCCTGTCATTTGTTTCGGCGCTCATTGGCATCCCTCTGCCTAATGGTCTAGTTCCTCAAGCCCCCGTGCACACAGACTCCCTCTGCGTGTATCAAACAGATCTACAGGTCATTAGAACGGAAGATATCGAAGGCGAGGAGATCCGAAGACCTAAAGTCCGCATTCTGAAGGTGGTGGAACAGAGAGTGACACATATCGCTATGGCTTTGTTGCTCTTCGGAACAATGTCGCGGCCAATTTTGTTGGTGTTGGGAACTATGCCTCGAACAATATTTGCAGGTGTTTTTTTGACAGTTGGGGTAGGTACCCCATCCACGTTCCAGAACTACCGCCATAGTTATAGCGTTACTTACGGAACTCTACAGTGGGGATCAATCGAGGGTAACGGCATAACCCACAAGCTTGTCCATCTGCTCAGCGAAAGCCGTTTCCGGCCACCGGATGATCCATTACACAAGGTTCCGTCGAAGAAGATTGCGCTTTACATATCCCTTCAACTCACATCAGTTGCTATCTGTGTGGCGATATCACAAACGCTGGCGGCGGTTGGGTTCCCATTGCTGATATGTGCGCTGATTCCACTGAGATGGGTCTATTTTAAACGGTGGTTTAGTGAGACGGAACTCAATTCGATGGACGCGTTGACTGCGGACAATCCAGTCGTTTTAGCAAGTTTTGGAGGCAAACCTGATGGGAATGGAGGTATGGGGGCCGAGTTGACGAGAGTGGGGAGTGCCAGGGATTATAAACAGCGGCATGGGGGCGCGCAGAGACAGAGAGCGGGTAGCTTTCATGTCTAAATTTAAACCCGCGGACGGTATCTTGCGGCAAAATTTGGGGATAAAATTAGCCTAGTTTTGTTCAAAAGGTTTACGACCAGAGAATTGGAGGGAATGGTACCTAATTTACTATTGAGTTCAGCTTAGAATTTCTCTACAAAGGTTTATAGATTTTAGTATTGTTAAATTATCAAGTGTATATTTTTACATGCGCCTCGATTCTAATCTCTTAATCCAAGAGTATGAGATGTCCATCAGCCGTTGCCCAAGACCCTCGCTTTTGAACATATACCTTGGTGAATCAGTTTCCACATAGAAACTCCTGACTTTCCGCGGTTTCCTCAGCGTGGTCCCAGCAAGGCCGGATAAATCATAGACCTTATGCGGAGCGTTGAGTTTCTTGTCAAAGCTTTCAGCTCCATTCGAGTCTGGCACTGGCGTAAGACCTTCGCAGGTAGTATCATTGTAGAAATACAGGCTATATGCAGTAGGGTTGAAGACACCTTCTATGAGGTTGTATTTCGTAAGTTGGTCGGATATTTCGGAGGGATCCCGGGAACCGGAGAGATATTGGCTATCAACATGCTATAGGCTAGTTACTACCTTGATATTTAAAGTGATACCCACAGTATCTGTCATTTTATTGTCTCGTGCTTGAATGGAGGAATGAAATATACAACGTTCACTCTCATACAGATGCTTCATAAATCAAGGCAACGGGGATCGACAACAAATATCAATTCAGGAGTACCGATACATACTTGCTTCTACGAAATATAACACTCAGACTTAGCTTAATCCTCCAGTATAACTCGAGTACTAGATAGTTTAACTCACATTTGGAGAAGTCCATATATCTTGGCATTGGTTGGTGTGCACAGGAATGCCCTTGACAGGCCCTGATCCGTTCATTGTAATCTGTTCGTATGTTTGCGACCGGGTATCATTTTTTCCATCACCAGAAAATGTGAGTTGTAATATCCACGGACTGGTAAAGAAGATAAGATTAGATATCCATATTAGTACCAAAGACTGACCCATACGAAAGGGATTCCGCATTGCTGGCAGATCAGAAGACGTCAATGTCAGTAAATTACAACATAGCAAGGCTAACACATGCGTTGTTAATTATAATAGGCTGAAGAGCAAATTAGATCGATATTCTACTACGATAGCAGACCATCTAACATATAGCGGTGATTGCGTTTTTAAGAGTTAAATAGAGTTAGCTGCCACGCCTCAGCAAATGCTTAAGATATCTCCACGAGATGCCATGAAGCCAGCCATGCAACCTCAGCCTACAGGACCTAAACCAACAATTTAACACATCACAACTGGAGAGAAGATACCCTGAAGAAAGGTAGCGGTGATCATAGTCATGCGGTCAGATATACTATTGTTCACGGTTTCAGGGCTCTCGGGCATTGCCGTGACTCTGTACTTGCCCGGTGATTATTCAACTGGCCGGAATAATCTCGTCAAAAGACAGATGCAAAGCGCTGACAGTACCAATCCATTTCTCCCATTACCTATCAGATTCGACATACAAGTTGATGAAAATCAAGACTCCCAAAACGAGGATTCTGGCGGCACCCCAAGATTTACCGAGACTAACAACAATAATAATGGAGATGATCTTGACGGTGATGGCGATGGCGAAGTTGCCGACACGGCTCCAGTCTTCACAGGCACCGGCCTTGGTAGTGCCTTAGACCAAATCGATATAGCAGACCTGCTTCCACTCGAACTAGGCATTAATATCCAACAACCCGATACTGGCTCTCGATTTCAAAATCGTGAGCCGGGCGGGCGGGCAGAGCAAATCCAGGTGTCGGAGGATTTTATCCAAAATCAGGGTGAGCCATACCAATATGCCAGTTTTAATCTAGATGAAGAAGAGCCGGAGTGGGCCAATTATCCGTGGCTGAAGCGGAACCCGTACTTGGGGGCGTCAAATGGGAACACCCAACACCAACGCCAACGTCGTCCTGCAGACCAGCCCAAATGGGATAACAAGGGAAGACGGATGGGCTGGATACTTAACGAGTCTCAATGGCTTCCAGATGGAACAATTGGCCCAGTCCACCCCTATTGGGGTGTAATACAGGAAGGCCACCAATTGGCAGAGGAACCTGACTATCTAGATGATGATGATACGCCAGCTATATCAGAGACTGATATTAATGAACAAATAAGATCGCTAAGTGAGATTGAAAAGCGAGGCTGAAGTATTGAGCGCTCGAAATGTTCGCATTGACTAATAAGTTATAGTGTTCGATGATGTGATAGAACCGGCGCCGGTCGAAGCTGTCCAAGACGGACCCCAAGGATCCGAGTCCGGTTCCATTTACTCTGATGAGGAAGGGCGGGAACGATTTTATACAGCGTCTCAACCTACACTCGAGCAAGAAATCAAAATGAATATGGCTTCAAGTGAAGCGAAGGCGCTCCGACGCCAGCAGACTGAAGGCGTCCTTCAGAAACTCGAAGAGGTCGACGAGTTTGTTGTGCAGAGTGAAGGGGGAGACGACTCCGTAATTTCCTCTAACGAAGCCGAAATTGGCGAGAACTCCGACGAATTCATAGAAAATATACTAGACACCGCGGGCGAGGTATCTTTAAACGAGCTTCCGGAACGATCGGCATCAACTTTTAACCTCATAGAATCTATTGATCCCAGGTACGTGGAGAAACAGATAGAGTCTCTAAATGAACTCTCCAGGCCACGCCGGCCTAAAGTGGTGGAGGTCGCTAGCGAGGAACAAAAGATAGATCCGAATGCCCCACCAAAGGGGAGCCGGCAGGCTGGAGGCGAGAAGGAAGCATGGTACGGTGCTAACAATGTTCCCATTGATCTAATCAATATCTACGGTGGATATGCTCGCAACGATATACCACAAAATAGCCCGGAAGTGATTCCGGAAGGAAAATTCAGCAGGGTCGCGGGATTTTTAAAATCAATCCCTAAGAAAGCGGGCGCGGTTGTAAATACCGTTAACAGAGTTGCTAGAGGCAGAAGTCGCAATCGACAAGCTACAACTCAGACAAGCATGAACACGGCACCAATTCGAAGTCTCAGTCCGTGGGGCCCTTTTAATGACCAGCCAGTAACGACTGGTATCTATAACGCCCCTACGATCGATTGTAACGTCAACGAAGACCCCGAAGATGATAAAGGAAGGACAAGACTACCTGTATGTTCTTGATAACAAGGAATTTCCTTTTTTTTTTTTTTTNTTTTGGATAACGGCGCGCCGCCCTAGATGCTGACGAGTCATGATTCAGAGTACCTTCTACTGTTAATTATCCTTTCGTTGACGGCGCGCTTACGCAACCAAGCGACAGAAGACGGAGGGCTGAGAGCTGAGACAACCGCCGCCCAGATATCAGATAATTCGAGTCTCTTGAAACTTAGCGCACGATAAAGCAAAGAGATCCGAGGGGTCAATATAAAACGAGATAGTATGCATGAATGCGCTAGAGGGTGTTTGCATGGGAGCTGCAAATAAGTTGCATTGGTGCGAGCAGTTTCTAAGAAAATATTTCGGCTGCTTCTATTGATTCGATCTACTTTACATTGGCCGAATTTAATGGGTGCGTATAATACGGCGGGCTAATGAGTTAAATTTTGGCTGTAAAATTAAAAGCTGTTACTTGTAGTGCAAGTGAGTTTGTGACAAGATATACTGGGATTTAGCTTTTATTTACATGTCTAATATATATTTAGCCTCGTAGGGCGTCACCGAAGTAGACATCTGTAGTGCAGGATGTTATTTCCTACATATCATAATACTGAGAATTATGTCGTATCATCTGCAAATAATTTTTAATTACTATACTTTTAGGGTATGCCGTAAGTATCTAGGCAGTCCGGCATGAGTTCAACCATAATTTACATTCATCTACATTTGGACTAAGAGTATGTTGTGGCCAGGCATCTGGGTATCTTGTTTTATATAATACCGAGCTACCGGGTATGCAAGAGCCCCTAAAAGTTACTGGCGGTCTGGCTCGTTATCCTTCCGGCATATAACAACGGGTCGCTACGGTGAGCCGATATACATCCGGTCCAGATGTGTGTTCTCCTCAACCCCGAATTTTGTCGGGGACCCAGCGTGATGGGCAAATTCAGCAGGAGGAGTGTAATTGACAGACCGATGCACCAAAACAACGTCTGGGATCCACTCCCCTATCGAGGAGATGGTGTACGTCATAGCTAGAGCAATCATACATAACGTAAAATAGCAATTTGATTCGAGCTCTCCTACCTTTGCACAAAATCTACGCTATGCCGACGTCGAACCCTTCTGCGGAACCCCAGCCCTTCCTATTTTCTTAAGGAGCTTTTCTTCGGGCATAAAATCGATTGGCATCCATCAATGGAACTTTCTTCCGCAGCGTGCGTCTTGGATTGGAACGTTGGCAACTTGGCCCAATAAATAATGATTATGAGCTGAGCGCGTTTGGTTGACGACACAAAACTGAGCTAGCTGATATCGTTGTTGCTGTTGTTGCGCTGAATTCGGTACACAGGTCTTCCTGAACAGATAGTGGTTCGAAACCAACCTGACAGCGCTAAGGAGACATAACTGATCAATACAAAACAATACACATCACTTATCACTTATCACACTTACTACTAACTAACGTTGTAAACCATATACATCATTATAGCTGTAGTACATTAATATATACAAGATTAAGAGCCTTATAGAGTCCACAAGTCTCTCTTGTTATCTATTGAAGATGTTCGGGTACTATCAAGTAATGATTGCTGGATATTTTGAGGCCTGGGAGAACATGGGTCAGCTCTAATCTGGGAGGCGTTGCGAGATGGCTGTCTCCCCTGACTTGGAGGCTTGTAAAGATCGCGCTGCATGATGGCACATGGCCCGAGATTGGGGTATGACGTTTCGCCAAACCAGCGAATCCGGAGATTCCACTTTCCTTCTTTTTTTTTTCCGCTCCTGAAAACGAGGCGTTTTTAGAATTTTACGGAAATGGCTTGCCGATAAAATCTTTCTCGGCACTTGTGCCGTACCGTACAAGGGGGTTTGGGGGGCAAGGCAATTAGGGCTCAACATCTCGGAACTAATATTTGCGTGGATACGAGTAGCTAGTTTGTCTCTAAATAGAAAGCCAATCGGAATTTAATGCGAGATAATGTGCTCGCCGTCAAACTATCGTGGATGAGATTGACATGGCGCTCCGAACGATGACCTCTCGTTTTTTACCTTCCCAAATGGCCTACTGAAGTGACCTATAAACATTCAATACCAGGTCCTAGTAGGATTGATATCTGGGAACTGAACGAAAACGGTTGTCTTATTCTTGGATACAATATCCGTTTTCAATCCTGCTGAATTTGGACATCAAATCTATCCGCTATCGATAGCTCTGTCACCAAACCTATAATAGATGTCACAATATTTTCTTTGGGAAACAAAACAGAACAAAAAACAATGCATTAAAACAATTTAAAAAACAAACAAAAATTTTTGTCCACTGATTTGTCCAAACACTGTACTATCATGGTAGCTTTGTAAACGAGAGGGTTGGCGAAGATGTCGCACCCAAGGAGCTTGGAACAAAAACTTTCTATTAATTAATTTCCTTCTTTGCTGAGCCTTTGGTTCTGAAGCTATAGTATTGGCTACAGCTAGATTGCAGCTGGTTCGAATGAGGCTGTGTCGAATATTCCCTTCGGTTTCGTGTCCTAAGCCGCGCAAAAGTTTTTACCCCTTAAATTGGCCCACTCATTCAGGGTTGCTCCAAACCTCTGCTCAGGGAGGTATGCCACCTGTGTGGGGCCTTGCAGCCTGCCGACTGATCCGTTGATCGTCAGACCACGGGGTTATCTTTTTCCTAGCTGGCTGGTTTGCACACTTGAAAGACCAATCACGCAGGGTATTGAATTTGGCAGAACAAGGGGTGTTGCAACAGAACTTTGAAGGGTACAGGGATCGAGGAGTTCTTTCCATTGCAAAAGATGATCTCTCTTGAATGACACCAAAGACGTGAAGTTTCTATAACGTTGACGGGATGTGGAGGCCGAACATTGTGTTTGAAAATACTGTGCAAATGGGGGGTCTTTTTTTTTTTTTTTTTTTTTTTGTCGTTCTTCGGACTTTTCACCATGACCGGATATATTGACAGCCTTAAACTATGAGGGTGATGTTGATGACGACGCCGCAATCTGACAAAGAATTGGTTTGGTGGTGGGGAATCCGAGTTATCCGTTCGCCCTCTAATAGCGCGATGAGAATCCAGTGTCAAATATGCTGCAACCCAGCAATTGCTTTGTTTGGGGGCTTGTGGCTCTTGCAGAACGGGGGGATATGTGCTCCACAAATTGGCACCAAGCTTTTTAGACCCTGGCTCGGAGTGAAGGCCCCTATTTGTTTTGCAGTTGGATGAAATTTCCCTGGCACCCGCCCGTCTTTTGACGAAATGAAATTCATTGCTGCGTTGAAAACGGTGCAGCGGCGCCGTGGGTGGTACTTAACAAAAAGGTTTGGAGCCCAATGATTTCGTCTTCTTTTTCCTCTTTTTCTCATTCTCCCGTAGTCTACGGATAGATTCGATTACTGAAGGATACAGAGGGTCCAACGACGTTCCTTTTTCACTCTCTTTCTTTTGCCATTCGTTTTTCAAGTCACTCATTAATAGTCACTCTTTTTTTGTATATCTTTCAGCGCCACCCTGCAAGGGATCATTGATCTACAAAGTACTCCTTGTAGACGCTTTGCCCTTCTCAGGAATCACTTTTCTGCATTTTTTTGGTACTCTTTTTGTTTTTTGGATCTTTTGTTTTACCGCCCATTTGCCCCTCCGTTATTCTTCGCCAATATTATACAACTACAACAGGTGCTACTATTTTTGGTAGCTTGCACACCACGTCGAAGATATATCAGCAGACACTTCGAAGAATTAGGTAAAAGGGAAGGGCAGTGGTTGTTCAAGGTGGGTGAAGTGTAACCCTATAATCCAGCTTTATCCCTTTGAAAACATTATATCTCGCTCTGATTCGTTGGCGAAGTAAAAGAGTTTGGCCGACGAGTATTATCCAAAGATGCCAAGCATTGGAAACAAGGGCTCCAACTGTAACCTTAGCTGGTCTGATTAGACACCCTTGGCTGCGCGCTCAACCGGTTCAGTTCAATATCCTGCACAATTTGCAGGGGTTTTCCTGTTCTGCAGCCAAAATATAAATGTTTTATGGCTTGCCCTGTGTACCTGTATCCATTCATCTTCACGTTCTCGATTTCTCGATGTTCGACGATTGTGGTTGTAAGCGAGAAAAACCTTGGCATATGCAGTGACATCTGCATATACTAGGTACCTCGTGCTTGTATCTGTACAGCCAGCTGAAGCCACTCGTTCCAGACTAACACATTCTAATATATCTAGTTCATGTCTACGTTCATATAACTAGATATCTTTTCTTCTTTCATTATTACTCTTCGAACGACATTCGTTAGACCGACACTCGTTAATTCGTAATACCGGAGAGAAGGAGGACGCTGTTCACAGCTCTTTCGACAACCGAGACTTTAATTCAACGCGTTGACGATAGCTTCGATAATCCTTATAATTTATAATCCGCCAGGGCTATCTAGCTCATCAATACATTCAAAATGAAGATTTCGACACTCGTTTCAGTGGCATTTGTTACCACTGCGCAATTCGCAGACGCAATTCCTGTGGCGGTTCCGCCAACAGATAATCTTAATGTTACGATATCCGAAGACCCTCTCGCATCTTGGGTCACAGTGCGCGGTGCAGGTCATTTACATGAGCAACATCTTCGGAAGCGGGACATGGAGAAGAGGGATACCAACGGCAGAGTCACCGGTGTCCGCAAGGGATACTCGGGTGCCTATAGAATACCCCGCCAGGAAATCAGAGCTCTTCGCACTAACCAAGGTGGCCGAGTTTTCGATTTGTACATGCTCGCCTTGAAGAGGTTGATGAGCCACCCGAAAAACGATATGAACAGCTACTATCAACTGGCTGGTATACATGGTCGCCCCTACGTGCCATGGAATGGCAGACAGCCAGGAGCCTCGAACAGCAAACTCACCAGTGGCTATGGTGGAGGTTATTGTACGCATGGTTCCACTTTGGTATGTGGTTTAATGTCTACACAATTCCCATTTGCTCGTTGACGGAACTCTAACAGTTGCGAATTTAGTTTCCTACTTGGCATCGCCCGTACCTTGCGTACTTTGAAGAATTGATTTGGGCCAACGCTCAGTTAGTTGTAAACACCGAGAAAAACAGCGCCGAAAAGGCCAAGTGGACGGAAGCTCTCAACTTTTTGCGTATTCCGTACTGGGACTGGACCTTGCAAGGAGGTCAGATCCCGTTCATGATGCGTGATACTACCTGGAAGTACACATTCTACCCAAACATCTATAATAGCAACCAGATGCCTACCGAGGCCAACCCTCTTTACTCGTATAAATTTGCCAACGGTCAATACAACGATGGCTCTTTCGCTGGCAACCCTTGGAGTTCTTGGCCAAGAACCCTGAGATCCCCGTACAGCGATGCCCCAACTACGTCTTCTAACATCGGCAAGTCTAATGGAATGCTCCAGAGCAATTCTGTAAGCCGCAGGCAACGCGTTCATCAACTGCTGTTCGATGCCAAACTCTGGGGCCCCTTCAGCAACCGTGCTAGCACAGATCAAGATTCCTCCGATTATGATTCTCTCGAGGCGATTCACGATGGCATCCACGGAGATACAGGCGGTGGTGGCCATATGTCTTATGTCGAGTATAGCGCCTTTGACCCAATATTCTTTTTGCATCATACAAACATCGACCGCATCTTCGCAATGTGGCAGGCCATCAACTACCAGACGGCGGATGGATCCAATTTCGCCACCCGACAACGAAATGGCGGTGGTACATATGGTCGCAATCCCAGTACCTATGACGATGTCAATAGCCCTCTTGAGCCCTTCCTCGGACTCAGCGGTCAACCCTATAACTCTGGAGCCACCAGAGACACCGCACTCTTCGGCTACATGTACCCGGAAATCCCCAAACATCAATACACGAATAAGGAAGATCTCAAGAAATACGTGAAGACGCAAGTCGAAAAACTCTATGGTGGCTCAGTTTCCAGTTCGTCCAAACGTAAGAGGGATGGTACCAACACCGCTATCGATGTCGGTATCGACAAATCTATCGTCAACTCGAACCAGTATTATGAGTGGAAAATTGGTGTCCTCGCTGACAAGTCTGCTCTCAACGGTACCTATTTTGTTCACTTCTTCCTCGGCAAGCCTTCGAGAGACTCGTCCAAGTGGAACTTCCAGCCTGAGCACGTTGGAGATTATACAGTTTTCACACATACTTCCCAAGCTGCCCCTGGAATCGACCCCTCGACAATCAACAATAATGTTACTGGAAGCGTTCCAATCACTGAAGCCATGATCAAGGCCTTTTCAGACCTGGGTCTTGATTCCCTGAAACCAGCTGATGCGATTCCATTCTTGGAAAAGAACTTGAGGTGGAGAGTAACCGATGTTAATGGCAAAGCATGGAAAGTTAAAAATGTCAAAGGTCTTTCAGTTGCTATCTTGGTCTCTCTTTCGACTTTACCATCTCCGGCAACACCTTGGACTGAATATGGCCCGTGGACCCATCTTACTGATATCGCTCGAAAGATTGGTCGTGACGGAGGCCCCGATCAGGTTGGAATTATCCCGGTCTTGAGCACGAGTGTGTCCAGCACGGCGACAACGACGACCTCTGCTACCTCGGTTGCAACGACTGAGATTGCAACGACCGAGGCTGCCAAAACGACTGAAGCACCTGTATCTGTACCTGCCGAATTTCCTATTGACGTTCCTACCACTGCCCCGGATACCACCACTACAGATACGCCGTCCTCTACATCGCTTGCCGTAGAGCCATCGTCTACCACGAATAGTGAGGCTTCCGCTGCAACCGATGCCTAATAACTTCAAAAAAATTCACGTTTTTTTTTTTCTTTGCATGTATTGCCTGTACCAAGATAGTAGCGTCCATTTTTTTCGTCGACAATATATTTCCTTCAAATTTCTTTGTGTACATTTACATTTTCATTTGTTTTTGGTTTTCAATTTCTTTATATTCTGTTTCTTACTCTCCTTTTCAAGCTTTACTCACGATGCATTTGCATTCAATTTGTCTCGATGCAAGCCATGGGCCTTTTTCTGTTCTGATTCAAGGGCTATTCAGTTAATATTCCAGCTCAGACCAAATAAAAAATATTCGTGAACCTTGAATAAATACACTATCATGGTCGTTTTGAAGTTTTGTTAGCAAGTTAGGGGCCTGACCAACACGTATAGACTACGAACGTCGATTGGTTGGATACACGCCCAAACCTGCTTTAAACTTTTGTCTCGATCAGGATGTTCAGCGGCAACTCTTCGCACACCATTGGTCCTGCACAACATATTGTCTAGGCCGCCAGAAAGCATCATATCATTCCGCCAGCTACAAGAAACATTTTTGAAATATCATATTTGTTAAGGATTTTCATCCTTCCTTCGCAGTATTCTAACCTCCAAATACCATATATAACCCACTTTATCTGTTTTGCCCATCTGCTTTTGGCGAAATTGATATCAACACCCCGGGCCCTAGCTAAGCTAAGGCGCTTCAATTGCATGAAGTTCTTGAATTGATAAGCCGATCTAAAGCTAACGTTAACACAGCAGTGAATACAAGCTAAAGATTTTTTAGCATGTACTCCCCAGATGCATGCCGCTATCTTCTAACCGGAGCTTTGGTCTTCCTTCGGATACCGTCTTGATATCAAGAGTCCTGTTCCGTGATATGCATGCACCATAGCCTGCACGAAGTATACCAGCTAGACCTCTGCCGGCAAGGTACTTCAGGTGGATGTTGGGTATTCTGACAAAGATCGAAGAATAAAACGATAGCTGTGCTGAGGATTCGCCAAAAAAAACTTCAATCTGCGACCAGTCCTACAAAGAGAAAAAATAGCGATTCCTGAGGAACTGTTGTGGAAAATTCCAGAGACAGTTGATCACCAAGAAACGACGGGATACTAGCCACCTCTGGAGATCACTCGTGCAAAGCCGCGTTGGTCTGTTGAGAGTATACGACCCGCGAATGATGAATCAACATATTGTATCTTACATAACAACCGTATATTATTGGGGCGCCATGTATATTTCGGTTTCCCTGTAGAGTTTCAAAGTTCTTTTGTCGAATGCGGTTTTGGAGCTTAATTGTATTAATGTATCCTCCTCCTCAATGCTGCTTTGGAATACTGGAGCCTCTTCGTAATCAGAAACCGGAAAATGAAGTAGTCAGAAATGATCTTTCAAGCATAAAGCTAAGGTCAACTGTCCGGCGAGCAAGCAAGCGCGTCAAATTTTTTTAAATTAACCTTTAAAAAGAGAGGGTAAGTAGGTATTTACAGGGTCAGCGTAGGTATACTTGGAAGGCTTGACTGCTTATTGATATTCATGTTTTCGCTAGCATTATGAACAAAAAACAATATAAAATCTGGCACATACGAGCCATTAACAAGTGTCTGTAAGTAGCGCTCACTGACGATATGGCCGAGCAGCTAAAAAGAGTATACTCCTCACTTTTGAAAATCAAAATGCAGGCGTAGGTCAGACGAATGTAGAATATCGTTCTCTGTCGTCCTGTGATCTTTTAGCTTGGTCTACATCATCATTCTCATGCGGGTTGTCGATTTGTTCTTGCTCCCTAATTTCATGTTCGGCAGCGACAGTTTCCAGGGTTTCCTCGCCTCTTTTTGCTGCCCCGCCGTTGCTAACTGTATCTTCCCTCTGACTGGTAGCTGCTGCCTCCGAGATCATGATCCCCCTAACCTTCCTCAATTTCCACCAGATGTAGGCTCCTGCTGCAACTGTAACCAAGAATGTGACACCGAGGAGGATGTCACTTACTAACTTTCCACCATTCTCGTTTCCGAGGATGACTCCCAGGTACACAATTACCAGCTGCTTTGGCAGAGTCACCAGACTTGCTAGAGCATACGCCCAAAAGTTAACGCCGCATACGGCGAAAACGGCTGTTGAGAAATGTCCCGGAATGACGGAAAGTCGGACGATAAACACGATCCAGAAACCGCCCTCTCGGGTGATACGTGCGAGGGCTGCGTAGTCAAGGTTCGTCCGTTCGAGGTTTTCGGCTCTGCTGCGGAGGACGGTTCGGAAGGCAAAGTACGTTAAAACTGGGCGCCTATGTGTTAGCAAAGGGGGTCCTCCGGTATATTTCTCCAGCCCAAGAGGTTGATCGAGAGGTCCGTACTTTCACCGATAAAGGTCCCCGCTGCCACGATGCCAAACCCAATCCATAAGCCGTAAACAGCGCCGCAGAGAACAATTATGATTTCATGGCCGAACAGCGGTGGGAACGAAAGGGCGATGAGAATGAGGATAGGAATCAACCAGCCCCAGGAGAGGGCTCGAATTCTAGCGGAAACAGGTTGCAGCCAGTGAACAATGTCCTTGTGATAGACGGTCATCAAGATCACCAAGACGGCGAGCACAACCAAGACGCCCCACCATGCTGAAGATTTCGGTCCGTTAGTTGGTCGCCAGTCATCAAAGGTTGATGGTGGAGTAATCAGCAGCTAGACGTACGCCAATATTTCTTCTCCTTGACAAACTTCCAATAGTCCGTCTTCTCGTAAATTGGCCCCGGTGAGTCTCCTTTGAGCTGCGTGGTCGAGGTTGGGTCCACGGTTGCAGCGGTTTCTGGGTGGGCGGACGGGTAGTAGTTTTCGTCCAGCGGTTTCGAGTCAAAGGGGTCGGAGTTTGAAGCTGAGGGAGTTGTCCGCAAAGCCATCGCGCCGGAGCTTTGTATCGAATGTCTGTTGGAGAGGAGACTAGACTACGAGATGTTGCCTCGTCCTGGTGATGATTACTTGGTAAGTGTTATTATTATTGTTATTCGCCTGGTCTTCGAGGCCGAGGTGCTGGGTCTGAAATTAAATGTCAGTCGGATTAATCAATGAAAATGTTTCGTCATAACTTGCGACAACACAATGGAGATTGATCTGAGGATCGGGCGCAAGTATGTAATGGATGCATGGCTGTGATGTCAGAATCCCACGGAGGCAGATCGTAATCGTACCCAGCCCCGTTGAAATGCCATCAGCTGGTCGTGTGCTGTCCAGCCAGCTGCCGAATCGACATTCGGCTCGAGTCTGTCCTGTGCCTTGGCGAAATGCTTGTTCGAACGAGACAAACTAATTAGTACTAAGTACTTGCCTGACTTGCTTGGTTGACGTTGGTTAGTTCAGCCTCAAAAGGGTATCTCCAGAATCCCCCGAAGCTCGACGGACCCAAGCCAGCCGTTGACTCGAGTGATACCTGGGACACATCGAAATGGCTCCTGGCGAGTAGAGGTACATGTATAATGCAGGTGTGCGCCATCAAGTTACGGACTAACCAAAGCCGTAGGGTTGAATACTGATAGGGGTACAGACACAAGGACGCGCGCCTGAGCTATTGATACTCGATCGATTACAAAAATAAAAATAAATAAAAACAGCCCAGTCTAGGTCCTCGGGTTTATTGCTTCTCGGAATTCTCCGGTGGCGGACGCGCATTGCTACAAGCTACCGTCGCCTGCGTCGACTTTTGTACCTTTCCCCATTCGCTTTTCCAGACTTGAAAACCGCTGGAGCAAGTCCTGTGGTTGCTCACGCTCATCCCGGCTGGAAGGGTTCGTGCCGACTCTGTATTCTCTGGGCTTTCGGAGAACCTCCGCCATAGCCCGACATCTCTTTTTGATCGATTAGATGCGATGTCCGTCGGTGCTGCTGCCAGTTGTTTGTCATCAGCAAGTCCGAGATTGTCGGTGCGCATATCTCCATGTATACAGACGTTTGTTTCTATTGGTTTCCAGATAGAATCACAAAAGATAGTTTAGACCACGAGGCCTAGAAAAGGTGCATACGGCGAATATCGGAGGGACGTTCACTTCCAAATGGAAACTCAGTTGAGAAATGCTGACCTGGACTTCACTGCCTTATATTCTGGGGAGAAGGTTTGCTATATCAGAGCTAGGTATGCAGAGAGTTTCTGGGTGTATAGGTATTCACCGTGTGCCATGTAACCTTAGAGCGCGTAGCGTATGATATATAGCATACACAGATTAAATTTGTAGTGTCCAGAATTGGAGAATCTCATCTCTGATGTCTATATTTCTCTATGCGTACATATTTCCCAGCAATGTAGATCTCAAATAAATTTCTTAGTGGTAGCGTCCTGCGTCCATCATTTGAGTTTTACGGTGTAATTTGTACCTTTTTTCGGGGCCAATCTCACGAAGACTCCAGAACCAGCCCCGTTGATAGCCATTTCGGTTCTATTTGTGCTACGGATAATGTTTTAACACCCGATCCTAAAATGATCCACAAAATTGTACGAGTTATGCAATATTCGAAGTTGAAGTGATTGTTGCACTTTCTAACTTCGTAACCACGTTCCAAGAAATATCAGCTTCAAAGCCTCCTCTTGGCTTCAAGCTTTTCACAAAACCGCCCCCATTGCTTGCCCATTGATTCGGTAGTGTTGGGAGCAACCTGGTCAATGGGGCTCCAGTAAAATCACCCGTAACACTGGCCATCAGGCTAGCTACAGTACTTTTGCGGTAATGGTCTCATGATCGTGGAGCAATGCTTCCACGATACCCACAGTCCCGCCAAAGTTCCCATCGATCTGGAACACGGATGGCGGCCGGGCCAGTATCAAGGATCGAGTTGAAGAGTTGTAACTAGGACAACAAGACAACGGTTCTCGTATGAACCTCATCAAGCATGTAAATTTGCCCACTCACAGAGATAACTCATACGCGAGACCAGCCGGATGAACCACCGCCATATGCGATGTGTCGGTTAACGCTTCATCGTAGATTTAGCTGGATTAAAGATTGTCATATTGACTTCGGAGCCAGGGTGAACACCGAATAGATGTGAGATGTAAGGAGGCAGTCTAGTTAACCCACACCATTACCAATAATTAGAATGCTGTTGTAACTTCATGAGGTGTCAATCTCCTAATACATAGACCCACATACACGTATATACACATACACACATCGTATACCGTACTTGGGCATCCTGGGAGAGGATTAACCGGCATTGGTTCTGAATAGTGAGAAAACGGAGTTATTTTTCTTCCGGAATAGTTGGAAACGTAAACGCCGAGGTTGTTGTGCACAATTAATTGTGGGTCCTTGATATTATAGTGCTGCAACGCCGCCCAACCATAGCTTTTGTACGGGTCCGCAATTAATTAGTTCACTCGTACTAGCTAGTCGTGCCAATCTCAAGAAACGTAACTGGACAAGATACGATGGTGAGATCTATTGTTATATCTTGAGACTTAGCTGGTGAATAAAGTCTACACAGGCGCTTGTGATTTATAAGGGCTTGACTGCGAGGTTTGGTCACAATGCGCTTGCGAACCGGCTTACCTTATCCCATTTCAAATCTCCGCCAGCTGATTTCAAGTATTCTCATGAGTCGATAGTCTTTGTTATTCTCACAAGTCTGCGTTGCCTGTCAAAATACAACACTAAAGCAGTCATCACCGAAATTTAAAACAATGTTCAGCTTGTGCCTCAATTGGCCATATATGCATATTGGTCTCTTTCAGCTAGATACCTGCACCGGGCTTTTATCCACATTATAGTCTACAGTATTGTGGTAGATCTGTCTCAGATCTCCGCCATATAACCCAATGTATTATATGGTCTGCACGTCATAAATTCGAACTGTAGATCGAAGGGCTTACCTATACGCATGCATACATCAACACTTGTCCACCTACTGCATACTGATAGGTGGGCTGGGGTGAGTAGTGGATCCTTTCACGAATTTGGGTGGACCTGAGAACTGTGGACATTTAACTAACCTCTTCATACTCTTGTCATTTTGCTAGTTTCCGATTCTGCCCCCAGTATCGCAAAAAAAAAAAAAAAAAAAAAACTCCTCAAAAATGTCAAGTCTACATAGTAGTGCTTTCCTCCAACGCTATCTCCAATTACTCGAGTCTTGTGGCGTGCCACAGCCCGACCAATACGTCCAGGCTATGGGAGATGCATACATCAATTTTGACCGCACCTACCACAACAACACACATATCACTTTCATGCTCGACAAGCTTGCGGCTGATATAACCGATGGCAGCATCGAGTTGAGTGATTGGGAGCAGAAATGTGTCATGTTAGCTTCTTGGTGGCATGATTTTGGTAAGTATAGATTTGGAACCGTTATTATTTATTGATACAATAAAATGCTGACAATTTAATGGAGTTTACGATCCTCAAGCTAAAGATAATGAACTCCAAAGCATTGCCGCCTGGGAGCATTTTGTAGACCAAGTCTCAGAGGCATCTTCTGTACTGGTATGAGATGCTGCCATCTCGGTATAGACCCTGAATTGAAACTAAATGATCGCCTTTCAAAGCAATCGTACAAATTGCCCGTCTCAAAATTGATAAATTGCACGATAGCGCACGCCTTCTCCGAGACGGTAGAACCTCAGACACTGTCTTCTGTAGTAGTCTCGTATTTCTTGGACCTCGATCTCGCAATTTTAGCATCTTCGCGCCATGTTTATGCTGAATATGCGAGGAATATCAGACGTGAGTACAGCATATATTCGATTGATAAGTACAGACAAGGAAGGGTCCTAGTATTGAAGGGGTTTCTCGCTCGGGAGAAGATTTTCCTCATGAGTCAGCTCGACGGAAAGGCAGATCATATGGGGGATATGGAGAGGCGGGCAAGAGAAAATGTTGGCTGGGAAGTGGCCGAGTTGGAAGCGGGGAGATTTCCAGAAGCGTAGCGTATACCCGCGTATTATGTTTCAAAATATGGGAAGGTTCAGGAAAAAAAATACACACAGATAGTGAATTATTTATCGAGGGTCATCAATATAATCTTATCTGAGTATATGTACATAGAGTTTGCATACAGACTCGACTGTCGTGAATCGTTTGAATAGTATTGTGCTTCGTAGTATTCGTGATTTCGTGGTTGGCCTGCCTAAATCATTCCAAAAGATCGAAAGAAAAAAAACCCAAAGAAAACGTTTGAACGCCAAGGAGAACAATAAAAGCAGCAGCAGCGGGATATCAGGACGCCTTTAAAACGAATGATTGTTTAAATATGTATGTGCAACAACTCGACACGTGGAAGGGGGATAAACAGTGTATATAAACGGCCCGGCCAGCTTGATCGAAGGTGCGATGTTCGAACTATTGCCAATCGGCAAACGGGACTTGGACAGAGAAGGCTCGCAATCCGGGCAAACCATACCTCGCAACCTCAATATCCGTGCCATCTTAAAGTGCCATTGATCTCAACCTTTCAATGCACATAGAAATCTCCATTCACAGATTTCTTTTTATTATCAAAAACTCGCTCTCTCTCAGCTCCTCTCTTTCTCGCTCTTTCCGGCTGGCCCTGCGCGCCTCAACCCCAACGCCTTCTTCATCTTCCAACCAACAACCTCAAATATCTGCAAACACCCACCCGACCGGAAGAGCCGCGGCTGTTTTCGGGGGGTGTCAGTGGCGGGTATTTCAGTAGTTTCTACTTCTTCTAGAGTTCCGAATCGTAACCAGTGCGATTCGCTGGAGACTGATCGTGCATGTTTGTGATGAGGAGGATAGTGGCGTTGCGGTGTGTTGGGATTCCTTTTGAGACTCGACCGAGAATCCGGGCGGTTGGGACCGACAGAAACGTGTTCCATGACTGACGAGGGGGATAAGTAGAGTAGAAAGTTCTCGGGTCGATTGAATGCAGAATTATTGTTCGCAGGGAGTCTGTACCATGGTTCTGATTCGATCAATCGATCAATTCGTAATGAAGAAGATCGTTGTCAGGTTAAAAAAGAGGAGAGGGCAACCCAAATTGGTGAAAGAATGAGAAACGACCGTGCATGACGCCAGCTCGAGGTCATGGCATTCCTCTTATATATCATGCACGAAAGGAGAGGACAGCATCCAAAATTCTCAATAAAGCTATTTGAAACGATTATAAAGAGCGAATGCTGTCTAATTAGCTAAGGAGGAACCCAAGAAACGGTTTTAGCTCGAGAGCTTTCGTTCCGCAAGCAAAAGGCGACATGGACGGCCTTAAACTGAAGATGCTTGGAATTACCCTTCCCCTCAATCATCGACAACCTCAGCAGAGAAAAGGGACATAGGGTCGTGCCATTTCTGTGCAGCTCCGTAATCGTAGTGCATGGCTGGATATTTTAAACGAACTTTTTCTCAAACTTCGCCAAAATCTGGAACCGAATTGCCAAAAATGTGAGCGCCACCGCCGCTAAAGCCGACGAGGAGTGGAACTACCTTAGCAGCTATTCCACAATTGCATCCGAGGGCTGTAGATCCTCCAGCTCCGGTACAATTATTCCCGTAGAGACGGCTTCTTATATTATTCTTCAAGAGTCACTTTGCCCCCATATATCCAATACCTGAACGTCAGAGACTCTGCTGAGACGTCTGTATCTCCATCTTTCGCCAAAGGAAATCCATCTCTGTTTCCCGAGGGAGCGGCCCAGTGATTGGAGAATAAATCCCCGACTCACAGTATGAACAGAGTGTTGGTGGATACCATGGATGGGGTCCGCGTACATGCGATCCGATTTGCATGGCTGAAGTTGGGTTAGCGGATTAGGGGCAACGATGCGAGATGCTTCAAAGGGTGGTTGGTCGAAGGCTGCTGGAATGTGGGCTCCACACCTTGCGGCCCTGGCTCGATTCGAAGCAATAGAGCATTGAACTCTGTATTTCGACTACATCGATCGTCCTTGGAGCGGGCAAGTTCGCGGATGCTTCTTGGTATTGTTTCAATCATTTCTGATTTTAAGGGTTCTGACTGTAGACCTCTTTTGCTCGTGATCGTAGGCTGAGAATCTAACTCTCTCATGTTGATTGAATGTAGGATCCGGATGCGTTGGTGATTCGTCACTTCATTACTCCATGGCTATGTCTAGACGTCTGCTCTGTCATCTCGATTGGTGATAACTCGCCTTAAGTCCGTTATCGTAAATCATTATTGTTTTCTGTAGCTGCCCGTAAGCCGGCCCTCCATCAATGAGAATCTTGGAGTACCGGCCTACAATCATCTTGAAAGCACTTGTAGTGTCAGCGATGTTAGGCAAAAGCCGCCACTTACGCCCTGTCCGTCCGGTGCATAATGCTTTAGCCAACAGTCAACCGTGACGTGTACATGTAGATTGAGCTTCGCGAAGGGATAGGCTAGCTGAGGCCTTGAGAGGACAATATCTGCGTTCGGGAGGGAAAACCTCGAACATCCTGATATTGAAAATACTCTGGTTGTATTTGTAAATTATCTCCGCCGACCGTAGAGCTGAAAGTATTGTAAGTGCTGAAGATACGCACTGCGAATCACAAAGTCAGATCGTCCCGCCCTTTTCATCTTCAGCAGCAGCCCCCAGTGAGCAGCCGATATTCTCTGCTGCACGAAGTCTAGCGGTGAGGGCGTAGCTTTGCAGGGCATTTTGCGCAAAATATGAGGATGCCGGATGGCGATGTGGCGCGATGTTCTGCACTCAAAAGCTGGTGTGGAAATCTGGGAAAGCTAGGATGGTCAATGTTTTGGTGGGCGAATGGTTGAATTGAAAGTCGTTGAGCCCGGCAGCAGTCCTGACATCCTCGTCCTCGACGGATTTAAGGAGTTACGGCCAGTACTTCTTGCAAAGGTCAATCGACCTGCTCAATTATGTATGAACAACTTGCGGCCGAAGTAACATACAGTCTTCCGAGGCCTTGCACTTGGGAAACAACCAAGCGGTACTACTCAAAAATCCTCTGGCTCGAGCTGCACCGTATATTTTGGGGCTTCTGCTTTGCAGGACACTTTTCGCGTGCCCAAGCGATATTTAGATGTCCAACTCAGAGCTTGACACGAGTCTACAAAACGCTTAATTAAAGCAAGGGATTTTTGTAATATTTTCTGTGCCTTCTAAAGGTGATATTTAAAATGTGATATCTTAGTAGACTCTGATCCCGGACTTGCTGGAAGATTGTGGGGCAGGATTTATATGTTGATATGAGTCGGAGCAGACAATATTGATACGATATATAGCAGAATCTGGAGGAAACATTTGGTAAACTTAGGATTTCGCTTTGTTTTGTGCTCGAATTCGCTGGATAAGTGGAAGCTCCTTTTTCTGGCTGGACATCCGACCGCGCAAGGTTTTTCGGTAGTTCGTCAGCGATTCGAGTACTGCGTGTTCCTTCTTGATGATTCTGGACTTGCGTTCGTAAAGTCCATCCCATAGCCTTGACACCAACTTTGATGATAGTTGGCCCTCGCCGTATTTGATAGAGAAAAAGCGGATGAAGAGGAGTTCGTGGGTACCCGTTTCTTTGCAGGGCATACTCATCGATCCGTAGACTCTAGAGGCTTTGGAAATCTGGAATGTTGACTGGTGAGATGGTAGATGAATCCTTCGCAGTCATAATTTGCTCGCTTGAGTCTCAAAAACCAAACTGTTTGGCATGTAAGGATATATTCAGCAAGCAGAGACTCATTTACCACACTGAACAGTCCAAACCCCCAAGTCATTCTAAATCTTTGATAACGAGCCTAGGCGCCTGCACAGTCCATCGGTTCTAGTTGGAACCGAGTGGAGTGTTTGTCGTGATTGGGGAAGCTGTCCAGCCCGTAGACTATTGCATATCTTTTAAAATTCTTTCCAAACTGTTGGTCAACGAGACAACAAATTGTTGTGATAGAACGGTCTTGTAACAAAACCACAAAACCTGTTTTATACAACGCACCTACGAATCAAGGATGAATGGTTATTTAAGCTTTTGTCGCAGGCGAGAGATCAAAAGGGTTGGGCGCCACCTCCGCTCTTCAAATCGTCGTTTTCGGTATACATCAATATGGTTTTTCGTGGGTATAAGAAGTGGTCCATTTTCGTTAGCACAGGTGGAATACACGGAAATTGCTGAGTCAAAATCGACGTTCGATATTGATAGGATAAAATTTCACAAACGGGAGGAGGAAGAGGAAACCCCGGGCGAATTACTAAGAGCCCACTATGATGACGAGATAGAGAAAGTGCAGCTTAAACAAATACATACGAGCTTATAGAATTCAACTCAAGACTAGCTATCAACTCCGGTTTCTTGACCGTCGATCTGAAATCGCGATTAAAACCAATAATAACTCGTACAATATAGACCTACACGTTTCCGCACTTTATATCACTAAGTATGACATGCGTCTTACTAGCGAAACTTCCGTTCCACGTCAGGTTCTCAATACCCTTCGCGACGCCTGGATCGAATCAAGTCGAATTCTGTAATGATAGGATGTTGCTTCAAACTTGGAGCGTCAATTCGGACGGGACTGGTGGTCTGGGTGGCTACTGTACGATCCATAAATTCCACAATCGACAACCGATTCTTCGAGTATCTTGGAGTGAACTCTTGAAAGCCAGAACCGCAATAAATTTGATCCTAGTTAAAGCACTGCCCAGAGTTTCGATATCGAACAATTTCCGTTTCGTAGTAGCTCTTCTCCAAAACGAGACTATTTAATAAGGTTAGCAATATTCTTATATACCTGATCCTCTCAATCTCTGCGTATATTAAACATGTGTATTATCTTAAGGTAGTAGAAAAGGACTCTTGCCGGTACCGCGGTCTCCATAAGCAGACCGTACAGTCACGAAGCAGAGTGCCTCCTCCACGATGTCCGTGGCCGATGATTAGACTGGAAGTTTTGGAGTAGTATACAATCTCGACAAAGCGTATGGAACTGCCCAAGTTTGCCATCATCCCTTGTATCAAAGATCGCGGGTCAAAACCGCAAAGGTCCAAAGCAGAAGAAATTTTTTTTTTTTTTTTTTTTTNTTTTTTTTTTTTTTAAGATTCTAGAGGTAAGGGAGAGTTAAGCTTACGACATGCCTACCAGATAAAATTTTGTGCAGAAGGAGTTCGTATCTGTTTATCTGGAAAATTTCTGAAGGAAGCCTAATTGAGGGAGCCTGCATATTTTATCACCGATTATTTTTCCAGCTAGTTTGTCATTGCACCCATCGAGTGTGATAATGAGGGGCCACAAATCGTAAATATTTCTGTACCATCTTGGATATCCTTAAGAATGGGTACTTCACCAGTGCACCTTTTATATATTTGTTTTGATTTCCAATGGTGAAAGAAATATCAAGTCTACATCTAAATATCATTACATCCTATGGGTATCCGTCTCTATCCATACCTTACATTTCCTTGCCCCTCTCTGAACCAATCGTCGCCAGCTAGCTCCTCACTCGATGCATAATTGATAATTGTACTCTTGCACTTGGTATAAGCGTTATACGCCTCGACTCCGTTCTCGGTTCCCACTCCGCTTTCTGCTTTCGCGCCACCCCACGGACTCGAGGGATCGTTCCTATGATGTGTATTGATCCAGACAATACCTGCGTCGATTTCTTCAGAAGCTCTGAAAGCTTGACTTAGATCTTTCGTCCAGATTGCGGCACCAAGGCCGAATTCGCTATCGTTTGCTAGGGCAGTTGCTTCTGATTCTGTGGAGAAGGGAATGAGGACGATAACTGGACCGAAAGCTTCTTCCTTCCAAATTCGGGTAGAGAGAATACTGTTTGGAGAAGTGGAAACGAGTAAGGTAGCCGGGTAGAAGTAGCCTTGAGAAAAGTCAGTACCGTCGAGCGGGCTTCTGCCGGAAAGACGTTTCCCGCCCGCCACCGCTCTTGCCTTGCCGCTGTCAACAGCATCGTTGACGAGAGTTTCGACATTTTGTAGCTGGCGAGCGGAGATGAGTGGTCCCATCATAGACTCCGGGTTCTTTGGCGATCCAATACGCCGGGTTATGGACTCTGCCTTTGCAGTCAGTATTTCCAAAACCTGGTCAAAGATGGTATCCTGGACAATTATTCTTGTGGCAGCGACACACGTTTGCCCGCTCGCTACAAAGGCGCCAAAGGCGATACCATTGGCCGCAGCGGTGACATCCGCATTCTCAAAAACGACCAAAGGTGCTTTACCGCCTAATTCTGCGGTGTATTTCGCCAAGTTACCACCAACAATGGAGCCAATTGCTCTTCCGGCGACTGTACCGCCGGTCACGTCGACTTTACGGATGAGTGGGTGCGAGACTAGGGCCTTTCCGGTGGTTATACCATAACCTGGGAGGACAGAGAATACCCCATCTGGGAGGCCGGCTTCACTTAGGATTTTTCCGAGACGCAAAGAAGTCAAGGGAGTTAATTCGCTAGGCTTCAGAATTACACTGTTGCCTGCCGCGAGCGCTGGTGCAAGCTTTTTGACAGCGATGAGGAGGGGATGGTTGAAGGGTGTGATTTGGACGACCACGCCCAGAGGTTTTCGATCGATCCAGTTGTGTAGTTTGCCGATTGTGGGCAGGACGGATCGTTCCTCGGTACGAAGGAGGGCGGCATAGTATTTGAACCAACGGACGAGAGATGGGACTTGGGCGTTCATTTCGCGAACAGCGCGACCCGTTTGTCGGACCTCAAGGGGGATAAGGTCCCCTAGTGAGGCGGTAAGAAGAACAGCAGCTCTTTCCAGGACATCTGCTCGTTCATGACGGGGTTTCTTGGACCAGGCGCCGGATTTGAAAGCTTCGTGAGCCAGTAGGACAGTTTCGCTGACATCGTCCGGAGAGGCAGAGTGGCAGCTAGGGATACTTTAACATTCTCAACTTGACCGGGTAGCTTTGAGTATACTGACTGTGCAAAGATCTCGCCGGTAGCTGGGTCTTCAACTGGTATCCTGCGCTTGTCATCAGCAATGTGAAAAAATCCACACCATACGAATATAGTTGATGCAGCCGCGGGATATCCTACAGTTCTCCGCTTCCTTGCCGCTCCCCGCCGGCAACCCACATGTTGAGTGTTGAATCCATCGCGAGTGTTGATACCTTGAGTAATATCAAAGTGGAAGTGTAGAGAAAGAAGCGGTACCTTCCGTGGTATATATGTCAGACGCGATCAGGCGGTGGAGGCGGCGGCGGCCGGTGGTGCTAGTAGACGTTCCAAACAGTCTGGATACCGCCTGTAAAGAAGCACCTTCCGAAAATGCAAATGATGCTGGCAAACACGAGGGCCTTCCTGAAAGATGAGGTTTCGTTTAGCCTCGTGATCACGGTGAGAGTGTTCGTCGCATCTCCAACAGTGCAGTACTTTCGCACGCCGCGGTTGATATCTTGTTGAGACGGACTAGACGTTTGCGGGGAGCCCGGGAGGCGCCGTCGCGTCGGTGAAGCTAATGAGCAGTCCCTCGACCCGTTATCTACTCCGGCCCGGCGACCAGCGTGGCCATGTAGCTACCTAAGCACATGGTGGTACGACGAATTAATGTGTCGAATCGGTCGACCTCGTCCGTTGAGCAGGAACTCGTCAATGGCGCGACGTCCATTTCTCGACGAATCTGCCGGCGGGGAATTCAACCGCATCGCAACACCGCCCACTAACTACAGGCAACAACCGCCCTAGTTGACCACCTCGGAACCCTCGCAGCTACATGTACCATACCAACCATATAACCCGACACGCTTTCCGCAACCCGGACGATACGGCGCAGATTGGTCGGGTCTGTGGGGCCTAAGAATCGGAGCCTCGGTAGACAGCCAGCCCCCGCCGTTCAGTCGAAACCACAGTTATACGGAGAGTTCAGGACCTCGATCCTAACTCGGACCCGATATCCTACCTCCAGTGGTTTCTCCCTCCATAGACAGCTATGCCATGCAAGCCTGAAAAGTGGAACTTTAGCAAATCCCCATACACCGAGTACAACCGCCATATCATCAACAATCTAGACAACCTCGAACGCGCTCTGGCCAAATTACCCCATTCCGGAACCCGCCAGAGTCTACTCAGCTTTATAGTCTGCTCCTGGGAAGCAATCATCCAGCGGCAGAAAGACTCGGAGTCGGAGACAGAACTACGTGCTGCTAAAATCCAATCTGGACACAGCGGGATTACCGTCATCCACAGGATCAAGAAGTTGCATCCCAGCTAGCTTTCGACGTTCTCCCGCCTTTTTATTATTGGGGAGGCCCTCAAAATCCTCACTGGAGCCCTACTCGTGTGTTATTACTGCATGGGTTGCGCCACAGAAGGAGCGCCATATCTACCAACCCGAAAGACTGTGATCGCAGTACAATCCGTTCGTAAATGCCAACTTCGCGTCAGAAGGCAGCTTCAACAATCCGGGAGCATACAATATACGAGAAGACCGGGTTGAAAAATATGTTTCTCCTTATTCTAATCGAGATGAGGATACCATCGCGCGTAGACAGATAGCTTGACAGAAGAAAGGAGTTTGGCGCATCGCAGAGGTCCTGACGAGCAACCAGTGCTTTGCAATTATACCAATGACAAGACAGCTCAATCAAACCAGAGGATGAAGCCTCCTTATAGACTTCACACTACCAAATGTCAAAGCCCAATTAAACATACCCTGCCTCCTCGAAGATTCGAATCGCACCACGCACCCAGACTCGATCGATGCCATGGACCCAGATTGCTGCAAATCTGCCATGAAACTTAGGCTGGTTTCTGGGAGCTATTGCTGATACACAGAAGGAATAGGACGAACACTTGGAGGTACACATGTTTGCCTATTTATCGAGAAACTTAGGCATCATATAGTTCTTCAAGCCGTCAGAGACTCGAACCGTACCCAGGAGTCAATAAATTCATTATAGCTCGGGCTATCGGACAATTCTTCCTTGGCAATAAATCGACAGCGTGGTATAGAGGAACCGAAGAGTTAAAGAGAAGAAGCTATAGCACAAGTGGTTTACTCTTTCAAGATAAACCAGCAACACCGTTATCAGAGATATTAGATACCTTGATCACAGATTTTTACGGGTCTCCTAGTTTCGACTGGTCTCGTCCCCAGCCTCACCTTATTAAGAGACTAGTTTCGACCTACATCACCATGTTTTGCTAGCGCTATAACGGACTAATTGCGGATTTAGCATCGATGCATCATTATCACAAAGAGTAGAGCCACCCTAGAATATACAATAATCTTATTTATCGGCACCGCTGACGCTCTGTTTTTCTACGATGGAGGGGGAAATGGGAAGGGATTGTTTGAGTTTTGAACTGGAACTGGAAGAGCAAATACCAACCTCCCCTCCAAAACACACTGAGCCTTTTGTTATCAAGGATATTTAGAGCCGGAGCCGCAGCTAGATGTGCCTATTATCCTGTTCCTCCTATATCTTCCTCCTTTCCTTGCGCATGATCATCTAATATTGATATCACTAGTTATCCCTGCAGATTAAGAGGTAGAACCAGGTTGCTGGTAACGATATCCACGTTAATTAGAGTGGTTGCAGCCGGTTTAATCCTTGTATTTAGGTCCATACGACCAACTATTGAGCTTCAGAGTAGGTGGGTGAGTGTACACAGTAAGCAAATGACACTAGATCAAGGATAGGGGAGATCAAGCATCTACCAAGAAGTTTGTCAGTCTCATAACCAGCCCATACACATCGATGTTTTTAATGTTGCCAGAGTTGAATTCCACCTGTGAGCGAACTATTACTAGCATCAACGTTTCAAACATTAACCAGCGTCAGCGTTTCAAAAAACCTTGCAGGACGATCCGATCTAGCGAGTACGCGATTTTCGCCTCGAAGATTTGCAATATCGGAGTTTGATATATTAATGGGCGTTTCTGACGATCCGTTCACAAGTGGCCTTTTCTTATCGGATTTTGGAGTGATACACAGAATTATAAAATAACACGGCGTGTTATCTGGTTCTCGGGTGCATGGCGTTTTGGCTGGGCCCAGTGTTTTATCTTTCTCCCTATTGGGGCGGAAATCCGAGTTCCGACGGGGATTAAGAATGTCCTCGAATATGATGAGGAGAATCTAGGTCTCTAGACATTGATGGCAAGACTTCAACTTGATCGAGAAATGCCAGATCATGATGGATCTTTTGAGGCGCTCTTTTGTTGTTTGTCCGTCCCCTTTTGGTTTCTCTGCATTGAGCGGGCATCGTGACGACGTACGCTTGAAGCTTAGCACGATTTCCAAAAATTTTATTCTTTTGCATGAACAGAAACGTATTAGGTGGTTTGATCCGAGTAAAGGAAGACAGCTGGCTAATTGATGAATCTGATATCTCGAGCATGGTGGCGCCTCGCGCTATCTCCAAACTTGTTGCATGTTGGATTTTGTCATTTCCATAGCTTCATCCGGAAGGATCATCTTGTGGTCTGGTGGGCTCCGCTAGTTACTTTGCGCAACTTTTGTTTTTTTCTTCAATATCTCTATAAAATGCTTATCTGACTGTAATTGTATCGAGATCATGGTATGGTGAAATATATCTAAGTGAAGCCCTTATTTAGAGCATATTATAATAAGACCAGTTTATCAGGATATAGCTATATCAGATATGGTATGTCTCAATCAAGCAGATATTGAGATCTGCCAGGCCTCTCCACAAGATCCAGACGGCTAGGACGTACGGGGTTTTGGCCAGAGGCCCGGGAGCGATAGGTTTGTACCTACGCCAGCGCGAGCGGGGCATCTGATACAACTCAGACGCTGCGGGCGCCCTTACGCCAAGTCATTAAGATTAAATTTTACATCATCGCTAGCATACGAGTACTATAATCCGGCAGAGGCTAGGCCCGCGCGCCGTACGGCCCTCTCCCCACTATCAGTTGCTAGCCTATACCAGAGCCTGCAACTCGCAACACTTATTTAGCTAGAACCTCACTGATCATATGGAGCTGATTGATGGTCCCAGAGTCACGCTTGTGTATGGAGTCAAGGAGGTTTTTATGACGAGATAGATGTAAAAATATTCCTCTGTTTGTCCCGCAAAAGGTTCAAGCGCAGACCTCGCTTAGAAAGGGATGTGATAGCTGTTGCATAACCCCTCGAGCCTCGCATCAATAGCCGTTTCTTTCACTTGAAGCGGAGTTTAGCCAATGACAATGGCATCCTCAGCCTTCGCTTAGAAGCAACCTGTTGGCAGGGATGGTTGACCCCGAGGTTTTGTCAGTTTTGGTTGAGCGTTTTTGCTATTTCCGTGCATGTATGTATTTTGTTGTTGGATAAGGCCTTCCAACATTATCAGATGAACCACGTCGATAGGATCCAAAAATAAATCTAAATATATAAAAGAAATAAAAAGAAAGGTGGGTTACTCTCGAGGAGGATGGGGGTTCCACCAAAAAAAACTCAAAAGGCGAGGAGGTAAAATATGGCGACCGGAATTGCCTTCGACTGGTTTCTGAGCATGTACTCGGTACCTACGCCGCAGCCAACGCATACAAATCGCGTCGCGCGACGGATACTTGTTGTTCTGAGAGCTCACGGCGCTGGAGATAAGTTTTTTCGGGTGTCTTGCAGTGTCCTGTCTTTGAACCCCAGGAAAACATTGACTGTTCCATGCACGCCCAGATCTAAGGTTACCAATGCCAAGAACAATGCACACTCCTTACCCGTTGCTGCTTGACGCTGTTGAAGCGTCCGTGGGTTCTGATAGGGCGATGGGGCTTGACCGCTTTGGATGGACCATTGCATCATGCAACCTCCTTGATCATGCTTTCATGCCACTTTTCCTTGCCGGCCCCACAAACGACAAAAAAAGCTAAACTCCACTTCGCTTTCTGAATCACCATGGCTGAAAAAAATGATGCTAACTAACTAACCAGAGTCAAAGTCCGTGGAAAAGCCTCAGTCTCCTGCGTACAGAGAGGTAGACCAGCTAGTTGTTCTAGCTCCTGATACCATTGTCCTGGCGAATGCGTTGATAATTGGCCACCGCTATCCGCTTATTTTAGCTCACAAGCTTTTAAAGGGCCGGGAAGGGATCAGTCAATCAATGCGAACGGGAAGACGAAATGCAAGAGTGAGATGTCTTGTTCAACGCGGCGCTGTCAAAGGAATCCAATTTCGTTTTCCGATGAAAACAACGAGAAATCCCGAGGTCTTTCAAAGAAAGTATCACCTTCGGGTTCGGAATGGGTACCGATCTCTGATCCATGTGCGCATCCCGGCCAATAATAGACCTCTGTAATGAACATGGATTGAGGGTCGTATCGATGACGAGATGGAAAGTATCACCAGCTCACAATGCGGAGAGACCTACAACAACAAAGGAGCATGTGGACCGAGACCTTGCTAGCATGGCGATAGTAACATGTTACCGTCTCTAGCATGAGCCGGCGATTCTCCCGATGCCTAAACCACGCATGCAAAGAAAGTTCTAGTTTCAAATGGAGAAAAGATGGGCTGGTGCGTTCTTTTTGGTTCGCTCCTGGACCCCACGACGTCGACGGTGATTCGTGGCGAAGGGGGAAGTCTGCGAGGGTCAAGTGGCTGTTGTGCTGCCCATCGGCCGGCCCTCGCCTTGTATTCAACCACCTCTTTTTTTCTTTCTCTCTCCTGGTTGTCGTCTATAGACCGGTTGTTGTCTCCCAAGAAAACGGATGCCAATAATAGTTACACCAGGTACAGAGTTTCTTCATTGGCAAACAGATCCATGTCACCATATGCATGGCAACCCAGAAATCATCGAAGAAGCAACTGGCTTGCTTTTCCAATCGAGGGCGAACGAATCTGCTCTGACTTGGGACACGAGACGGACACGAGACTTGCACCCGCGTCCCGTGTCGACGAAAATTTTTCTTTGTCTCCTGTGGCCGACATATCTTCATTACCGCGATCCCACGGGCATGAACGCCTGTTTGATGTCCATCGACTCCTGGGAACAGGTTGAAAAGAAAATGCTGCTAAAATAGAGAAACAAGGGCTGAGATCGTCCGGAGGGGCGGCGGGGTGCTGGACCCTTGTTCCCTGTCCCCCTGCAGCTGATGGCTCTTCTCTACCAACCATGTTGTGCTTCTTTGTAGCCGATCCTTTGTAAGCCAAGCTAACTACCACACTCCAAACACACGCCCGAACTACATACATACAACCTCTTCAATTTTTCTGGACGATGTCGCGATTGTCCGGTTGGCGAGCATGAGTAGTTACCAGACCAGACCGTGTGACAACCAAGCTGCCACGCCCAGAACACTACACCCCCCCCTTGTTGACGAGGTCTGAGAAGAGCCAGTTCCGCATCCGAGCTCAAGGCAATCGGTTTTTTCTTCACAGTGCTTTTTGCTGTCAGGAATAAACTTAGTCAGGATCATGACCGCACACCCTTGGGAATGCATATGGCAGAGAAAGCGGAAAAACGAGCAAGGGCATGGATAGGAGAGTTTCCTGCATCGAGCTCTCATGGTGATATCTCACAACCTCTCCAATTTTGGGGGACGACTGGAAACCACACCACCATGCATAATGCTTGGTGGGCGGGATAGATATATAATCGAATACCCCCCTCCCATCTTTCTCTTCCCATCATATATCGGCTCGCCATTCGTTTGTGCTAGTCAAGAAACCCCAGAGGAAGAGTCTTTAAGAATTTGATATAATTATCATTCGCTCTTCGATCGAACTGCACGTTTCTACCTCGTTCAGAAACGTCTTCCGTCTCGTCACCCCATTCACTCCATTGCGTTTTGAAAAACCTCTAGACTCGTTATAGAGATTTCTAGTGTTATCACTACCTTTTAGGAACCATGGTTTCCTCTTCCTCTCTAGCCAGGTGCCTTTGGGCCCTACCTGTTCTTGCTGGATTCGCATCTGCTACTTATAGGACGGTCACTGTAACTGAGGTTTCAAAGGTTCGTTAAGGTCAATCAGGCTACTTTTCATTATAAACACAGTTATGCTAATTATTACGGTGATTAGATATACGCGACCCAAACAGTCACTACCACAAGCTGCGAAACAAAGACTGTAGCGGGACAGCCGACGACGATTACTGAGACCTACCTTACCACCAAGGTAGAAGTATCGTATTGTAAGTTGAAATGGCAAAGTCGATCTGCGCCAATGCGTGTGTGCTAACAAGGATTATAGGTACAGTCACAGTCCTTAGCACATATACCGAAGAAAAAACCATCAACATCCCTGGCCCCACCGAGACTCAGATCAAGACTGTTGAGATCCCTGGCCCCACCGAGACAGCGACAGTCGAAGGACCTGGGAAGACAGAGACACAGACAATTGAAGGGCCTGGAAAGACGGAAACAATTGAGTTACCTGGAAAGACAGACACTGTCGTATTACCCGGAACCACAGAAACAATCGAAGGACCAGGAAAGACCGAGACAATCCAAGGACCTGGCAAGACTGAGACTGTCAACGTCCCTGGGCCCACCGAGACCGTCAAGATCGCCGGGCCAACTGACACCATCTCCATCGAAGGACCCACCGTCACAATCTACAAGCACACTACAGACGTTGTGTATCAGGGCACTACTATCAAGGATACAGAGACCTGCACTGAAACTCAGATCATTCCTGTAAGCCCCTCTCGAGCTTTGTCACATTGTGGACGAGACTTAAGGCTAACCATTGATCCTTCAGACCACAATCTATATCAAGAAGTACAAGACAACCACGATATACCAGCCGGTGCCTACCAACTACTACTTGACCACGACATACACCGTCACAGACTACGATCACAAGGTCCAGACGGTCACGGAGAAGATCGCAGTATCAACCACTATCTACAAGCACCAGACCGACGTTATCACCGAATACGTCCCAACTACCATCTGGAAGCAGAATTATGGTGTCCAGACTATCACCCTTCCAGGAGTCACCCACTATATCACCGAAGATAAGGGCGAGACTAAATACATCCATAAGACTGGTAAGCTCCCACCCCGCAACATTCGTCTTGTTCGGACATTAGCTGACTGGTGAATAGAATATGTTACGGTCCAGGAAGTCTATACCCATGCCGTGACAGACGTTGTCAAGGCTACCGTTACCAATGTCGTCAACGTAAAGGAGACTGTCACCAACGTTCAGAAGGAAACGATTATCAACGCCTACACCGTTACTGAGGTCAAGAAGTACACTGTCACCGAGATCCAACCTGTCACTTACACTGATGTCTCCGGTTACCCTGTCACTACCGTTGAGACCAAGACCAATGTTTATACCGTGACCGAAAAGTCGCCATATCCGACACCAGTTCCATACACCGAGACCGTTCCAGTCCACTACACCCAGACCATCGTTCAGCCATCACCATACACTGTTACCAAGGTGGAAACAAGCCCACCCCCATCTGTCGCTCCAGTGGGTACTCCTACATACAGCGCACCACCACAATACACTACTACACCACCACCGCAATACACCGGTGCTGCGAACAGACTCTCGGGTGCTCCGGGAGCGTTCGCTGCCGCCGCCATTGCGTTCGCCGCATTTTTCTAAATTGAGTTGATCTCTATCCTCAATAATTAACTTCTAATGTAATAAACCGATTCTTGATTTCCTTTTTTCCTCTACCGCTTTTGATTTTTGGACGACATTTATTGCTACTATGGTTACGAGATACACAGCTACATATGGCACATTCATTCATTTATACCCTTGGGGCCTGGTTTTACTCTTATTTTGTTTAGTTTTGGGCGGCACACAAAAAAGCATTCATTCATTTATGACACATTCATTTTAACGACCATTACTGGCGATCAAGCAGCGCCTTTTGAATTTATTATTTATTCGACTCGGAAATGTCGATTCGCCTTTTTCATGTATCGATAACGATCATATTCATGTCTATAATTTAATTTTTGTATTAGTAATGCAAAGACAATTGGAGAAACTTTCGAAGTAAAATTGGTCTCGTTAGTAAGATGAACTCCGTAAAGGTTAAACCGTGGCGACTTGTGCGTTGTGCGTTGTAACTTTGTAACCAAAGTTGCAAACCTGGTTTACGAGACAATCTAAACCTGAGGAGAAGCTGGTCTCTAGTCTCGAAAACCAAACCGGCTCGCTGAGATTGCCTGGTCTTGTTGGAGAAGCGGTGAGGAGAACAATCTCATAATCAAACCACACAACAAACTAGAACAACAAATCAGCTTGTCTCTCACCGGAAACATTTCCTAGGCTCGTTGAAAGTCGGGCCTCAAAGCTCCATTTTCTTGGCTACATATTTCCCATTTCGGGTAGCGTGCGACGGCTATTGGACGTCTTGACTCGGGTCCGAACGCATAGTAAAAAGATGTATTTACATATACACTAGCCTCGTCGAACCAGACTCGACTCGGGAGCGGTAATATCTCAAGATGAATACGGCCTCCAGGCTTAATTAAGGGGGACCGTTGGTTGTTGCTTACAGTTTTCTTGTCGCCTGGAGTATATCTCTCTATTTCATCTTTCCTGAATCCCAGCCGCGCTTTGCGGCTACGATAGCTCTTCTCTGCACATGAAAACGATGTTGGATTGCTTCCCTCGGCGTCGTTTTCGTGGGCTTAGCTTTCTTGTATAAACGCAAAAGTCACCATTCTTGTTCCTATGCCCCATATAAAACTACACTCGATCAATATCAATTCTTTCTCAAAGCGATACCGGACCGCAACCTCTAATCGGTACCCTCATCATCGTATTCTTCCCAGCAATGGCCAGCTTTATTCAAAACCCTGACGAAATGCTCGCTGATCTGAAAACCGGGGGCTACGCCGGCCTCATCATCCCCTGCTACTCTTCCTACGATAGAGATTCCGCCGATCTCAAAGTCACCGTCTACCTCCATCCTAAAGATCCAGAGTCACCCACGCCCGAGAAAAAGATGCGGAGCGAGACACTTAATTCACATCTCGATGACCTCGGTAAACCTCCAGAACCAACGGTCACCTACCTTCTTCATACCTCCAAGCTCTGCGCCTTCGACACATTCCGCAAGAAGCTGTTCAAAGGAACCGACCCTTCTTCGATTCCCTTCAACCCCTGGCCTGGAACGATCAAATGTTTGACAATAATCCCTAGTGAACACGGAGATATGGTATATCAGGTGTTTGAAAGAGTTGTAGAGTATGCCTACACGGGTGACTACCATCCATCTCGAAGCCCCTAGCTGGAAAGGGTTACACTCTCGAGGATGAGTTTTTGGATAAAAAGATGGCAGCTGCAGGAATACTAATCGAATGCGGGTCAATGTTGGAGATGGCAGTGTTTAGGCTAAGGGAGAGGATGGAGAACGACATTCAGATGCTGGAAGAATTTGATAAATTACTGAAGCAGGAAGGCAAAGCAGAGATCTGGCTGCCCAAGCGGAAGGGTTGAGACCTGTGCGTGTCTGGAGGAAAGACTAGATTTTCAACTACGCTCGATTTATCAGTAACCACGACCTGTTGCCTGATCGAGTTTCTTCATGGCAGATCGATCGTCAGCTCTTATTGTTGCATTATTTGCGTTGCCATCTTCCCTCTCTTTTGCGTGTGAAGTTTGGTGTTATGATGGGTTCTTAGCTAATCAATAAAGCCTAAAATAATGGAATTTTTTTTACGTTAAAAGTAGAATAACATCGCTTATATTGTGCTGTCCTTTCTCGTGTGAATAGTAGCCAAGCTTGAGATATAGGAACCGGCTAGTATCGTTGTACCAGTCTCTCGCAGTTTGTATCGAGAAACAGCTGATAATTGACAGGACTTCCAATCATAGCCAGGAGTCCGTTCAGCCCTTCAGTTGTTCAAATCTTGTAAGCAATGATACCCAAACGACTCTGTTCGAAATGCATGAGTGGCCAAAAAAAATAAGCAGGAGACCAGACCGCTCAAAGTAATATGATCAGGTATTTTTAGTCTTCATTTCCGCGTTGAGCACTTGGATTGCAGTGACCAACGTGTCTCTATGGTCCGTCAAAGCTTTAATCTCTTCCTTGTCAACCTTGACTATAATGTTTCTAGTTAGATGGTGACAAGAATCGGGAAGGTCAAGGGGTGTGAGTTTGCTACCTTGCAGTTCTAATTTCTGGATTAGATCTTGATCTTGCTCCCCTGGTGTGGTAAAGTTAGCAAGTATATAGCCACAGAATCCTGCAGGTGGAGGGGATACTAACGCTCTTTGAGCGTATCCTCCCACAAGGTCGTCATTTCAGCAAGGTGTGTATCCAATCGAGTATTCTAACGTAGGCCACGTTGGTAAGTTTCAAGGCAATCATTTATTTAAATGAACGATAAAATGCATCTCATACAAACTCTTCGTCGGTGAGAACCTCGGGTTTCTCCTTGCGTGGTCTCCCTCTAGTAATAGGAGCTGAGGGGGTTGAGGTTGGCTTTGCTTTCTTGGGAAGTGATGCAGCGCGTGCGGGGGTAACCCTCTTTCGCTTGCTGCCGGACATGTTGGGGTATTTGCAGACTGGAGAGCTTTGAGTGAGAGGGGGATCGTGATATATGGCAGACACCACGAGTAGAAGAATTTGAAGAGATCGAGATGGTTCTGGAGGCTAGGAATGTGGGTTGATGCTCTCATGGATAGCGTGGCGGACAGTAAACAAGTTTTGGAGAAGTGCGCGCGCGAAGATACAACCTGCACGGTCACAAGTCTACAACATCAAATTTATAGCATTAGGAGCACTGGACTTCCGGCAGCTAGACAACTTCCAGGTAGGACAGCTTTCATTTCCAAATATGTACACTTCCAAACGAGAGACGCAACAACTAGAGATCGTATATACAGATATATAATATGTACAAGAAAATAATATCAGGATGTCTTTACAGGCACTGGCCGTAGTAAGGATTCAGGGTAGAGCAAGTAGCGGTCGGAGAACAAACACTGGGACCCTATTCACGCAATGCTTGTTAGTCACTCGAGTTATTGTTCTCAATTGAAGGGATGCCTACCGTGTATCCTACACCGCCGCACTGTCCCCATTTACTCTGCAGAGCTCCACCCGTAGTGGTGGTAGTGGTGGTGATGACCGGTGTGGTAGTCGTTCGGCTCGAGGTCGTGCTTGGAGTCGTTGTGCGGCTTGAAGTCGTGCTCGGAGTCGTGCTCGGAGTTGTGGTCCGGCTTGATGTTGTCGTAGTCCGGCTCGACGTTGTCGTAGTCCGGGAAGATGAGGTAGTGGTGACTGGTGTCGTCGTCCTTGAGCTCGTCGTTGAAGACGAGGTTGTCGTTCGCGAAGTTGTAGTAGATGTAGAGCCTCCAATAGTGGTTGTAGTACTGCCGCTAGGCCCGAAAGTACCCTGCAGCCTGATGTCGCGGGAGCTGGCACCAATGTAGAGGTTAAAGTTACCAGTTGGAACAACCCATGCTTGCTGGGCTGTATTCCAATATGCGAGATCCTTTCTCTTGAGAACAAAAGTAGCGGTATCGGAGGCACCACCTGCTAACTTGAGCTTCTGGAAGCCACGGAGCTGCTTTGGAGGTGTTGAAGGCGAACCAGCCGGGAGACCTATATACAGCTGGGCGACTTCCGAGCCGGTGACGCTACCGCTGTTGGTTATGCGAGCGGTAATCGTGGCGACTGGTTCGTAGAGGGCTGGGTATCCACCGGGAGCGTTTGAGGTTGATGTGATCGGGCCGGTGGTGGTGCTGGTATAAGAGATCGCGAGATTGGTGTACGAAAAGGTGGTGTAGGCTGGGAGGGGGATTAGTCTAAAGTTTCTTCGTTTGGATCTCGCAAGAATACTTACAGAGGCCGAATCCAAACTCGTATCGTGGCGTGATTCCTTGGGAGTCGAAGCGGCGGTAGTCGATGAAGAGACCTTCAGAAAAGTTGTCATCGCCACTGACGACACTGGTTCCGTAGTCTGAGGCAGACTTGGCGATGGTGAACGGGAGCTTGCCACCGGGAGCCTTGCTACCGTATAGAACATCGACGAGGCCGTTTCCACTCTCCTGGCCCGGAAGACCCGCCCAGACAACGGCAATGACGTTGGGAAGATCCACAAATTGCTCTAGGATTATCGGACCAACAGAGTGAATAACGACAATTGTCTTTGAGTTCACCGCTGCGACGGCCTTCACAAGGTCGTTTCCGTTATTCCAAGGATCCAAATTGTTCCTATCCCCAGCATTTCCTTGGACAGTTAAATAGCCTACAAGATGTTACGATATCAACAAACTGTTCTAGAGACCTGGCGTATGAGAAATCGCAGTTGCTCACCTTCACCGGAGTCAGCGTTGATAAACACTAGAGCTGTCGTGGCGGACTGAGCGGCAGAAGCACCCTGTGATGCATTATCGGTCGTAGAGGTGACAACCGTCGTTCCATCGGACTGCGCTTGGGCACGAATTGCGGTGAGAGGATCAATCAAGTAAGGGAAGTTGGTTGTTCCGGATCCCCATCCCTGATAAAGTTTGTAAGCTGCTGTCTATATTCAAAAGGTTGATACGTATCGGCCTACCATGGCGAGTGTACCATCGTTGCAAGCTCTGTCTGAGCACGAGTTGATACCCGCTGGATTGTTGATAGAATCGCGGCCGATAACCGCAATAGATGCCGGTCTGTTCAGTGGTAGCGCATTGTTCACGTTCTTGAGCAAGATGATACCATCCCCAGCCACCGTCCGGGCAATATTCTTGTGGCTTCCGGAAACATCGCCGCCGCCATTATTATTCCACGAATTGAAGCTGACAGCCGGATAGTTTTGATCCTGGCCGAGCAGATACCAACTGGCGAAGATTCTTTTGACCATATCATCCAAGCGGGAGGAGGAGACTGTGCCAGAGTTGACGGCATTCAGAAGGTTGTTTCCTGTCATTAATTCAGAGTCAGTCCCGCGACAAAGAACCACTTTTGGATATATGCGTTACCCCAGACAAAATTGTTATCCCCAAAGTTATCTCCGGGCATCGACATATCGAGGCCATGGGTTGCTCCTTGTACCGATGTCTTGGCGTTCCAGTCGGATAGAACCTGTCCTCTGAAGCCTGCATGAGATTGTTGGTAAGAAAAGTTCTCCCCAATTCAGACACGATGTATTCATTTACCAAGCTCGCCCTTGAGAATTTTGTTGAGAGCGTTATCATTGTCGCAGGCCCATGTGCTGTTGATCCGATTGTAACTGCACATGAATGTTGCGACATTCGCTTTCGTTGCCTTGACCGATAGTTAGTTTAGAACCGGTCGGTCGAGATCCTCATCCACCTACATCTGCGAAAGGCCAAAGATATAACTATCGAACGGTTTAGTCTCCGCGTTATCATCTAGAAATCCTGCTATTCTTACCTCGTGCAACGTGCGATCATCAATATTGCTGCTCATTGTTTCTCTATTTCTTTCTTGTTCGTTTCCGACTGGAAACGCGAATTATATATCAGCCTGGTCCTCGTGATATGATAATTCTCCAGGTTTCTTACTGAAATGTTTGGCACAAGCCTGAACACCGGCACTTTGCATACCGGTGATAACCTCTGTCATACCGGCACCAGCGAGATAAGGATCATTACTGAAGCCTTCCCAGTTCCTACCGGCCTGATATGATTCAGCAACCTCCAATCGGATCCTTTTAAATGTAGGACGAATGGTCTACCTGTGGGATCTTCCCCAAAGCACCAGAGACCGGAGCGAGCGCGATATTTACTCCCTTTGCTCTGAACTCTTCACCAATAGCTGTTCCTTGTTGTCTCATCAAATCCCTATCCCAGGTTGCACCCTAAGCAATATACAGCTGCATCAGAATCCTGTATTCGGAATTCAAAATCGATATTTAGGGTACCATACCAGATGTATACCTGATGGGAAAGCCGTAACACCAGTAGCATATCGAACACCAACCGGCCCATCCTGCAAACAGAGACCTATCCCATTATCAATATAGGGTTCGGTCGCAACACCTACGGAGACGGATCCCCCGATAGTTCAAGTTACCTGGAAAGCTGACACTGCTGATAGCAGCGATATTACCGACGCATGGCCCCTTCTGCCAACCCACACCAGTAACTATATTGATTTTCTGCTGGGTCGTCAGTCGCCCGACTAACGTAGTGGCTTTTGTATAGGCCGAATCCCAATTGAGACTGGATTGGGCATAAGCTGCTGGCAAGGCGAGCGCTGTCAGTACAAGAGTCGAGGACAACATTTTGATGACTCGCTTCTAAAACGGTCAACAATCCGGTCGGTTTCGTGAAAAGGCAATGTCGGTATAGTCAAGGTCGATCGAGCCGCGGCAGCTCCGACTTATTTAAACATCATGCCTCCACGAACTCTCAAGCCACCATTACCAAGGCCATGATACCGCACCCCGGCTCTATATCTAGTCGTTAAACCCAAGCACGATTCCAAGATAATTGGCAGGTATCAGAAACTGCCTCAAAGCCCATTTCCAAGCCTGATTGTCCATAACTATCGGGCCTGCGGTACGACTGGGAACCCGTGTAAGGCGTCATGTCATGTGTCGGTCAATCAATGCAGGGAGTCCAGGTTTCGTCCTCGGAGTGCGTTCGGAGAGCGGACCGGATGCAATAGCCAATCTTGTGATTATTCGTTTAGGTAAGGCGGACCAGATCTTGGGAGCCCGGGAAGCTAGCTTGCAGGAATTAAAATTGAGGATTAGGGTTTTTCTGGAAAGAGCCTTGAGATTCCAGATTAACTTAGATCAACAGGCAGATATATTCCGAGGGTAAGCCCCGTGCCTGGGTTGTTTCTGCGTCGCCCCCGCGCTGGGTTGACCCGCGGCCCGATGTTCCAGAAGCCTGTTTCAAGTTCGTCCAAACTGAACATTCCGAAGGCTCGAAGACATGTCGTCATGCTTTTAGGGAGGGCAACTGCAGCGCGAGGAAGACATACCGAATTCCGACCGTTTCATTCGCGCCGGCGGTATGAATGGGCCAAATTTGCAAATGTCAGGCTGCAGGATACGTTCCCAATGCAATGCCAAGTCGCAATCTGCAATGCAATTTAATAGCGTTCGGAACATGCGCAACACATGCACAGCATGCCAAAAGTAAAAATGTAACAAGTTTTGCTGAAACATCCGCGCCGACATTGTGGACATTTGTGTGCACGATTAAATTTTACTCATCATGTTTATACTCGATATAGGGTACATTTTAATCGTCCATGGGAGCCGAAACCGGGTAGCACAAATGATAGTTTATGTCAAGCCCTCACGATTTAATACATTGCTGAGGGGTTCCTATCAAGCGCCGGAACTCACCGAGCTCGAGTCGGAAACGACAAATTCGAGTTTGGTACTGGTACCGGTCCCGGGTCTCTAACATAGGCCATGTTACACACACATAACATACTCTAGGTCTACACCTATAATGGTTAACGTTGCCTGGAGGTAATTTTTATTTCGATTACAGTTTCCGTATCACAAACTTTGCGGGCAAGAGCCGAGTTTGCCTCACCCTCTATACATTGGCAGTCGATCGTGGTCTAGAGTGTACGCTAGGATTTTATTCTAAAGAGAGTTTTGTTTCGTGGTAGAGCTCTAAAAATGGTATCCAACAATGTGTAACGTCAATTGCTGTGCGTCCGGGATCCAACACAACGCGTACAAGCTACCACTTAGGCTGACGCTCATGGCGAGAATATACATTACAGGGGATCAGTAGCAAGATTTCAGGTTTATTTGCAAGCAGCGAAGTCTCAATTTATCGCATTGTTAGACTCTTCTATTTGGCGATGTGAATAAATAGATCTCCAAGTCACACTATCGAGACCCGGAAGACATTCTCCTCGAGGCCTTCTCAGTGCGTCTCTAGATTAACGTCCCACCGAGCTACTTACATTTGCGAACCCACGCCGAGGGCATGGATATCCTTCGAATGGTAATGCTACTCAGCATTTCATGGCTGTTACATCATGTTGCGGCAAATGCCCTGGATAAATCAAACGGGCCACTGTCATCTCGTCAAACGAGCCCTTCTCCTTTCTATGCGGCTACTCTGGAAGATCTGAGTCTTGTCAAAGATGCATACGATCAACTCGGCCACGATGTTGATAAGAAACTATCCAAGCCCACAGTCGGATGTATAGTCCAGGTTCTGGCAAAGGCACAAAGCAAAGGCTCTATCTGCCCTACCCGAGATGGCATTCTAGAGGGTATCATTAGAGATGCTATGAAAAAGCTTTCGACGAGATTACCTCGGCTTCAAGCCGGCATTCGAGCAGCACCCACCGCCGGAGCCAGTCCCGTCAGCTACGCCGATTTTGATAAATCGTTTGCCGACTTGGAAGGTGTTTTCACCTCAGCCTTAACCAAGATTGAGGAACAAGCATGCTTAATTCTAGCAGACACGAAGAGCCATAGTTACGATGCCGTTTACAATGTCACTCTGTCACTAGGTGACGCGGATAACACTGCGAGTATTCAAGAGTCACTGGTGGTACGTTGCAACCCTTTCGAAAACGCTACCGCCATATATATATGCATCGTGGTCTGACCTTTCGTGCTCCCACTAGCAACTCGATATAGCTCTCGAAACACCGCCAGGCCAGTTGGACCAGGCGGGCCAGGACATCATAAACAGTCTATTCGACAAATTGAAGAATACAATAAATCTCTTCGTGGCTTTGAGCAGCATCACGAGTGTTAGCTCACTGTCATCCAATGGTGAGAAATGCGTGGCCAAACTTGCAAAACTATTCGGCGATGGCCTTCTCGACATTACGGGAGGTCTCATTGATGGAGGGGGGGTCGGAAACCCCATCGCCCCGCCTTGAGACGGAGATCTTAGATATTATAGAGGGCATTAATCGGGCACCCTCGCGTATACAATTGTTATTCAGCTCACTGTATTCAAACCTTCAGTTAGGCAGTGTTTGCACAAGTCGAATAAAAAGCTGCAAGTTTAATATCTCCCACTCTACTCCATTCTCGGTTAGAAATTAGCGATAGTATTGGTTTGAAAATATGGTAAAGTGCATTACATTTTGTACCATGACATCTAATCACATCTATATATATAACCGGACGCCCTGTGTGGCGCTTCAAACAATAACGGGGTTTTAAAAATAACGACAGATATAGCTCATAAATGAATGTGAAAACATAAACCCCCCAAAGATGTAGAGAATGCAAGAATGTAGAGTTTACATGTGCGTGAAATGTGTATTAATAAAATTATTCTACCTGGCGGTAAAACAGGTCCTTGGGATTCGGCTCAACATGACGAATACCGAAATTATAACGTGTATGAGAAAAAAAATTGAAAGAACGAGGTAAACCGTAAACTCCTAAACCCAAAACGAACACTTTACCCCTCAATTACCATAATAATCTCCATACTGCCGCGGTGACCTCTTCTTCTTTTGAGCGGTCTGGGTTGCCGCAGGTGGAGAGTAGTACAGGTTCACCATATTACGGCCACCACACGACTCTGTACTATTGCCCACACATTTGATGGTACAGGCTGCCTTGCCACTGGTAGGCATGAGCTGCGGCGTGGTGGATAAACTTGCCGCCCAACACTCTCGTCCGTACTCGAGACCAACGTAGTTGGCACTCTTAGCCTTGGCGAGCTGCAAACAAGTCTCAACATCCATCGTGTCGTTTGCGACCAGCTTCTTCAATGGATTCACAGTTGGTGCGGGGTATTCGGTGTAACAGCCCAGAGAGTAGTATCCAAAAGCGTAGGGCTCCGTAATAGTGGCCGTGCTGGACGTCGTTGTGGTCGCAAGGGTTGTAATGGTCGTCGTGCTGGCAGCCGTTGTGGTGGTAGTCGTCGTCGTCGTCGGCGGAGTAGTGGTGGTGGTAGTTGTGGTCGTCGTCGGTGGAGGAGTGGTGGTGGTGGTAGTAGTGGTGGTGGTAGTTGAAGGAGATGTAGTGGTAGTTGAAGGAGATGTAGTGGTAGTGGTAGTTGTAGTGGTGGTTGTGGTGGTGGTGGTGGTGGTGGTGGTGGTGGTGGTGGTGGTGGTAGTGGGTGACGTTGTGACGACGACTGAAGTTGTCGTCGATGATGTCGTGGAGCTCGAGGAGAGGCTTGATTTCAGTTGGTAGAGATCAAACTTCTTGCCAGCACCGCAGTATTCCGTAGAATTACCCTTGCATAGAGTGCCGCAAGCGGTATCGGCGACAGTAGCCCCAAAGTTGACAGGTCCTGAAGAACACCAGCACTCGCTTCCGTACTGCACACCAACCCAGGTCTTGCCGTTACAAAATTCCAGGCATAGCTTTACGGTCATCACGGTGGCTTGAGTTCCGAGAACCTGTCCGCCAGTCATAGCGCGACCCGTATCCGGTTCGCTGACACAGCCAATTCTGGTATAGTTGACGTTTCCAGGGTTGTGAACAGTGGCAACCGGAGTATTGACGGTCGTGGTCGTAGCCGTGGTGGTGGTGCTGATGGTGGTGGTGGTAGTTGTCGTCGGCAAGGGGGTGGTTGTGGTCGTTGTAGTGGTGGTGGTGGAAGATGAGGTTGTCGTGACGGTAGACGAGGTCGTGGCAACGGTCGTCGAGGATGTGGTTGTAGAGCTCACGGTGGTGGTTGTGGATACCGATGAAGTGGTTGTGACTTTGGTCGTATCGTAATAAACATTCATGAGGGTTCCGGCACCTCCACAGAACTGCAAGGGGCTGTTGGAATCCCCCGGGCAGACAAAATTGCACTTTGATTGAAAGCCGGATCCATCGACAAAATAGGGAGTGGTCCTGGGTGGAAGGGTGGTACCGCACCAACATTCTCTGGTGTACTGGGTGGCAGCGATGGGCTTCCCGAGGGCCTTGCATTTGGCGATACATTCGCCGGCTTCGTTGGTGTTAGAGGTCGGCGCCTGTTGGAAGCAGCGGGAGGTGCCTGATGTTCCGCAGACCGAATCTCTGTAGCACCCCGCGAATTGGTACAGGGCGACGACACCGTTCAAGGGACCGACCTGCTTGGGCACGACGGTTGCCTGAAAGTTTACAAAGTTCTCTCCTCCCCAGCTCTCGTCGTTGAAGTTGAGGACGAAGGCGCCGGTGACCACTTTGGACTGGGTGTTGATGTAGGCGACACCGGGCGTGAAGGTGACGTTGCCGTACTTGCATTCGCCGGGATCGATCTGCTGACCTTCCGGGAAGACAGTCTCAATGTCGGCGTAGAGGTAAGGCGTCGAGACGGGCTTGGATTTGGTGACGGCGAGCACGCTGCCGCCTCTGTTACAGATCCTCATGGTGCGGAAGCCAACGTTTCCTGGAGTGGCGGTGAGCTCGTGGAAATCGTGAGTTTCCTGCCAGTTGGTGTTCCAGAAGCCTTCCACGGTGCTGACGGCGACCTCGGCCTTTGGCGAAGCGGACGCGGTTCCGGAGAGCGTGATGCGACCGATTCCGCCATTGGTGGAGACGAAGAAAGCGGTGCCATAATCGATGGACTGCCCTTTCACGTCGTAAAAGTGCATCGTGACGGTAGTTTGGACGCCCGGGGCCAAAGTACTACCGATGGGAGGAAGGGTAGCCGCTTCGACGTTAAAGCCGGTACCGACAATCTTGTAGATGGGATTGGTGCTGTTCGTCGTGATGTTGTGGTACGTGGTGCCGTCCTGGGAGTAGTAGTACCCGAGAACCTTGAGCGGCTGGAGACCGGCGTTTCCGAGCAAGAAGGTACCCGCCTGGCCTTCGGCCTCCGTCGGCGTCCCGACGATGATCGGGTTGAAGGAGTAGTGGACTGGAGAGATCGTGACGAAGGCCCCTTCGCTCACGACGTTGCCCTTGAGGCCGACGGGGATATTGTTTGTGAACTGGTTCGCCACGGCGGGCGTCACGTTGATGGTAACGGTGCTGGTTCGGATTCCCGGCGAGTCGCCCGGGGCGGTCCAAGTCACGGGAAAGGAAAAGGTAGCACCGTTAGCCAACTGGGTGGAGGGGGAAGGTAGAGAGCTGTTGCTGGCGGAGTAGCCGGATTCACCGAGGACGATAAAGTTGACCTTGAGGCTGGTCGTGGTCTGGCAGGTGACGGTTCCGGTCCTGGCGGTGCCGAACGGAACATCGCCAAAGTCAACGCTCGAGCAGTTGAGCGGGAGGTTGACGGGGCTGCCCAGACACATGAGCTTACCGCTCGAAGTCGAGACGTAGACGGTCCCGTCACCGAACGCGGGCCGCTGGAACTTGTTCAGACCGCCCGTGGCCGGAGTGTTGAGCTTGATCAGCACGCCGTTCTCGGGCACGGCTTTGAAGGCGACCAGGCCGGCATTATTGTCGGCGACCCAGACGATGCCCGTGCCCGATTGTCCCTTGTAGGAGGTGACGGTCGGGGGTCCGATACGGCCGCTGATCTTGTCCACGCTGGCACCCGCGAAAGAAAACTGCGGCGTCCCGTCGGCCTTGAACCCGAGCTTGTAGGCCTGGATGGGAGTGGTGGACGGCACAAAGTAGCTGTGGTTCGGGTCTCGTTAGCATTTCCTGGAATCAGATGAGGAACGGGAAGGGTCCTCTCACATGTAGCCGCCGTCGAGGGGGAAGGACCCGGAGCCTCCAAACGTGGAGGCGCCGGTGTTGATGGTCTGGATGACAGCATCGCCACCGCCCACCCCGTTGCCGTACCCACCCAAGTTGTCGGCATTCATCACGTACATCTGATATCAGGATGGTTAGCACGAGCGTTCACGCGGGGACGATTCGATCGAGGGCGGGACTCACATAGGCGTTCTTGCCGTAGGTGATGGCCATCTTGCTGACACCGGTCCCCTTGAAAGTATTGGGGTCGAGCAACATGACGCCGGCGGAGCCCAGGTCCTCGTCATTGTTGTCGAAGAGGGCGTAGTCGTAGGGCTGGAACCAATCCTGAAGCTCGACCTTGCCGTCGCTGCCGATTCTCAGATTGACGACGGCCTCTCCGAGCGTGGCCAGCTTGATGGCCTTGCCGTTGAGGGACTGTCCCTTCTGCGCCTGCTTGCCCTTGCCGTTGCCGGTCGTGAAGAAGAAGCGGCTGCCGCTGTCGGACGACAGACTGCAGCCTCCCATCCAGATGCCGCCCTGGCCGGTGCTGAGGGTCCAGTCGTTCAGACCGCCCTCCAGAAGCCAAGGCCTAATTTCGGTCGAAAAGTAGGTCGCGACCCGCTTTTCGGCCACGCTGACGCCAATGACGGCGCCGGTAAAGTTGAACTTGTCGCAGTGCTAAAATGATATTCCAAGACGGGTCAGCCAGCCGTTCTCGCGTTGAGACTGTTGCATTTTCTGCCAGGGGCAGGTGCCTCGAAGAGCCCCAAATTCGACCCCAAGGACGCCAGGCCTCGACATTTCAGCCTAAACCCACCCACCAGCTTCCTTCGGCATCCACTTCCTGCCCCTGCAGTGCGCACGCTAGTGACGCGCACCACTCCGGAGGAAATATTCGGCGTCTGGTCCGAGAATCATGCCACTGAGGCGCGAGCGACAGATAATTTTCCCCAGAAAATGAACAACAAAAAAGGGAAGAAGAAGAAGGTTGACCTACCGATCCGAACCCGCCATAAACGACGCCGTTCCTCATGAGCAACGCCGGTCGTTGCAACTGCACTCCGCCGAAAAAGTGAATGCCGGCATCGTTGTCCGCGATTGAACCGTCAATGGTGATCGGATAACCCGGCAGATCGTCCAGTCCAGCGGTGTTGAGGTCGATAGCATGGAATCGATATTTTCCGTTCGCCGTGCCTTGGGTCCCACCGCTGGGGTCCGCATAGGTCTTGCTGAACAGATACATGATCTCCGTAACAGGGTCGATGACCGGGGTTCCGATGATACCAGCAGGTCCACCGAGATCTGGGCAATTGTCCTGATCCCCTTGCGTGAACGGGGCCGCCAGTATACGCTGCTTGAGAGTCGCCACGTTTCCCCCATTCTTTGCGTCTTCCACGTAAATGTTGTTCAGGGCGGAACACATTATAACGACGGCTTTGTTTCCGTTGAGTCCTTTGCTAGAGGTGAAAATGAGAGGCTTCGCAAAGAACTTCTCGCCGGGCTTGTAAGTCTTTGACCACAGCATACCGAATGCCGCACTGTTTACGATATTCGGGTCCATGTTGTGATTGTCCAGATAACTCGACTGCATCTCGTCGGCATCTCGATATGAATCTGTCGGGGCGCCACCAGCGTTGACAAGCGAGTGAAGGCATGATGATGCTAGCAAGGCTAGTCTCTTGAACGAAACCATCCTGACTGGATATAAACGCCGCTGAGGCGGTGAACCGAGGTGAAAAAGCGGTCGAATTTGATAACGAGCGGTCGGATTGATAACGATCGTGTATTATATATATGTGCCAATGTGTGGCCTTGTGCGACTCCAACAATGATATCCGTAGACCCGACTGCGCAGCTGCGCTTCCACCTGATCAATGCCTGAGCAATTCGTCTATGAAATAACGAGAGGAAGAATAAAGAAGAATAAAGGCGAAGGATTAGAAGTATATATTCAACCTCAGCCGCAGAGGGAAAGAAAGAAAAAAAGAATATGTACGAAATGCTAACCCGACCAATTGGCTTTGCCTCGCCCCTCTGTTGACCGTAGATCCACCTAGAACGAGTGAAAGGTAAGAAGACGTCCAACGAAGAGTCTAAAAATCGCGAGGATGGCCTGGGGTCGTGTAGAAAAAGGATGGCACATACATACCCTTGACCATATAGCCCTCCACCTCAGGCATTTGTCCCAAAAAAGTCAGTCCCCAAGACCAAATTAAAAGCAGTGGGATAAGGTGCGTCAGTCACCCCCCATTGCCTGTTGAAAAAGTAAAAAGGTGCTTGCCCACATGCAACCATTTTGCGCTCTGGTTGACGTGCGGCCGGGATCATGAACCAGCGCATCCATGCAGTCGTTAGGGGCGGGACCAAAGAGTAACCTTGGCCCAGTATTCCAAGTTAAAGTTGTTGATATCAGCCGCAGAATCGGGACAAGCAGAGCGAACAAGGGGGGAGAAAAAAAAGAAGAAAAAGAGCAAAAATGGACTTCATACCCAATGCGCGTTACGAGGACAAATTTGGCGTCTCCTGCATGGGCCTCCAAAATTTGATATCGACAATACTGAGAGCTCGAGAGCACGGTAAACGGTCAACACGCAATATCTTATAAAAATTCCCTTACAGCCCACCATGCCCGCTGCGGTACGACATAACAAACCGGGAGAGCAGTGGACATTTACCGAGAGTACAAAGTTTACATCTTAACATATGTATGCGGATGTCATGTCACGACCGCACAAAAATCGAATCGAAATTTTCAAAAGCGAAGCGGTCATTCTTGAAGGAGAAAACTCGCTTAGTCAGGGGTAATTTATAGGCGCGGGCATTAAATGGTCTTACAGCCCGAGATCGAGAGCCGGAATGTCAGCCTTCGAAAGATGCTTGGTAGCTACATATGATTGATTGTATGCAAGCGCAGCACATTTCTTGAGATCTTGTTGCACAGCACAATTGCCAAGAGACGGGAGATCAACAGCTCAATTGGAGTTTGGCCCAAGAATCAGCCAAGTCTTGACTGCTTCTCTTGATGATAAAAATTCGCTCTTAGTTCACGGCTGAAGCCTTGGTCAATAATACCGATCGATGGTGGGCGAACGTACATGTCGGGTCCAAGCCTTTCCCTCCGTCGGCAACACTTTTCCAAGCTTGACCAAATTTACCACAAAAATAATCACGCCGATTGTCGCGCTTTACAAGATTCACAGAATCGATCGCGAAAAAAAAAAAAACATTGCTCAATGAAGTATAAGTCCGATGTTATAGTTCTAAATTAGGCATATCGCGAAAGAGCATGGGGGGAAGATCCAACATGCCAATTGAGAAAGGCGATAGTCTCTGTGATAACATTGCAGATAACCGCCTTAGCTTGGTATAATCCTTTTTTCAGCATCTCCAAAAGGGAAACCCCCTCAGCCTCACTGTATTGCACGATATTCAAACGAAATTATGCTCTCAGAGATGCATACAATCAAACCCCCACGTTCGGCGAGATTTTCGTGTGCACTGGCGCAAAACGGGTTTAATGTGTGATAGAAGGTGCATGTTCCATTCGGTAGTTCGCTGAACAATCGAGCTTCGTCTCCAAGAGCGCCAATTGAATACTGGCGATCCCAATAAATCTGCGTGTCCAGGAGGCCTTATGATAAGGTTTTCATGCAAACGGCAACGTTGGAACAGGCATTGCCTGTTCTTCTTGACTGATCCTGTTCATCCCACTTGCCATGTGGATTTCCTGTTGCCCGGTAATCTACTTTTCATGGCGTTGGGAGCTGCTGGAATCAATTTATCCAGTCCAGAAAATATTGCAAATAAACTTTTGCCTGAAAGCCACCTTGGCGCATTGGCCATGCTCCGGGCACGAGCAAGCCTGATGCAGATATTGTCCTGCATACAGGGGTTTGTCGAAGGAGATTTTTGTCTACATAGCTGCGGTGCCCCTAAACTCACACACCTCTTTGGCGAATTGATGTTCATACCAGAACTTTGGTTCAATTCTCACTCAACAAATATTTTTCAAGATCAACCTTCAAAATGCTTTCGAGTTGTAAATCTGATTTTAATAGAGGCATAGTAAACTAGGTTTCCGGTTTCCGATTTCTGCGCGGTATTCGTGCGACCAGCGGCTACCTCCGTGGACATCAGGAACTCCTCTCATGCCATAACCCTTTGCCAAGTGGACTTCAGTTTCGTTCGGGTGGTGGAGATTGAGAGGCGCTTTTCTTTCCAAGTCCTCGAGGCACCCTAACTCAGGGGTACCAAAAAGAAAAAGATCATCGATGGTGGCAACCCACAAATAAGTTTTTCTCAATGCAGGTCCCGCCAACATCGATTCCATTCGATCGGCTCGATGAACTCGCGCATCTGTTTTTTCAAATATTGTCATTTATGGAGCTATTTCTTGCTTTCGCCAAATACCATTGATTTATAGTTAGATAGAGAGGGGAAACGAAAGGTTTCCTGTTGGGACCTTTATAACGTTAGCCAGTCCATCTCATAATTCTGGTTCCCGAGATCAAGTCCGGTTTGACGAGACCAGTCCGCCACCCCTGGACTAAGATGCCGAACAACAAGGTTGGCGCTTGACCAACACGATAAGGGCGCGCTGGACTTCACCGCAGCTTCAACGCACGCACGTCACTGCCCCAACGTATGTGCTGACTCAAAGCCAAGTATTGATACGTGCCACGTTGACCCGTCGTATTCCGTCGGTCGGGACGTCTCGGGGAATATCTGGAAGGATTCAAGGTTGTTATGTTGGACAGCGTTCCACAAAACGTCTCCAGCGAACGAACCCTCACCAGGAACATCCCATCCCTTAGACGCATCCGTATCACATCGGCAGAAAACCCGACATCAGGCATCAGATCGTCTGAGTTTGTGTATCCGAAGGCAGCTTGCGAGCTTGCTAGTCTGAGTGTTAGCGACCTACCGTGCTTTGTGGCCTTCTATTTTCAGCCGTAGAGGGATATGCTGCAATGAAACCCTCCATCGGACCTGGCCATTCGGTACGACCTGCAATGCCTAGACCCTCGGAACATTGGGCGTCGGATCTAGACTTTTGATATCAGACAATCCTACATATGTATATGGCATGACGGAGCTCTCCTGCCTGCGCCTGGATCCGGGGGGAAACCAACAGGGAATGGTTTTACAAGAACTTTGATTTCGTGGCTTTCCAGAGTCGGTCCAGACAATGCGACAGTCTTGGGCATTGAAGAAAATCGGGCGTTGGGAGAGAGGAAAATAATATTCCCATTATGTAATCAGTCACGTGGTAATCGGGGGGGATGGCCAGACCTGTCACACAGAAAACACCAACTAGAAGGGTCCTTACGGACCGCGTAAACCCGACTATTTTGCGATTTTGCTGGATTTCTGGATAACTGGTAATGAGAACCCCTATTTCTCTGCTACTAGCTGGATTACTGGTATGACTGGCTGTATTATTGGCTGTATACTATGACTGATGACGCGTAGATAGACGGCGGGAAATCGCGAAACTGGTGCGACATCACCTGAAAAAGTCACATGTTAAATTTGGCCCATTCCTAATAACAGTACAAGTACTGGAGACCCCGACTATTTATAGTCGGGCATACCTCCAGGTATGGGTATGAGCGCTTCTTTGGGTTCAATATTGGCGTTACAAGAGAAGGTTGCGACAGGTAGCAAATGGAGTACCGGCATATTGCTCAGATCTTCCAAGTTATAGCAATTGCAGTATAATTGATTAAAACCCATATATCTTAGAGATCCGGAGATTCGGATAACAATATGTAGTACCTCGAGCCCTCGCTAGCTCAGAAAGTTTAATTGGTCGCTCGGTTCGCTTGAGCCACCGAGAACAAGCTGGCCACCCAGAACAGCATCAAAGAAAAACCATATCTAGGGAATAAGGGAAGTCGGACCCCAAATGATACTCACGGCACCACCACCAGCTTGACCATTGATATCGATTACATCTAGTCAGTAGCTGCATATAGTCTTATTCGGATGTTCCAGCAATTTTGACCAAGAGGCGCCATCTGATCTCGAAAACCCGCTCCCTTTTTCTTATAGATCTGATATCATGATCAGGTTGGTTGCGGTGACCAAAAGCGCCAACGCACAAAATATAATCTTGTACTGGAATTTCAAACTAAATGTCGAATTCGTGAAGCTCTTCAGATATAAGCCAATTGGATAAATGGCATGAATAAGATACTAGAAATCCTGCCTCTTCGGACCGAAGCTGCCGATGTTGTGCGGCATTTATATACTCATCAGCTATCGCATTATCCGAGGGCAGGACTGCTAGTGTCCTCAAGCCCTGAGCACTTTATCTTGTTCTGATAATTGCAAATGCCGGATCAAATGAACATTGCAGAACAACACGCCACAGGCTAACTTGCCATGCACCCAACCCAACTCGCAGCTCAAGCTTAGCATAAAAGGCCCTTGGTGAGAGGCGGGGTTGCACCAAAACACGTACTTTTTTATATGGTGAAATCAAGTATCATATCCGGGAGGTCTAGGGAAATTCGTAAAGCTCAAACCTATAAATACCCATATGTATTGATGGAACTGTGCTTTAACAGTTACGGGCAAACTCTTTGCAATTCACCCTCTCGAAATTCCTATTATCTATTTCAACATTGTCACCTTCGAGTTACGGTGATAAGTTGCTCCAAACAAAAATGGCATATAGGATCACTTCCCTTGCTCTCTTTGGACTTCTTGCCATCACCCCTGTTACCATAGCTTCAAATATCAGACCTTTGGTCCTACAGCAACCCGAGCATAATCGATGTCAAGATCAAGATGGTGACTGTACTGATATTGCCCCACCCTGTACCCATGCGGGAGCTACTTCTGTTGTTGCACCAACAGTAATCTGGTAGGTACTTTATTCTTTCGAACAAAAAGGAGTGGTTTTCTATAACTAGGATACAGCTCAGGCTAGAAAAATAAAAATTTGGTTGTGGTTACGTAGTATGGTATGCTGATATATGTTACATTTGTCCTTAGCAATACATTTGCTCCCATTTGTACCACCAATGTCTATCACAATCCAGTATGCACCGGAGATGTCAAAGACTGGCTTTTACTGTCGGCTAGTTTACACTCTGCGAGTGACTATAGATCTTCTGAAACACAGATCTTGGACGAATCTAACATCTCGATTGCGACTAAGACCTCAGCTCAGACAGCTATCTCAACAAATCTAGCGAAGGATTTACAGAATCAACAGATCCAGTTACCAATCAAGACCGAACTTTTTAGTACCCGAACTATAACATCTTATATCTCTATGGAGAAACCCCGAGATCCTGTTACGGCTACATCTATCTCTACTTTGTTAGAAAAGCGCCAGGAGCCTGTGAGTGGGACTGTGATTGTGGTCGTTATTATAATATTTTGGTTGTTTTCAGCGGGCACAGCCAAGACGATTGCTTCCGACGGCTCCAGCATTACGGATTCCCTCACTCTACAAGCCATCTCAACCGCTACTATCTACAGTACTGTTACACATATTTCTGGCTCTGGAACCCTGACAACCTTCGCCACTATTTCCAGTACTATAACACGATCCGCTAGTGTTAGTGGTCCAGTGACTGCGACCGCGACTGTCTCCTCTATTTCCACTGCGATTTCGGCTGCTTCCTCCATCATTACTTCATCAGCTACAGCATTGCATTTGGAGTCTTCGACACCTATCCTTGCTGCTACTACAACAACTATGAATGCTGCATCCAACTTGGTGCCAGGGTTTGGTCTGATGACCCTGGGGTTCGCGGTTTGTTTCGCCCTGTTCGTGCTGAAGAATTAGAACCTAGTTACGCCAAATCAGGCATGGGGGCGAACTCGATTTATAAAGACATGACCCTAGATCTTTGTTCTGGCATCGTAAATGGGGTGCATATTTTTCTTTCTTTCTTTCTTTGCACCGACCCTATGCGCATAAATGTTGGATGCCTGACCTAAGGCCTTAAAGGATCGGCGCTATTTAGGCCCCAATAACCAGATTTATGTGAGGCAAGACCACGAGAACGCTAGATCAGAGCAAAAATGTACGAGTAAATCAAACTATTGAAAGTGAAACTAAACCTGTAAAATAAATACGTTGTGTAATATAACCTTGTATTAGGGAGCTAAAATCTTATTTACAAGGAATTATTAGTTATTTAGAGAAACTCTAAACAAAGGGGTGTATATGAACCGAAATAGTGTCGACAGTCAGTCAGGTAGGTTTGCGACTGGGCGGTGCCGGGCTTCATAATTTAACTTTCGGAAATTTCGAATTTGGATGATTTTGCATATCAAGTTTCTCATTTTTATAATTTTAATAGGTCATGGCTGTATGCAGTTAGGAGATAGTGTTTAGCAGAGAGCTCAGCAGTCTTCTAGAATTCTAGTGATTCATTTCATCCTTTCAAATTGGTCGATGATCAAGCTGACGTCTCGTTAGTCTCGCATTGCGACGCTCCGTCACGCGTCAGACTGTCCGTCTCATGACAGATTCGCAACTTGAAGTGGAGCCTCTGCATTTTGTGTTGCTACCAGAGCTAGACAGTGCTACGACTTCCTCGACGATGTACTATTGAGTCCGAAATTGAAACCTAATTTTACTTTAGAAGGAGGAAAGAGAACTGATCAAAGTGTATTCTGAGCACATGATCTTTGCAAATGAAGAACCGTAACTCAATAGACTAATCCTGCGATCATGTGAAAAGAGTCGGGTGTCAATTCGACTCCTATCTGACCGGACCTTGGTTAATTTTAGTCCAGGTTTTCTCAGATGTGAAGAGCTTGGGAGTTATATGAGCATGATTGAGCTCGATTTTGGTTACAATAGCCTTGAAGTGAACATTTACCCGTTCAACAGGCCATACAAGGGGTGATACTCCCCGCTTAGGGCCAAATAATCAGCTCAATAGAGCGTTATTTTACATCACCTTTTCGGAAGCTTTACGCGTCAAAGAGCTAACTGCGGCTACCCCTGCAGGTTTTTGCAGATGGTAGCGAGAAATCTCTCTTTACTGAATTTAGCTCGAGGGCTTCGCGGAAAAAAGGTATAGAATAAGTTTAATGTAGCGTTTATGATCAGAAGCATCTGATAATTAACGCGCAGGGTAACCGAGAAGGAAGGTTTAGTAGCATCTTCTACCAAACAAGCAACTACTCGCTACTGCATCAGTAGAGTAACCAGGAAGAAAATGGGGTTGAATAAACTGGATAGTGCTTTTGGTCATAACTTTATTTTGACGGCTCTTAGCTCCATCCACCCAGTTTTCGATGGTTACGTGGGTTTAAAGAATATCTGTACCAGCGACATATCATGGACTTTAGTCTCTCGTTCCGGACCATCTCAAGACTTTTCAGTAATTGACTCTCTGTAATACCTTTTCACTTCATGCTTTTGAACTCGCTATACCATAATTTTGATTATTTATTGGAGCTCACCCCCAACAGCCCATGCATTTATTTCATTGAAAATTTCGCACATATCGAATTCGTTATTGCAGGTTTTCTTCTTCACTATTGAATGGTCTACTTCATTTCCGATCTTAACGAGTACTACATATCCACTGGGTCCCACTGAAATCCAAAAATGGGGCTTCCTGCGGTAACCACATTCCCTATTGGGGAGATTGACTCCCAGATATATTCTTCTTCTTATTCCGAAGATATGGATCTGGAAGGATTTGAGCTTACTTCGATGCACGGCTGGCTCGACCGCTTCATTGCTATCCCAATCATGGAAATATTGGAGGATTGGGAACGCTATCGTATTCCAATGTCTATACCTGGGTCGAATTCTATCCAGATGATAGGTACACTTGTCGTCAATTCCACCTACCATGCTTGGGAGCATGTGATGTACACGAAAGTCATTCGCAACATGCTCGAAATCCTGGCTCGACATGCGCCAAAAATGCTCCGGAAACGAAAGATTCAAGGATCTTATTATTACCATCTCTGCGAGATGCTCAAAGAGCCCGGAGATATGGCGGTGGCGGCGACTTTCTTTGCGACTCTGTCAACTGGAAAAAGACCGAGGGATATGGATTTGTACTGCCCATTCAACCAAAAAACAATGCAACCTACCCGATTGAGCTTTTGGGGTCTGTTTTATGAACTATTATCCTTCAGCGATAAAGATCTTGAGAATATAATTCAGATATGGAGTAGCATGGCGAAAAAATGGGCTCAAATCATGGTCCAGCTTTTGTGTGTACAGAAGAAGCTGCAAGCAGGGACCGAATTGCTAGCGAAGCAAGGAGTATACGATTGTCTGCAAGATAGGAAGAAAGTGTGGATGTTTGTTACGGAATGCTTGAGGGCTGGCTGCGACCGGAAAGCACTTTCTACAAAGCGGTTGGCCGAGTTGAGAAGCGAAGTGATGGTAATTGTTCGAAGAATGGCAGTGAAGACCGCTACCGCGACTAAGAATCTCTCACTTTACGACATTGATGTTATAAAGTTTCATGTCTCAGTGCTCTTACAGCTATGTTCAATTGGAGATTTAGTGGCTGCATTGGCCGCATGGCAAGAGCATAGAGATATTGAGATCATCAAATTTAGAGCCCTAGCACTTTTAAGGATAAATGAGGATCCTGCAATGCAGGAGCTGGTAGGATACTACAATAGTAGCGAAGGATCACAATCGGATTAGGTGAAATTGGTTCTTAGTTTTATAAATTATCTTGAATTGGGTGGACGTATTTAGCTACAAATTGAGATTCTATAACCTGTAACTGGTTTGAGATTTGTAAGTTCACATTTTGCATGCCCCGTAGATCAACCTCGTCCTTGCGAATGGGCTGCTGACGGGACTGCCGTGGGATGCTTATTCCAACTGTAAATGCCTGGATTAATTTCAATATTTATTTCGAAATACCTCAAGAATCACTTATGATATATATTCAAATAGGAAATTGCGTAAATTGTGTACAAAGTATATGCCCGACTGGAGAGAGTGTTCATATTAAGATCTCCGGCAAAAGATATAATGCCAGGTAGATTATTACACGGCAAACTTTGCAAAATAAACTATAAATACACAATATATTATTTCTTTATTTCTAAGAATAGGTAGTAGGGGTAGAGAACCACTAGGCTTCTGAAAGAGGGGTCTCGAAGGAGGCTCGACTGAGGAAGCTTGGGGTTCTCATTTGTCTCGTGAAACCAGAACACCAACTTTGGATTTATGCGTTGCCATTTTCACCAGACCATTGTATGCGGCAATATGAGTTGACGTCACCAGAAGTAGCCTCGGAAAAATAATTTGCCATTTCGCTTCTGCCCCACCAGCTAAATCGGCTGCATGATTTGGTAAGCAGCATGGTAGACCCCGCATCTCAATCAATCAGAAGTACTTGGTTCTGAGATTCCGAATTTTGAATTTCTTTGGGTAACTAAGATTGCGTCGACAATCTCATGTATTTAGTCGCGACTGATTCTACCTCTCCTCTTAAAAAGATTGATTGCCTATTCCCAGACACCAGTTTTTTTTCATTTTTATTCTTCAGCACTCCAACTATAAACATGGCTTCCTCACTAAGTCCCGTCTCTAAATTTGATCCAAAGGATATGGAATTTCGGTATCTCGGTCCCACCGGCCTGAAGGTCTCCGTTTTCTCGTTAGGTATGTGGAACCGCGGACGTAACATCTTGCATAGAACAATCAAAAGCTAATGTTCACGAAAATCAAGGGGGATGGATGACATATGGAAAGCATGTTACAGGCAACCCAGTGGCCGACTGCCTGAAAGCTGCTTGGGACCACGGAATCAATTATTTCGATACCGCCGAATCGTATTTCAAAGGAGAGTCTGAGATTGCAATGGTATGATCTCGAAGCCAGGCTCATACGAAGCAGTACCCGATTCTGCTCTAATCTGATCAATGACCAATCGGCTAAACAAACCCTGGTTAAAACAATAGGGTCAAGCTTTGAAGGAGCTCGACTGGCCTAGAGAAGAGTGATTATTTACCTATTCTATTGGTTCGATGGATCAAACCTGGTTATAGGATCGAGCTGATTTTGTGTAATTAGATATGTTCTCTCAACAAAGGTAAACTATTCATTGATGACAAAGAACATCCCAATCGCTACCACTGATATTCAGCAAAGATCTTTTTTGGCACGGCGCGAAAGGAACCAAACTGCCGTGGGCTCTCCAAGAAGCATATAGTCGAAGGTCTGAAGCAATCACTTAAGCGTCTGCAGTTGGACTATGTCGACATTGTCTTTGCACATCGAATGGACCCTGGTGTCCCAATGAAGGAGATTGTTGAAGGCTTCACCCAAGTTATTCGAAACTTGAACTTCGCATATTACTGGGGTACTGTCTGTAGATATTCTCCCTCTTGAATGTTTTGACACAACACTCGCTCACTAACGGGGAAATTAGTCTGAATGGACTGCGGCTCAAATACAAGAAGCTATTGCCATTGCCGAAAAATACAATTTGATTGCACCAGTTGTGGAGCAGTATGTCTACCTTGTCCGACCGCTTTGTGGTCCTATTTGAGCTAACCTAAATGTAAGGCCACAGTACAGCATGTTCGTGAGAGAACGCTTCGAAAACGAATATGCCCCACTTTACTCGACCTCTTCCTACGGCACCACAATCTGGTCTCCACTGAACTCTGGCATCCTAACTGGGAAATACAACGATGGCATCCCCGAAGATTCTCGTTTTGCTCGTGAGAGTGAATTCTTCAAAGATACCATCTCTCGCCTCCAACAGCCCGAAGGACAGGCTAAGATTGAAAAAGTTAAGAAGCTAACAGTTGTAGCAGAGAGGCTCGAAACTACGATATCAGCGTTGGCATTGGCATGGTGTACGAAAAACAAGAACGTTAGCACGGTAATACTGGGAGCTACGAAAGTAGAACAAGTGATTGAGAACTGCAAAGCGTTGCAAGTAATTCCAAAATTGACGGATGATGTTATGGCGGAGATTGATGGGATCTTGCAAAACAAGCCTGAAATCTCCCAAGCAGTTTGGACACAGCGGTAAAGCCCCGTGTATGTATGTTTACGGTATGAGGGAAACACATAATTAAAAATATCCAGGGTTTCCGAAATGCAGGTAGTCCTGCATATGTATCTTGGGGAGAAGATGTGAGACAGGTTCATCGCTATGCTTTGTACATGCAGTCGGGCGCTCAGAAATGCGATTGTAGCCCTTCTCGTATAGGTCTTGGGGAGCGCAGTTCACACATCTAGTTTCAGGATTTAAAACAGTCGGGCAGCCAACAACACCAAAAAGTGTCGGGCTTCCGGCAAGTTACGATAACAATAGAAACAAGAATGTATTAATACGAATACGACAGGGCTGCAATTTGGAAGTATTGTCAGTTGAATTTACCGGGTTGAGATATCTTGAATTTGTACTTTGCCGTAGTCCTGGTTGTAGAAATGTCTCACCTACAGCAGTCACCTGCCCTGTTACACAAGGGACCTGCATATGTCAATTTCAGTATACGAAGTTCGGAATGCGACGGTATGAACTGAAATATTTGCTTCGCGATATCTCGTTCCTAACCAATTCATGTTTAATGGTTGTGGTTACACAGAGCTAACTTTTTAAGCTGGAGCCTAGTAAGGGTGAATCATGTCTTGGCATGCTATCGGCTTGCAGGCGGCAAGAAAACCGAAATTTCCCTTTTATTATACCACAAGCTCCCGTGAATTCATTGTCGCTACACATTTCTAGTTCATCAGGGGATCTTCGAACCAGAAGGACTGTTGATCGGCAAAATTTTAACGTAATATAGCTCCATGGTTGATCAGCTGGACATTTTCGGCCACTTGACCGAATTGTGGATCCTCGTTCGAATTCGTATAGAAATATCTGTAACACCGAGAGGACCCGGGATACGGTGAGGTTGGGATACATTTGTGACGTGTCTGCCTTTTGATACCAACTTCCTGATGTATAAATGCCAGAAAGGGGATTCAAAGCTTTGCAAAACTTGGCGATCCCGAATATTTTGTCGCAGTATTGGCACTGATAACACTACTCGGATCACTCTGCTGATGTTCTGGCTTTTAGTAAAGGCCTTTTTGTTGATTCGGGGAGCCTTTGACGTTGTAACGGTCCTGCTTGTAGGTTAAACTTCCTGTCAAACAGCTTGGAGGTGGGAGAATGGAAACTTTTTTTGCAAGAGGTTGTATTTTATGAGCTGGTCTAGAAGATTCGGGGCAGGGAATTGGCCGAGCTTGATCGGAAAGCGTAATTGTTACGAGTTCTACGAGACGGAGGGCGAAGTTTGTCAAAGTAACTTTTGGTGCAGCAGCTTTAACTAGGTATGATTAGGAAAGAAGACCGTCTAGCCGGTATCTGAGATTTAAGGCTAAGATACGATAGATTACTCCAAGGGACCCTCGCGCTGATCCAAGAGTAAGGACAGCAGATTTTGGAAGGTAAATTCGAAGGCGTATATAATAGCCGACCAAGATTGTCTATCTTGAGTCTTGAGATCCTAGATTTGCAAGTATTGCGGGCACTTGCTAACAGGATTTTTAGTGTTTGGATTAGGTAAAAGCCTAGAGGAGTCTCCGCTTGTCAGTCAATTAGTTGGCCTAGTTTCTCATGTTAAACGAATCTCGACGTTATGATCCCAAAGGCAGTACCCTCAGAGGCTTATGTGATTGTTCAGGTTTGCAGCTGCCAGAATAGGACATCGTGTTGATTGTTGCAAGGATGCTGACATAGGCACCCTGGCAGAAGCCCCACGTGTGTTGTGCAATTGTGCCAATGGCCAGAAACGACCCGCACACTTGCGACAACATGCAACAGAACTTTTGGGGGCCCATTAATGGAGGCCGCCGAAAGGCGTGTATCAGTGATCTTTTGTTTGGAGGATGCTAACCTTTTTTCCAAACAGGGGTGGTTGACCTGCATTAGAACAAGGTTGGAGTATGCTTGTTTGCGACGTTTGCTAGTATTCACTGGTTCGAGGGTTCGCCTCTGACAATGTGCTTGTGGTCTTCAACCCCGCTCCTGGTATTCTACCTGTTAAATTGATCAAAATAAGCCCGTCTTGTTTAATTCACCTTCCAGAAACCTCATGGGTTTCTTCTAAAGAACCTTCAAAATCTCGGAAGTCTCGAGGCAAAACATCGTCAACATATTAGAATGTTTCGTTCCGAGCTGGTCGTTCATTTCCCTCGTTGGCCTCATAGCTAGTGGATTGAGATATAAATTCCAAACTTGTGAGATATAGCTAAGAAGGTAAACCAAATTCGATTTTCATCATACTAAAAGCAGCGAGTTGGTCGCCTGACATGCCCTGCTACCCGCTGTCTCAGTCATTGCGCCCAAAGTTGCCATGATTTTGGCCGATCATAGCGCCATGGTGCGAGGATGTCCCTGGAGCCTCTCCGCTGCCAACGACATTGCATCGATCTCTGTAGTATTGATAGTAAGCTTCCCATAGCCGTATAAGCCCCAAACTTAAATATCGCTAGAATGTCTCTGATCGGATGGCAGAAGCGGAATACTGACAATGCCTGTTTAGCCAATTACGGGCTTTCTCACCAAATCGTGGCCAGTTTCCCTGGGAGCAAGCATCAACTGGCAGGCTTTGATTCTAAATTTCCCAGGCCATGGCAAGACGCGCAACTAACCCCTTCCTTGAGACTATAGACGCCTGCCCACGCGGACAAGCCTGTAGTGGGGAGTGAATAGTCCGAACCAGCACTGATCGCTTTTCTCCCGTCTACATTGATCCCCCCAGTGTTCAAAGATATATTTTAACCGAATCTTACACTGCGACTGCACCCCAGGATGTCGTTACAACAGATACGCCTGGCTGAACCAGTCCGTAGTAGGAGAAGGAGGGCACGGACCCCGTGTGCATCTACACCCCTATATATAATGCCCTCCTCTCCCGTCGAATCTTGCCCTTGATTCAAAAAGAACATCATAACACGTGTAGCGCTGTTGTGCTTTTACGTCTCGCGCAGGAGGTCTTATCTTGGTATATACTAACAAGGCACAAGATATATGCTTTTATGTAAGGAGTTGTCTCGAATCTTGAGATCTTCTCTTCTCTTTCGTCCCACAATACAAGACAAAACTTTACGAGGATGAAGTTTAGCATTTTTTTTGTGGTCGCAGCGTCGCTGCTAGCGTCTTCCACTGCTACTACTGTTTCAACGAAGGCGTCATCTGTGACTGCTCCAATAACTCCGAGAAAAGCCTTCCCAGATCCTGACTGGGAAGAACTGGAGAAGAGAGGACTTATCGACACTGCCGTCCAGAATATTATCAATAAAATCGAGACTGCGGTAACATGCGTAGGATGCGAGGTTAGTATTCAAACATTACAAAATTTTACACCACGTTAGTGAACTAACTCGTTAATTTCGAACAGGCTTTGACAACGGCCTTGAAAGGTGTTTCCCACCTAGGCGACGGCATATTTGTGAAAGTTGTCACGGCCATTTGTTCCGGCTTGAAGGTTGAATTGATTCCTCCATTTCAATGAACCGAGTTGAAAGATCTGAAGAATTGCTAAACATAAATGGTATAAACAGGTCCAGGACAAGGATGTATGCACCGGGATTGTTAGCTCGGAGGGCCCGGTTATCGCCAAAATGCTCCGTAGCATGTCTATCGGTGGTAGAACCAACAAGGTCATCTGTTCCTCACTATTTGGTCTTTGCGATGCTCCCACCATCCTCCCGTACCCCGGCACGATTCCACCACCGGCTGCTAGCCGCAAAAAGACACCTAGACTGTCTACTGCAAAACCCATCAAGTTTGTTCATATTAGCGATACCCACATCGACAGATTATACAAGAATGGAACAAACACGAAATGCAACAAGCCAATCTGTTGCAGGCCTTATACACCTGGCGACGATGTTGGAAGGACCCAGAACCCGGCCGGCCCTTTTGGTAGCGTTGGATGTGATACACCTGTTTCTCTGGAGCAGAGCTTGTATCAAGCCATCCAGGAAAAAGCAGGCGATGCAGCCTTTATGATATTTACTGGTGATCTTGTTGATGCTGCTCTTTGGTTGCAGAGCCAAGATAACACTGTCGGCAACATCAAGGATATGTACGGCCAGATTTCAAAGAGCGGCTTCTCCTCCAAAGTATATGGTGTTATGGGCAATCATGACACTGCGCCGGTGAACCTTTTCCCTCTAGTAGATCCGGGTGCAGAATATGCCAGCGCCAAGCCATTCTACGACCAACTTGGAGATGAGTTACAAAAGTGGGTTGGTGCCACCGCTGTAAGTCTACCACGTCCTCGAGAGTTCTAAACGACCAAACTTACAGAGTCATTTCTCGGGTTCTTAGGCCGGATCTATCAGAAAAAACTTTGGCTGCTACTCTGTAGTCCACCCTGGGACCAACCTCAAGATCATCAGCATTAGCACTAACTTTTGGTACAATCTGAACATCTGGGTGTACGACAACAACGGCATGGATACCGCCCGGGACCCCGGTAATGTTTTTAAATGGCTTACTGGTGAGCTTCAAGCCGCTGAAGCCGCTGGCTTGTCTGCCTTTATCATCGGACACATGCCACCCGTAAGTTACTGGCCTGCGATTGTGGTATTATCGTATTCTCATGCATGTGCTGACTGCAGCACCTTCCTTGCTAGGGAATTGTGGATGCTCTGCCCGACTATTCCAGCTACTTTAACAAGATTGTGACTCGATATAGCAGCACCGTCAAGGGAATGTTCTGGGGCCATACTCACAGTGTAAGTCACTCAGACTCCCACTTACTCTAATAATGCACACCACCTGTGGCCCTGCTCGGATGTATCTGCCTTCCCAAAATATCACAAACAACACGCCGTCTAATATCGTCAACAGGCAGAGTTCGAAGTCACCTACAAAGATGTGGCTGCTCGCTCTCATAGAAACGCCGCAATCACATCCTATGTTACATCTTGCGTCACGCCCCGCTCAGCAAACCCTGTCTTCCGGGTCTACACTCTCGATCCATCGACCTATCAGGTGACTGACTACGATCATTACTATACGTCGATCGCTGATATCCCCTACGGCTCCACCCAGAAGCCAGAATGGAAGAAGCTCTACAGCGCAAAAGAAGCACTCGGACCGCTGGTTTCGCCACCTCTTGCTGCGAATGCTCCCCTCTCGCCAGCGTTCTGGCATAACCTTACTGTAGCATTCGAATCGAACGATGGCGCGTTCCAAGCCTGGTTTGACCGTAAGATCGCGGATTTTAAAACCACCGAGGACTGTGATACAGATTGCAAGAAGAAGGAAATCTGTCAGATGCGGGCTTCGGCTTCGGAGCTTAGTTGCTTCAAGTCAAGTATCACGGGTCTAGTGAAGAGAGACGGGGTAGACATGCCATCGATTGAAAGCGGTGAGGCATTGCAAGCTGTTGATGACTATCTCCATAGAGGTCCTAGGACGCAGCATGGGTCTTTGCAGTGTGGCGGCCAGATGCTCGAGGTATTCATGAAGATGGGAAGAGATAAAGAATCTATCAGAAAGGTTGTGGAAACGGAAATTAGGGGAAGAGCTGCCGTTTAGAAGCATTGAGGAGAGAGTTGAAGAAATTTTACGAGTTAAAAGATACCACATGTTTTACTATTTCCTCTGTATACCCAAATGGCGTGTAGCTAGAAAATTTGTCTGATTAGTTTGTACATATACCCAATCACAGTTCGAAAAAAGCTAACGAATAATCATCATCGATGCATCACGAAGCTCATAAATCATTCAGGGGCAAATTAAAACAATCAAAAAAGTTACTCGATTTTAGGAAACACGAACACGATACAGAGGTGGAAACCAAAGTTTGCGATAAATTGAAAAGGTAGGACTGTCGACTGGCGTGTCACCACGTAGGTTAACAGATGGCCTGTGATTTCCCGTGTTTAGCGAGTGAATGCTTCTCTCCCTTGTAATGCCGACTTCTGCCTCTGTGCTTTCCATGATGGGTGACTGTCTTATGAACTAGCTCCGCGTGCTGCTCGATCTCTTTGGACTCCATACTATCAAGGGTATCGAGGGCATGTTTGATATCTATTAGTCTAGAGATAGATCGATTATTGTCAGCTGATATCTTTAAACTAGGGCGAGTGCGATGGCGAACTTACAATTGATCACATCTAGGCTTGGTGAAATCCTCCCGAATCACAACACGCATAAGCTTGAGCTTCTCGCTGTGGGGGGCCATTGTATACGCTGGTACAATCCAGCCGCGCTCACGGAGGGCATGAGCGATGGCAAACTGAAAATAGGGTCAGCATATCCGGTGAGTAGCTCTATCTATCTATCTATGAGAAGCGTGGGGGTTGACTACCTCGTCGTAATGCTTGTTATTATCAGGATTTAGACGAAACGCAACCAGCGGAAGCCCTTCCCCTAAACATAAATTTTAACATTAATATCGGAATATCAAAAAGATTAAAGATAGGGCACTAAGATTAATACGCACCTTTCCCCTTCGACATTATGATAAACCCTAACTTTGTCGATAAAACGGTAGAGAAGTAATCCGCAATCTTGGTCAAGTTGGTCATGATGTTTTTGTATCCTCGTTTTCCAAGTCTGATCATCTGGTAATACTGCCCAATTACCTGACTTGCACCCTTGGAGAAATTCAACGTGAAGGAAGCTTGTTCAGCACCAAGATAGTTGATGTTGAAAACAAGCTCCTTGGGAAGGAATTCGGGCGAACGCCAAACAATCCAGCCGACACCAGGATAGACAAGGCCATACTTGTGGCCAGATACGTTGATGCTGACAACTTTTGGGAGGCGGAAGTCCCACTCTAGGTCAGGCCTATAGGACTTTAGTTTGCTTCCAATCCTGTTTATAAAGCACAAGGAAGAACATACTTGACGAATGGAGCCACAAAGCCCCCACTTGCTGCATCGACATGAATCGGCGTATTCAAGCCCTTCTCAACGAGCAAGTCATTGATCGCTTTGACATCCTCGTACTCGCCAGTATATGTGGTACCAAGAATCGCGCAGATACCAATGGTGTTTTCGTCAACGAGGTTGACAGCTTCAACAGGATCGATGACGTATCTATCGGGTGTGCAGTAGACGAATCGCTCCTCGACATCAAAATAGCGGGCAGCTGCACAGTGTCAACATCAGCGTCGATATGATACTGGGGGAAGGGGGGATGGTTGGTCTTACCTTTCTCCCAGCAAACTATCGATACGTCAAACGGACTGTGTCAGTGATTGAATATATTCTTTTCAGACATGTGCAGAATCAGAATACCTTGAACCGCAGCATTCATAACAAGATTTGGCTTGTCAAATGGCTTTCCGGCAGCTTTTTTCTCGTTCACCCATTTCTGGTAACTATGGATCAGAGATCGCTATCCAATTTAGGGGTTTGGGTAAAAAGAGCATACTCGTTTCATAGCAAGCGTGGCCAGCATGATAGCCTTTGTGGAAAGTGTCAGAAGTCGAGGGTTCACCATACGCCGCATAGAGGAATTGTTACCTCCGAGCTTCCAACAGTGCTTGTTCCGATTGAGTGCTCATCCTCTTCATGAGTTGGGGCGTTGAAAAGCTTTCCGATCTGTGATGGTGTCTATTTAGAAGCGTGTAACTGCAAGTACGGAACTGGAGATTTTATTTGTACCATATTGACGCAACGGTTTTGCTATAGCGCACAAGTTTTAGTCAGCTCGTCTTCCAAAGGTTACTGCTTGGTAAAATTACGTACAATTTCAGCGCTCTGCGGGTACTCTTCGTAGTCGATACTATATGAGAAGAACTGGTCAGACCCCTCGATGACAGCCCTGAGAAAAGGCTAGCGTACAAGTTCTTGCTTAGACCCTCCTGCATGAGCTTCTCGGCTTCTTCTTCCATGTACGTGGTCACAAAGCTAGCGAGACTATATCGAAATTCTCGTCAGTTACGATCCTGAGAGGCGGCTGTGCCACTGCGATGCGCATCGATCAATTAACTTACTTGAGCATCGGGTTACCGTCTAACGACAAATCGTCCCTTCGGCGGTTTGACTGTTAGCAATTCCGGTCGCCAAAAGCTACAGGGTATCTACAAGACTCCTGCCAGGTTATATCAGAACGGAGAACTGTACTTGATTAGGCGGTATGCGATATCTTTTGGCATCTCCTCCTCGGGCATCTCATCGGTCGGTAAAGCTTCAAGGGCATACCGGCTGCCATAGACGGAGGAGCAGTAGCTATCGCTGGGTGTGTTTTCGTCAGCTAGCGATGTGCGCATGAGTTTGCCAATCGAAGTGTCATGTTCGGCGTCGTTCTTGATGGTGGCGAGATGGACCATGTCGGGCGGTTGTATCGAGGGAATAATTGAACCTGTGAAGGAAAGCACTTGTCAGATGGGGGAGAGCATTTCAGCAATAGGGTAGGTATATATATGACAGTACTAGTACTCACTCGAGCGAGAACTTTGTTATAGTTAATTAACTTGAAAGATGGGAGACGTCTTGATGGAGAGCGTGAGAGGAGCGACGGGGATGGCGGAGTTTATATATATATATATATGCCTGTCCCACCGACATCCTACCCTTCGACACCGGCGCAGGCAGAAAGCGGGGTTCCGTCTGCAGTCGCAGTCCACGTATTCCTCCGTCCCCCGGGTCGAGCGTTTACGTACTTGACTTTCTTTATTTATTTATTTCAGCTTATTTTATGCGAACGGGTCGGCTCTACCAGAAAGCATGACGTCGGCGGGGTTGCGAGCATGCCACTTTCGCCCAGGTCCACCCGCCGCGGGGCCCAGTGTGCGTACAGTACAGCACCTCAAACGTCGAGTGCATGCATACTAAGTATGGGACGGCCTGCTCGAGGCCTGCTCGAGGCAGCCAACCGACGCGAGGGAGCGTGAATGTCCCACGATCCTCGATCGATCGTGGTTCAACTGTGCCGTCCAGAGGCAACCGGGCACCTCGGACACGCACGCACGCACGGATGGCATGATGTTCATATGAGAATACGAACCGCTGCGGAATATCGGTGCGACTTTGGTGCTCGAACCGTATCGGAGGACCGTCGACCGTCGTACTGCGATCCTCGGAAGCGACGTCTGGAAACGTCAGGCCCTCCGTCGATTGACTGTAAATTCACACTTTAGCTCCCGCGATACGTACCCGTCGGCTGCTGGGCCTCCATCGAAGGAGCTGAGACCAGCTTGGCCCCGCAGACAAGCTTTTCGGTTCTGGCTTGGCTTTCCCAACCAGAACGGTGCCGGTACGGTCAAAGACGGGCCCTCGCGTGGACGTGCCGACCGATTGGTTGGGCATTATCATCAAGTGCTTGTATATTATATTATTATTATTATTATTATTGGATGATATCTTCTGGGAAGGGTTTCCGTCCAGTATGCAACCACCCAGAGAATCTTTACGACTTGTCTACAGTCACCCGCCGATATATATATATCTCGATCGAGAGCGTTCCAAAAAAGTGTGACGGATGCTCACGGTGTATTTCAAAGATTGCTCAAACTAGCACACCCGGTCGATTCGATACTGGAGATGTTTTAAAAATAAAAAACAGAAATAAAGATGATGTCTAAGAAACAAACAAGGGCTACTTGAGACTTGCCGTTATCCATTCAATAGCTCTCTTCGCCTCCGGGACCCAGTACACATGCAGCAACGGCCAGCAATGGAGCATTCTCTCCCCGACAAACCATTCCGTTTCGATCCCTTCCTGCTTCAGCCTCTCTCTCAGCCTCGCGCAGTCTGGTTCCAAAATATCGTACGTCCCAACCAACCCGACCACTTTCACGCCTGTCATATTCCCAAAGTTCCCACGTATCGGACTCACCCTCGGATCGTTCAGTTCGGTGGCTCCGTTGACCCACTTGACGTGAGCGTCGTAGTTCTCCTCGACCGTTTGCAGCGGATCCAACTTTTCGAGCTTCTTCACGTCCTCTTCTTTCGGCCGTTCAAAGTCAACACTGGGTGCCATGATGAACAACCGGTTCGGTAGCCTCATCCCTTTCTCCCGCAACTGCTGGGTGATGGATAAGGAGATGCCGCCGCCAGAGCTATCGCCCCCGATATCAAACTCGCCGTCCGAAGGGAGATCAGCAGCAATCTGCTCGTACAATTCAAAAAACTTTGGATAAACGTCCGAAAAGGTGTTTTGTGGGGTCAGGGGGTGGAGGACCACCGTGACGACGGCGTTGAGGCCGTCAACGAAGGCCCTGGAGACGAATTTGAAGTGCTCGGATGATGTAGATATGGTAAAGCCCGTCCCGGGGATGTACATCATCCTTCGTTTGATCGCGGCATTCGACTTGCCATCATCTTCAAGCTCTGATTCTGGCTTTGCAGCTTTGAGAGATATATCGTAGACGGCCCAGTCGTAGAAGTCACGTTTCCGAATGGCGAACTTTCCGTGGAGAGACTTTGGGATTTTCACATGTTGATGCCCGGACTCGGTGGGTGTACTGATAAGTCGACTGGCTACTGAGGAATAGAAAGCGCGAAGAATCAAGTAAAATATTCGGGCTCGCACGGAGTAGCTGGTGGAGCGGGTGGTCTTGAGGGTGCCCTCTTCGACGACGGTAATCCGACAATCAGACAACCCCGGCATCGTGAAAAGGTCTTAGCAGAGCGCCCGTAAGAGAAAGGGCCGGATTCGTCGACGGGGCGGCGGGGAGGGAGAGATGATAAATTACATTCGCATGTTATATACGACGCCATCGCGTCATGGCGTGACGGCGGGCTCGGGAATCCATGATGTCATCATGATAATACATCGCATCGCGCATTGTCTCGCATTGTGTTGCGCGGTATCGATGGATTTAATATTAATCATCGCAAATTTTTAAGCTTGCAAAGCTTGCAATGTAAAATGTCGAGAGCCAATCGACTCCAACATGTATCGCATTGCATGCATGCGAGTGCTCACCGACTTGCTTGCTTCAGCACTAGCACTTGATCACTCGTCTACATTGTTAATATTGGCATCCGCGGCTGGATGAGAATTCGAAGGGCCTGAGGCAGCGCAGCCAGCCCTTCTATACACCTGCTCTGCTATTCCCTCCACCATGAACCAGGAGACGGAACCGGACGATCGCGATCCCTCGGGCCCTGCCCCGATACCCCACTCCCACCTGACCTACGCGCAGTATCGATCTCTCATCCTCCGCCAAACCGAACCGCCCTTCTCCTCATCATTACCTTACTTGCCGCCAGTTCGAATTCATGGAGGCGGTCAACGGGGCGCTGACCCCGATGACGCTAGAGATCGTCAGAAATCGCGCGAAACTCTATCTTACAGCTGCGCAAACTGCTCAGCTCCTCTGTTCCCCGCATCTTCGAAATTTTCATCAGGTAGCGGTTGGCCATCCTTCTCGGCAGCCGTTCCAGGCGCCATCAAAACCAAGACGGATTGGAGGCTCAAAGAGGCGGGAAAGTGGGTTCTTGGCGGACCCCTCGGTGTGAAGTTCAGGGAAGAGGTGGTTTGCAAGAATTGTGGCGGGCATCTGGGGCATGTGTTCCGTGGGGAGAAGTGGGAAGGGGTCCAGGAAGAAGACGAGGGGAAGGGGGTAACAAGGTACTGTGTCAACGGTGGTTCGTTGACGGCAGATGTACTTGGCTCTCGTGAAGCACAGGCGGTGCAAAACTCGGCAACTATCGACGGAGACCCAAATGATCTCGAGATACATGTGCGTACCCAAGTAGGTACCTAGGTATGTGTACCTGCATATTATATTAAACCTTCGTCCAAGTGCAATTTCGTGCCTCAGGCACCTGCGACACTGAATGGCGAATTGGTGTGAGTTGGAATATAGTATTCGGAATCGGGAGCTTGCGGGCGGCTAAAGCCATTAGGGTCCTCCTCGGAGGGGTAGCTCATATGTATGTATCGATACGAATCACATATTTTCAAGTCCGGCCTTCGGACAAGGCACTTAGCGTCTCCTCAAGTTTAAAAGTCTAACTAATGGAGCTCTGTAACTGAAGGAGGGAAAGATATGGTCACTCCTTGGTTAAGTACATACATGCGCATGCGTATACATGGATTCAACTCGCAGGGTGCAGGCGTTTGGTGACTTCGGTTCATCCAAATTTGTCGCTGTTCATATGAATTTCATAATTAGCGCTATTTAAACTTGAACTTAAGATGCGACAGCCTTCGGATCTCGTGAAACGAAACTTAAACGCCTTCTCATGAAAGCGCACACACGAGTCATCAACTATGTTAGGCAACATCGCTCGGATAACAAATACACAAAACCAACGGTGACACTTGGGGGCCACCAATTGAAAATAGCAACAATGTCAAAGCGCATACGGGAATACCGTGGAGCAATCACCGGCTCCTTGCTGTGTGCTCGTGCTGGGTCCGATTTAAGACGATCTTACTGCCGACGGAGAATATCCATCTGAGAATGGTAGGTCCGGGACCGTAACTCGTGCGTTTTATAACGTTATAACGTGTCGAACTATCACTTGATCATGACAACCCCATGTAGTAACCCGAACATTCTCGCTACCAACCGAAGAGCATTATTCCGCGCAGTTATAGGTGTGAAAACCTGAACGCCACATTCGCGATACACATGTCTACATTGCATATCGCGCTGACTCATGGCTGACTTCAATCCGAGCCTAAGGCTAGCAGCTGGTGAACTGCTACTGCTCACTTTCCCAGAATTACATCGTCATTTGATTGGAGGGAATCGTCGCTGGCTTTTCCTCTAGCGCATCCCATCTTTGAAAAAGCTGATGCACAATATCAAAGCGCCGCGCACGGAATCCAACCTGTAAGACCAACATATCCGACCCCCAGCGCTTTGTTTCAGCCTACATAAAAGTTTAAAGTGCGCACTTTCTGGCGAATTTGGCTCGTACGTGATGTTTGTCGGTACACGAAAGAGGATATTCTTCGCCCTTGGCCGCATGCAGTCGGCAGTCCCCAAGCCGGTGACCACCGGATTCTAGGTCCAAGCACTCAAACGGCTCTAGAATTTGACTCGACCGCCTGACTTGACATTTTTGGGCGGTAAGAATGTTTGGGATGTTGAGATGAGTTGGACCAAGAAATACAAAATTTCACAACTTTCTCACTTTGTGATTGAAAAACCTCGTCTCTTCCATATTTCACTTTTATACGCAGGTAATCTTCAAGCGTTATTATTTGAATTTTTTATCAGTCAACGTTGAGCACGCTACCACTGTTGCAACCGGTTCGCATCCCTACCCCGTCATTCCTCCTATCACAAGGCGAGCAAGGGGACTCAGTTTGTGGTACTCTGCAGCGGAGTTCGATCAAAGGTAGATTGGCGATGGAAGACGATATTTTGTTATAAACCCCATCATATTACAGAATGACTATAGTTCCCTCGTCTGCCAAAGCCCAGCAGACTGTCTACTCAACTGGTCAAACACCGGACGACATAAACGCTCTGATAAATCTTGCCTTGCTATCTGGCCAAAACCTCGGCAAGGTTTCTTTACCACCTGTTCTAAAAGACCCGAATTATGTCCCCCCCACATATAACCAAAATGTCCTAAATGGGTTCACCATAGCGACTACAACACTGGCAACCGGTATGGTTGCCATACGCTTTTACGTCAGAACAAGGCAATGTCGCTGGAGATATACTATGGATGATTGGTGTCTCCTCGTAGGATACCTGATGCTCCTTTCGCTATGGATCCTCGTTCTTGTTGGTGTCAATAAGTTCCAATGGGCTTACCACACCTACGACATGAAGTTGTCCTCGCTATTATTCGATTACAAGCTCCTCTACGTATACGAGGTCATGTTTACCTGGTCTTTGGTCATGGTTCGACTATCTCTCCTCTTTTTCTTAGGAAGGTTATTTGGGGAAGCATCAAGGAGTTTCCGAATTCTAAATAACACGTTGATCGTGGGTAACTTTGTGTTCGGAATTGCTTCGACCTTCGCGTATACATTTCAATGCTCCGATATCAAAGGGGCTTGGGATATTTACGTCAAATTCAAGACAGGCTGCAAGCCGTTGTATATTTACTACCTCATTAGCGCCTTCCAGCTTGCATTGGATCTTGCGTCCGTTTTAGTACCAGTAAGGCTGGTTTCCAACCTTATAGGATTGAACTGGAAAAAAAAGATTGAGGTACTGGCCATGTTTTCGCTGGGCTTAAGGTGAATTTGGTTCTCCAAGTTGAAAGAAGACAACTTATTGACCGTAATTTTAGCGTTTGTGTCGTTTCCATAGCAAGATGCTTTTATCTAGCGCCGGTCGTCGACAGCTTAGACCAGGCTGGTAAGCAATTGAATCTTTTTTCGCATTTTAACCGCACTGATCGCTAAGGGGTTTTCTTTAGATGCTACCGTCAGTATCACAATTTGCTGCCAGCTCGAAGGCACATTGGCCATCATCGCTGCCTGCATCCCGGCTGCACGTCAACTTTTCGCCGGCCTCTCACATGAGCCTAAAGTCGTGCACATCACCAGCAAAGTAATGAAGTCCTTCCGCTCAATGACCAATACTACCTCGTCAACATCTAAACATGAATCTATAATGCTCAACAGTCAGTCCAAACATCAAACCGGAACCGGCGGAGGAGCTGGCGACCACGAGAGTCAGTTATCGCACTCCCTTTACGAACATACTGTCGGACCAACGGAGTCGATGGCGCGGGCGGTGAGCTGGGAGATGAATATCAGCCAGAGCCCACGAACAGTGTACGATGAAGATATCGAAGCAGCATTGGCTACTGCTGGCGGTAAATACGTTGGAGCAGATGACGGTGATAAGATTGCTGAGATTAACGAAAACCCCTGGAACCGACAGGCGGTGCCGGGGAAGAAATACAATCACCAAATATCCCGCTACAGTCCGGCATCAAGTCCCTCCGAGTCTGAGGGTGACCTTCGAGGAGCACGACCGGTATCGCCACTGAGGTCCACACCCATGCTTGCCGTGAACGATAGGCCCGGATTGCAGATGCAGCCGAGTTTCGAGACGGCAAACAGTGCTAGTGGGGTGAATTCATCCACAAATAGCCTGGAACTGAGCCACTGGGATACACTGGAAACCGATCACCACCCAATGCCACTTACGCCACGACCCAGCAGCAGCGGAAGATCAAATAATGACTGGAGGGAAAGTGTGCAGATTGATTGAAGTTAATGTTCCTGTTTCTCAATGTATTTATAGGAGTCCCTGGCGTTTCAGGAATGCAAGCGACATGGTTGGAGTTAATTGTGTGAAGATATGCTGTTTTATTTATTTAATAGACGATGCGAAACGGAAAAGTGCATTTATAAAAACATTTTGTGCATAAATATCTTTTGGGCACGAGTTTCTCGGAAAGCTGCGCGTTTACGAGCTAAACAATATAGATAGACAGCACGGCTACTGTCTAAATCTACCTGGAAGTCCCTCTCGAGCCCAATATAAATTTCTGGTGCAGATATGACTGTCATTTATTCAGAGGAGCATTTGAGCTTTACGACTTAGAGAACCAAAATAATGAGATAGGCAGAGAAAAGTTGCGGAACATCGGTGCGACTTTTAAAAAGTCTCAATATATGTATTAAAGAGACGAATGAATGAATGATAAAGTCCAGACGTTGAATTTGCTTGGGTGGCGATAGCAGGTCGACGGAGTGCTGCCATTTAAACTCTTCGGTTGCGAGACAGTCCAGTTGTCGTGTTTGTCTTAGAAACCCAACACGGCAACCCAACTGCTCCTCGAACCGGCGCGCCTCGGCTCAATCGAGGCGCATCAAAACATACTCGCAGCGAGCCGAGGATGTGAGAAACGGCTTGGAGACAGCTCCAAGGTCGATATAACCACCCGCCTTCCCTCCCTTCCCTCCACTGTTCTAGATCCCCATAGTCACTCTCAATTTGTCACCATGTCTAATATCTCTCCGATCCAATCCCTCTTTTCTACCCCTGGCAAGGTTGCTGTCGTGACCGGTGGCTCCCGTGGCCTGGGTCTCCATGCTGCTACCGCTCTCCTCCTCTCCGGCTGCTCCAAGGTCTACATAACCTCTCGTAAATCTGACGCATGCGAATCTGCTGTCGCGGCACTGAATGCAACCAAAGGCATCAAAGGGAAAGCCATCTCCGTTCCTGCTGATATATCTAAGCCCGAGGAGATCACGCGACTAGTAAAGGAGATCGAGAAGAGTACTGATCATGTAGATATTCTGATCGCCAATGCCGGTGCTACTTGGGGTGCCCCTTACGGGACCTGGAAGAAGGAGTTTTGGGATAAAGTTATGACCCTAAACGTTACCAGTGTCTTTCTGCTGGTACAAGAGTAAGTTCCGTCTCATTCAGTGGGAAAATTGACAAAGGCTGATACGATATCGTTGGTAGGATGACTCCGCTCCTTGCCAAAAATGCTACCATCACAGACCCTTCGCGTGTCATTACAACTGCTTCAACAGCAGGTCTCAAGGGGTTCTCTACCGGCCCGAACGCTACTTACTCCTACAGCACCTCCAAAGCCGCAGTTATACATCTAACGAAACATCTTGCTGTAACTCTTGGTCCTCAACGCATTCTTTGCAATGCTATCGCTCCCGGCTTCTTCCCGTCAAAGATGGCGAATACATTAATAGATCTTTATGGAGGTCTAGACGAGTTGGGCAAGAAGAACTTGAACGGGAGGCTCGGACTTGAGGACGACTTTGGTGGTGTGGTCGTTTTCTTGAGCAGTAGGGCAGCCAGCCATGTCAATGGTGTTGTGATTCCGCTCGATGGAGGCGGCCATTTAGTGGGAGACTTATTTAGAGACGAGGACGAAGGACCAAAGGCGAAGCTGTAGATGTGGTATAACGATGAAATTTATGATAAGTTATATATGTTAAACAGTCGCAATCTTGTTGGACGAGCTTTTGTTGTCAAGAATGCGTCAATATGGCCATATGGAGTTCTATAGTATCGATCGAGCAAGAAGCAAGAATATATAGCCTTGCAACAAAACATTTCCATCACTACTGCGTCTGATGCTAGTTTTGAATTCGGGCTAGTATACGAGAGCAATGTTCTGGATCTGTTCTGGGTCCGATGTGAACCGAGATGGCTCTGGGTTACTGCAGTTACGATGGCTCTTGCACTTCGTTGCGGTATATTACATTTCCATCAGTCTAGAAAGGTACTTGGGACTGGGTCACTCCAAACCACCAAAATCGACACTTTCATCCCTTGCAGGCTGCCTCACAGTCGGTAAATCCTCGTTAACGAAATCACCATAGATCTAATGTGAAAATGCTCCACCATGAATCCATTGTTGGGATCCTACCAGTAATTAAAGATCTGGCAGCCGAGTCTATGCCTTCCTAACCCCTACAAAGAACTATATCCTTTGTTCTTAAGCTAGAAACGGCCCTTATTCTGGCTGTCGTAGCTGTGGATTTCGTATGAATATTGGTGTACATGTTTGGATTTAGCAACCGCTTCTTTGGTTTCGAGAACTCGTCGTTGATTTGTAAAACTCTTGCAGGCTTCCTGATAGGCTGAGATCTTGGTACTGCACCGTAGGTGAAGTTCGCAGGGAACCCCTCAACATCACAAATGATTATCTAGTGGCCTAATGATCTGTCGATATGTTCCAATCTTTAGCGAGGTCAAGTGGAAATTTATACAGATATTTAATTCAGTTGGCCAACAATATTTCTGCCAGGTGCATCGTTCAGGTCAACAAAGCTGCTGTTTCCTTGGCTTGGCTACTCTATTAGACTTGTCCGCCTAGTTAGTAATATATTCCGCGAATTCTAGATCGAATGAGTTGCGTCTATCAATATTCTCTGTCAAATTAAGGTTGTAGCTGCCTCTCTAGATCATCCCACCCTTCAGCCTCCGAGCTTCCCCCCTAAAACTCTCTATCTTCTCCAGTCTTAGTATATATAGTAAAATATTGGTCAATGCCATAGCCACCGAGCCATATCTTGCTGTTTGTTCGCTTTGCTACTTCTATACCAAGTCCAGCAGAAATGTAACCAGCTCGTCGATATTTCTACTCGGATGATGATACCACATGTATAAGTGTTTGACGATCTTGATTTTGTGAACCGCCAACCTCCCTGTTCAGCGGCTAGCAGAGACATCCCCCGCATCTTTCGTCACTTGTGAGGCAGGGATGCTTTTCTCAGAGTTCGTAGAAGGTACACTGGCATTGCCGGACGAGACAACTAGATGTGTTGCAGGTTGTGAGTCTGTATTGCGGTACATGTAGCCCTAACACCAGATCGTTCGACGGCTTTCGGCTCGAACGCTTGGGAAATTAGCAAGTATGAAGGATGCATGTCTTCAAGCTTTGCTTATCTTATTTATTGTTTGGTTTCCCCCCAGGATTTCAGCCGGATTCCTTTCCCTAGGTTCGTATTGGCATGTAGCACGTGCTGTGCAATGGTTAGTTTGATGCCCAAATCCAGGGATCAAATATCGAACTTCTGGGCCGAAATCTGAAATCCCTCCTGCCTAGCGTGCTTGGCCATGGACTACCTATGAAAGTACTTCTTTCTCATAATCCGTACTACGGGGTGTTGACCACTGCTCAAAAGACATTGTACAGCTTGGATGGGAAATGATTTGGTATAATAGTTAAATCGGCAGAAAGTCTTGTAATCCGTTCCTCCAAGCCAATTGAGGATTATTCGCGACGGCGGCGTCCTCATATTATAAGATTCTATGATAAACGCCAATGAAGAGCATGCAACTAAACTAAATCTATATACACAAAACCTTGAACGTGGAGCTTTCAAACCAAATCCAAATGCTAACAGTCGATGAACTTCATACCGCATAACCTTCCAATCATCCGCAATCAGCCCAATTACCTCCGTTTCGTGCCCATTTCAACATTTCTACAAAGCTGCCGACTTTACAGCTACCATACTGTTCCTCCCTACATTCTTTCAGTTTCATCACCTTGTCGTTGACAATGACTCGCACTAATTCCTCGTTTTCGCCTTCGCACTTGAGCTTCTCAACATACATCCGACTGGCGAAGGGGACTAGTTCGGCGGCGTTGAATTTGTCGAACGATTCAAGGTGTACCTTTGAAAGATCACGAATTCCAGCAAAGAGGTTCAACGCGGAGAAAATGGAAGTCATGGTGTTATCGTGGGAAAAATCGGCGTACAGGCCAAGACCCAATGGGAAAGTCGCCGAATTCCCGTCGAGGGTGGTATTTGTTGATGTTGAATCATTCACTGGCGAGTTTGTTAATCGGGAAATTAGCTCGTTGACATATCCGATTCCTTGTGTTGGTCCAAGTGGGTTGCCGGGACCATATCCGTAGTATTTGCCTAATGTTAGATAGTAGTTGTACTCCATAAACTCGTTATGGCTGAATATGTCACAGAACTTGGGAAGTGGATTACCAGTAGGTTCTGCGACTGTATAGAACGGACAGAGCGACATCAGATTGATGACATCTTGGGAGTTGATATCCGCTCCAGGGATTTTTTGGCTAAGCCTCTTGACGATACGAGCGGTGAAATGAGCTGCGTACAATGATTGCGCCTCTGCGCCAACCTTTGAGTACTTGCCATCTTCGAATTCGCGACAGGTGCCATGATCGAGCGTGTTGTTGAAGGTTGAACCTTCGTAGATTACAACAGGAGGTGGAAACGGGGAAACGGGATTTCCGGTATTTCGGGTTTTCTCGTCAATGAAACCTTTGGTGAAATGGGACCCAGAGTCTATGACACGCTGTTGACTCGAAACTCTCATGAATGGATTATTATCCTTTGTAAGAGATTTATAGTGGCGATAAAACTTGACACCAGAGTTGTACATTTCAATTTCGCCGAATCTGGTTAGCTCATCAAAACCGAGCGAGTATTTGAAAGTTTTGATGAAGGCCGTATTTTTGGAGTAAGAGGTGGCATGCGATTGGATCTTTTCAATGGTGGCTCTGATGCCTCTGCTAGCACCTTCGGTGGGGTAGCGGGCACCGTGACGGGAAAGAACTATATATGAGGTGATGAGATGAATGGATTGAGTAGATTCAAAACTTGAGAGAGGACACACACTTTGAGCAAAGGTGACTTTGCATTCGCTGCTGATTTTCAAGCCTTTGTGGTCCGATTCCAGCGCAAAATACGGAGTATAAGGCCCCCAATAGCGACTGATATCGTCATGGCAATGATACCCTTTATCTATTGAGTCGCAGGCTCGTCTCTTCGAGATGGCTCTTCCGGTGACTCTGGATCATTTTGTTAGCTTTTGGTCACCAGCAGCAGGGCAGAAATGACACGTACACCTCGGTCAGAAATACCATGGGCGTGATTAGCCCCCAGATGAACATGTTGGCGGTGAAGACGACGAGCGAGACGCAGTCTTCGTTCTCGTAATGCACCCGATTGTTCCTTTCCGTGTAGCTATAGCTCGATATGCAACTTCGTCTCCAATTTGCGATAATCAACAGTAGCGCTACGAGCAAGATGGCCGATTTATACCATCGTGCTCGTAGCTTGCCTGCCCGGGGCTTGAGCTCCAACAGTTTTCTCATCGCGGGTTCGAGTTGTATCGCTATCGGCTGGTGATTTGACTTGTTGCGATGATGGGTGTTGACGGGAGGGAGATACGCCGAGGATGTCTAAAAACAGGGCGGCACAAGCTCAAAATTTGTGCAGGTCGCCAGACGTCATTCCGGTGATAGGCAGGGACCAGCAGCACGGTCCGGAAAAGGGTGAGTCCGGGTAATCCAGCCAGTTACCGTCTACTCGAAAGGCAAGGCCCTGTGTGCGAGCTCGTCCAACTCGGAAAGGGGCACCAGTTGCGTGACGAGGGGATGCAATGGCCTCCAGGAAGAGTGTCTACCAGGTCGGGCGGCAACGTTAGCGAAGTCGCATCAGAAACAGCGAGGGTTGTATTCTACCACCGACGAGTGTGGTTGTACTGGCGGAGTCTTGTTCCGGGGAAGGCCGTAGGACCTGCGGCCAGAGAGATCGATCGTTGAGAGTGGAGATTAGGTGAAGGCTGGGAAGCGAGGAGGGTGGCGCACACGCGCATGCGGCACCACCGCGAGGCAGCTGGCAGTGCCCGTCGACTCTGAACGTGACCGCGACATATTCGCTGATTGGACGTTCGTTGTTGTTACCTATCCAGTAACTACAATTGTAAATATATACAATCGAGCACGAACGACGGACGGGACCACATCTCATTCGCTCTCCCAATGCATCAACGGCGTCCTTTTTAGGCTTCCAAGTCTATCGAGACGAAGCTTGAACTGACGCCCTGCCCCCCCTCCAGTTGAACTTCTGAAATCGTCGAATCGGCCAATGGAACCGCTCTCCCGAGAAACGTTGCACTGAAATGGCCAATTGTAACTTGTCTGGCTCGCACAATTTGAAAGTCGTGCCTGCATTCGAGGCTGCTCCGACCTTCCCAACTCCGCCATCGCAACCCTTGCCAGGCATACCAGGGTCAAGAAAGGATGGTTTGTTCAATAACCACAAACGACCCGCTTCCCGCACAGGTCTCCATCAAGTGTCATGCTAATCGCGACAGACCAGGCACGGGTTTTCGAACCTGGACGCATGCTTCCACGCGAGGAACACCATTCGCCCTCTAGGTTCTCTCATCCTCGTCCAGAAATACCTCCCCGCCATGGCGCCATATATGGTTATATGCACCATATTTTTATTTCCTCACCGTTTTGTGGCTCTCGCAGCTAGCCGGCTAATCACCAAAAGAGTGTGCAGCTCTTATAGCCGGGTGCCAATGTCCGAAGGATTTCGATCATGGTCCCTGGTGACTTACCAGCCTTGACAAACGGACCTATATAAAGCCCTCAGATGGTCCCTGGTGATATCGATACCCACACTTCTCTTCCCAGCCGAGTCGTGCAATCCCTCGTTACACCGAAATTGCCAGGTCACACTCTCCCATAGAGCGCAATGGTCAACTGCTGGGCCTTTTCGTATCTCCTGCTGGCGGCTAGCAACGTTGCCGCGTTTCCATTCACCAAGAGATCAGAACCCGCATCGGATTTTGTCAATCAAACGGTATGCAACAGCAAAACTCATACCTACCGAGGATTGACTGGCTACGGCTTCGTCCCAAGCAACGGAAGAGATAAATATGGTGATACAGTTAGCATCGGGAGCAGCATCAGGATTTCGGGGTGGACATTTGATAAAAGCAGCGGATCTTACGCTGCTACACTCTGGGGGTTACCGGATCGAGGATGGCATGTTGTTTTCTTCAAACTCCACGACGGATCAATCGATTTGCGAAAGCTAACACCAATACAGGAACATTGAGGGCACGACAAACTTCCAGCCCAGGGTTCACAAGTACGCTATCTCTTTCACGCCAAAGTCTTCCTCCCCAGCTCCAAACCTCGAGTTCACCTACCTAGACACCATCCTTCTAACAGATCCTACCGGAAAGCCCTTGACTGGTCTTGACCCTAATACCGTTGTCAAGATTGAAGGGTTTCCTGATCTGCCAGGAAGCCTCTACCCAGGCGATGGATGGGGTGGCGAGGGACCGGGTGACACTCGTGTCAGTCTTGACGCCGAAGCTCTTGTCCTCGCAAGTGACGGCGGTTTCTGGATTTCAGACGAATATGGGCCCTACATTTATTCATTCTCCTCAGAAGGGAAGATCCGAAAAGCCATTCGCCCACCAAATGCCGTCTTACCACTTCGCAACGGCAAAGTCGATTTTTCCTCTGATAATCCACCGAGATACAATCCATCTCTTCACCCTTCCCCTGTTAATCCTACCCAAGGCCGATCTAACAACCAGGGGCTCGAGGGCTTGACCGCCTCGTACGACGGACGCTCTCTCTATGCTCTTTTGCAATCTGGCGAGACCCAGGAGGGCGGCCTAGAAAAAACCACTAATAGGAATGCCCGTCTTTTAAAGTATGATATCAGCGGTACCGAGCCGAGATTTGCTGGCGAGTGGGTTGTTCCTCTTCCCCAATTTTATGATGTAAGCTCTATTCTCCATACTTTACCAAATACATCACCTCTAACCGTATATCGCACAAGCCCAACAAATCAGCAAAGAACAATCCTCGCACTGCCGCCCAGTCTGAACTGCAATGGTTAGGAGATGATCAATTCTTCGTTCTGTCTCGCGATAGCAACTATGGTGGTGGTGGTTCCGATGGAACTCAGTCGTACTACCGCCAAGTAGATGTCTTTGATATCACCGATGCTTCTAATATCAAAGGTCAATATGATGGCTTCAATGACAGCATTACCGTCTCTGCATCCTCAAAAGTATTGAAAGATGGCATTGCACCGGCAGCATATTGCTCCTTCATAAACCTCAACCTGAATAGCGAGCTCGTAAAATTTGGACTCCACAATGGGGGGGTCCGTGATGCCGGTCTCCTAAATGAAAAATGGGAAGGGCTTGCTCTGGCTCCTGTTGACGGAAAATTTGGTGATGACGACGAATGGTTCTTGTTTGTTTCTAGTGATAACGACTTTATCACCCAGGAAGGCTATGCCGACGGTGGAAAGATCACGTTCAAAGATGCAAATGGCTGGGCATTGAACAACCAGATTCTTGTGCTTAAGATAAAACTACCGGAGCATTCCAGACCATTCGCCAGGACTGGGGATGGAAAGAATGGGTTGGCTGTACCTTGAATGGCTAATCAATATCTCTTTCCATACATAATATGGAGACATCAAGATTAGAATATGGCAATGGTAAACTGGCCTAGAAGAGCACCTTATCTACAGATAGATCTGCAGGTTATTCTATGCAAAGCTTCAGGTGTATGTTATCAAATCAGTATCAAAGCGAGAAGCAACTCATTCGAGTTCACAATAGTTGGTTAGACGGAACTGAGAATAAAAAAAATGATCCCCTGAATCGGTTGAGCCAAAATAATTATAACTGTCGTATATCACATGATGATAATGCTAGCCGCGGTACGCGGAAATCTCCCAAAAGCCAGAGTTGATTAACGCTGCAACGTTGCCAGCACCATACCCGCGCCCCATTGTTGGTGTCTATCCTGTATATATAGCACATACTGTATGATTTACTCTGGAGCGTTATGAACGAGGCCTCGAGGGTGAATGTGTCGGCTAAGGACAGTTGCGGAAGGGGGCTCATGATCTCAACACGTATTCTCCAAACGTTACCTGCGAGGCTCACCAGTAATTCTTTTAGCAGAAGCTGTCTGTGTCAATGGGTGCAATATTAGGAAATAAAGTATTTATTTAGGTTTGCATTATTCGTATTTCGCGGCGTTCAATTCAATGCCATCAATATCTGCTTTAGAGGTACGTTAAAGCAAAGAGGTATAAAGATATGAAGAGTATAGGTCATCACAGTGTTGAAAAAGTTGAAATGATACACATATTGAGGTAAGTCTTGGCCTGACGAAAGTACCATCATTAGCCAACAAATGCTTTTCACAATAGGTCGGCCGCTCAAATGTGAACCTGGCTTGGACCTTCGCACTCTCGTTGGAATATCGTTGAAATTCGAAATGGTCGCGGCCGCGGTCTTTACCCGTTCATCGTTCATCGCGGAGAGTAGGTCTGCACAGTGGGCTAACATGATCTTAATCTTGATTTTAATATTCCCGGCGTGCATTAAATATCTGCATTACATGTGCATTTGCAAACACCCTGGACCTTCAATGCTAGCAAACACCGGGGAATCTGGTTTGTTTGGATCATGCATCATCATATGCAACTGGACGCGCGATCCCAAAAGCTTTGTTTCTCGCCTCCTTCCACGCAGAGGCGGAATTTCCAGGTAGCTGACCCGTGAGACATCTGGACGGAAAACCATCTCTCATGGAATTTGACCAATTTTACTATATTTGTTCTTCCTTGGATGACCTCAGCCTGGCAAAGAGAAACTTGGTTTCTCAAGGTCATTGGAGTTTTCGATTGGGAAGGTCAAGGCATTCGTCAACGGACCAGATTCGGGAATACAAGACACAGCTGCTTGACTATACTAGGGTGTTATGATTATCCCCCGAAATGCTGACTTGCGCGTTCTTCCGGCATTGAAGGGCATCTAGGTTCCTTCATCTCTCCCTCTCAGCATGTCAGCTAACGAAATCAATCCCGCCCGGCCATCGAAGGCTTCATCAAATTTTAGATTCTTCCGACCGAACATAACGCATTCCGACAAATCCTTCGAGTTACCGTTCCTGTCACAAGCAACCTCATATCAACATGTTGCGGAGGTCTCTCAGAGAAGTGGTGGTCAAAGCCCAGATGGCCGGAGTTCGCGCACAAAAACTTCGATATTCAAGACGGAGCAGCATCGCCTAAAGTACTCAATTCTACATGGGAGCAAGCCCAAGAGGACTGGCGAAATCATATTCCATTTCTTCATATCTTTGATCGCGATAATATTTTTGGTGTTGCCGATTATTGCGTACAAGCTCGATGGAGAATCTGTTGACGAGAGCGAAGGCGGTGGTTATGGTGGAAGGATTATACGACTCATTCAATACGTGAGAATAACCCCCGCCTCCAAATTTAATACGCAAATGCATGCACGCGCACTACGGCCTCTGCTTATTGTACTCCAAAAATAGGGACCAACGATATTTCCCATCATTTTCGCGGCCATCACTGGTCACTTTCTTCGGTCCGTTGCTCTTCGCCTCGCTGAACGCGGAACCACCCTTGAAACGCTTGAACAGCTCTCTCGAAGTGTCACGATAAGCAGCACTGTCACTACCCCTTACCTCCTCAGTTCATACAACTTTCTCACCGGAGTTCTCGTCTGCTTATGGGCTGTGTCTCCTATCGGTGGTCAGGCGTCCCTTCGGATTCTCAGAACTGCATTTATTGAACAAATGAGTGACATAAACGTCAACTATCTCGACCCGTTCAATCAGTCGAGTTTTGTAGAGGCAGGTGCAGACGTGGGCCTCTCACTCACTCAAACAAACAGTATATATGTTTCTAGTCTTCTTAGCTCCGCCCAACTTAAAGCTAGTCCTGTCGATTCTTGGAGGAACATCAAGATTCCACTGCTAGAATCCATCGAAGGAAATTCGACAAAGCAAGATGGAGACTGGCATGATGTACCGCGAAGCAATGTGACGTACTCGTCACTGCTTGGAAACCCCATCAGCAACCTCACGACCAATCTCACGGCAGTGATTCAATCTGGGTATTCAACCATCACTTGTTCCTTCCTGGAAGTAATCGACCCCGATATATGCGACGATGGAAAGTCCACTGACTGTTTCAACACGACAACGCCGAAACCTGCTGAATGGAAATTTCCAGCACACCCAACAGCCGAGGACGAAGCAGCAGACGCGGAATACATCGTGTTTGGGTATAACAGGACACAGACCCAACTCAATATCACGGGTTACGATAGAACCACTCCAATGGATATTGTCGTCCAATCACGAGGGGCTGGTGGTACTTCTGTTGGTCACTGTGTTCTCTCCCAAACGTTCGTAGAAGTTCGGGTCGATTGTCTAAATTCAGCCTGCCGTGCATCCCGAATGCGCCGCATGGACTTTGGTCCCCGCCGCCCACCACTTTTTGTCGATGCTCCAGACTTTGTAACAAACAACTTTTTCCGGTGGCTCGCATTGGTAACCCCTCCTGGTCACGTGGGATACAGTAACCCCAGTCAGCTCTATATCCTCTACCCGGATGACCCATTATCTATGCAAACCAAATGGTTTGACATAGCGACGGCAGGGAAGGAGCAGTTTGGTATTCGCCTGACACAGCTGTTCAACACATTTTTATCTTCCAGCTACGGGGGTGGGATGTTCCTGGGGTCCATACCCATAACTCAAAACAGTTCAAAGCTATTTGGAGGGCAATATGTCGCTTTCAAGACCTCAAAAGGTACGAGGATTGAGTTAAAGCATATATACATGGTTCAGAGACCATGGGCAGGAATTACATTGCTTGCTAGTCTATTACTTTTGTCCATGGGAGTCGCCTCGGCTATCGTTGGGTTCTACACGCTTGCACCGGATATATTGACGAGCTTATCCGCATTAGCAAACGAGAGCCAGTGGTTCGACACCATTAAGGAGGGTACAACTCTGGATGGAGATGATAAGGCGGTAGCCCTAAAAAAGAGGCTGGTAAGATTGGGTGATGTGAAGAGATTTGATGAAGTTGGCTATATCGCATTGGGGACTATAGATACAGAGGTCGGCGGGGTGGGAGGCTTGAGCACGGATAGGGTTTATAGATAAAAGGCATCTGCATTGCCACCGGCGTTTGGATTAATTTGGAGACATACTAATCATTAATAATAAGATATAGTTGTCTCGTCGAATACCAGAAGCTTTTTGTGTCTGGCTTCTGGGCTTCGATAAGACAAATATATAGTTCGGATATAGTTGAGATTTCGGATATGTGTTAAAGTTATTTACAGAAAGTTACATATGGCGTTATCATTTAGCATCCCAAATTTCATCTGCACTATCCAGTTCATCAACAAGGGCAACCTTTTTCAACACGTCATTAGGGTATGTTGCGCCGTCGACCTGCTCAACATCCTCCAGCTGGGTTTCCTCTGTGTCCGAGATGTCGTTTGGTGGTAGTGTGGTGGCAGATGATGCTGCTAGGCTGGACATGTTTGAAATTTCGGAATCTGACTCTGATTTGTCACCACTGACGGTCACATAACCTGCCAGTTCCTGCATGGCCGAGTCTTTATACGTCCTCTCGATTGCTAGGTCTCTAAAACGTTTCATTCCCTTGTGTCTTTGCACCTGCCAGGCAAGCAAAGCATGAACCAGATTCCCTGTCGTGCAAATCTGCCCCAATGCGACATTATAAAATTTGAGAAGGTCAAGGTCGTAGGAAGTCAATTTTTTTACTCCTGCCGGGTTGTTCACCTTAAGGTCCATCCGCATTTGAATCTGATGGACTTCCCCTCTTAGTTTAACTATACTATCCTTGGAGAGGGCTTTTCTATCGTCACCAGCCCTGAGGCATTCTTGGATGAACAGCTGTACTTTTTCTTTCTCTTCGTCTGTATCGACTATATCGCGTCCGGTAAGAGATAAAGGTGACTCTTGCTGCAGCTTTTTGTGGGCGAGTTTCACATGAATCATTGCCAGAGACCATTCTTTAGCCGTTCTACTCCAGCTTGCGATAGTCTCGTCGAGATCTTCGTCGCTGATCGCAAGGATATCGTGGAAGAGAGTCCACAGACTTATTTGCCTCGGTCTCATGGTCTCGTTACCCCAGGGGTTCTTCATAGCCATCATTTCTGGTCTTTTGCCTATGGAAATGGCCATCATGAATGTCGCTGTTGTGGCGGCATTATCTGGCTCACGGAGCATCTCGCAGAGATGGTAATAGTAAGACCCACCAATCTTTTTCTTGTTCCGGAGCATCTTTGGTCCGTAGAGGTTGAAAATCTCGAGGGCGCAAGCAATGACGTTGCAGTAAAGAACTTGCTCGTAGCAATAGCAGGCAGACTGCGAGACCAGCATGGCGATGACATGGTCAGAGTGAGTATGAGTACCGGACGGTGCATCCGTAGCGACTGTACGGCCTTGTTCCCATTGGTCCAGGGTTCCCATGATTGGAACTGTGTCGAAGCGGCCTAAGCCGTCGGATATCGAAACGAGGTCAAAGCCATCGTGCTGTGGAGGGTTGCGGATGTGATTTGGATGAGTGCATTTGACGGGCGGAGAGCCGCTTACTGTTGGCGGACACATTATATTGGGTTGAGCTGACAAGATTGAACAGGGAAAGAGATCCCAGTTTCTCAGATAAGCTATGAACGAGCGTCCTTTTGCTCTTGAGAGGCATAGAAGGGAACAAAGTTCCATGTGCGAGAGGATTTAAAACAGACTGAACAAATTTGCAGGATTTTTTAACGGGAAGGACTCCCCAAGAGGAATGCCAGGAGTGTAGTGGACCAGCAACTTCAAGACAACGCTACAAACATATATAACGTCAATGAAAATAGTTCTTTGTTCCTCAAGAGTGCTACGAAACGGATGGTTGGCTGTGGCGCAGTGGGTCTAGTTCATGGCCTTCCAGCTCGCCTGGAGGGTCCTAGGGAAAGTGCAAGGCATATATACGTAAACATTATTTTCACAACTGGACGACATGTTAACAATCGCACAGACTGCTTATTTCTGATATACGCAATGAGGCTCGGTCTCTTTTCTTCAGACCCCGAACGTTCGAACTTGTGCTCTATTGGACCGATTTTATGTATGCACAAATTAGATTTAGGAGAATGACCCATGCACCAACACGGACGTACGTCGGCAACTAGCAAGCAAAGAGAACAACGCCAAGTATACCTTCAGGATAACTTCATTAATAGTAATGATCTCGTCTTGTGCCACAGAAACTAGGGAGTGGATAGTATATTGTGTCTCATTGCTTGAACACTAAGACCTCAGAAGGCCAATAAAGAAATGTGCTGATTGATTGAAATGACAACCATAGCTAATTGCATTACGGTTTCCAACATGAAGATTGGTTGCATAACTGCCACACACCACTTCAATACAGTACTAAGTGTCAAACTTCAAAGGGCTGCGTTTGTTAACCTTTTCTTGCGGAACATTTTTTTGGGAGGTAATTTCCCTACCGTGTGCACGTGTGGTGTCGAGGATGAAGTAACTTCGACAGTCTCTAGTCGATTGAGGTACTTTTGGGCAAACGATTCTATCAAGCTGATATAAGACGTGGGTATCAGAAGGCTATTGCTTAGCTAACATTCTGTTAATATCTATAGTTAGTTCAGGCATCGAAAGCGAAAAATACTAAGATAAATCGCGTATGACCCTTATGACAAATTAGGTGTGTTTTGGGGCGTATCAATACATCGATATACTAAAGCCTGTAAAGATTATCCATACCTGGCAGACCTCACATTAATATCGAGACTGGTAACGGAGTTCTACGCGCAAATTCCGCCATCAGATGACAACGATCGATGGTTATCTAATCAAAGAAATGATGAAACAGTAATGATTGCCGCAGCCAGATTGTATTCAATAAAACAAATTTGTTTGCGGTTCAAGACCGGCGAAAGTGTATTTACTCTAGGTCCTCAAGCCCCCGGATTGCTTCATCCAAACGGACAACTATAATGCCCATTCCTGCCAATAGCGGGATACTTAACCACCAATATTCAACAACGATAGCCCACCAATCCATCCAAACCACATTGGTATAGACAAGACTTGCCACCACAGAGAGTGTTATGAGCCACTGTTGAGATGTGGTCTGAAAGATGTCGAAATCGAGAAACCAGGCAGAGATTGCAACTGAGGCGATCATGACCGAAAGAACGAAGAATGATTGTAAATAACGGGTTGGAGGAGCACATTCGAGTGTAGGTATGAAGTTGGTATCCATGATGACTTCGGTGCCGGTAGTAGGTTTATCGCCTGAGGTTGTTGTGTGGTCCGTATTTGAATGGGATGGGTGGGATGGATCGCTGACGTCAAGTTTGGAAGTTGATAATACCATATTGAATATATATAATTGTATGAATTGGTATAGGAAACTTTAGAACTCTCTGAGACTTGATCCAGGAATTATTAGTATTTTATATGTGATGCTTTGCACTGATGCAGGAGGAATCTGAAATCTAAATGGTGGGTGTACCAGATAGAGTCAACCAAATATGCCAATTAGCAAATTAGATCCACCAAGGATCCAGATACTTGGTAGCTAAGTACTAACTTACTGAACTGAGTGTCTAGGATTTAGGAAGGATCTGGCTTATTATCATATCTATGTCAAGTTCAAAATAAGGTACAAGCAAGATTTCAAAGGGTTGGTGTGCCATGACGTCGACGTCAAGACCTGTTCTTTGCACACACTTAGACACTTTGGGAACAACGCAGAAACTGCAACATCTCTGCCAAGACCACACACCACCGATTTTCAATTTTAGTATATTTATTTTATTCTATACTACAAGCTATATTCCACCTTTATATGATTTAAATCTAACTGATGAAGTCTTTTAAGGTGTTTATTGCCTGCTGCTATTCTTGTCAACGGGAACCTCCGCTCATTTTGTTCCATGTAGATCATCTATCGCCAGCATGCATAATCATGCATCATCGATCCTCACCAAATATGCCGCCTGGACCTTCGAGACTACACTAAATATTCTCGAGACAGGAAAATTTCTGGCAAATTTGGAAAGTTACATAATTATTTCAATTAGGCCTAGGATCTTCACCAGGTTTCGCTATTAGCGTACCAGCTCATCACCAATGAGGGTCTCCAAGTTTCTCAGCATTTGCCGACTAATTCTTGGACCGCGATATAACCTGATTGCTAAATCTCCGCACTCAAGCGCCCGGGCGCGTAACGAGCGCGTAACGAGTGCAATTGATTACATTTGACCAGTTCTAGATTCTTTTCGTCTCTACCAAGTCCGTGTGGCGGCAAAATGGCTGGACCTGCGTTAAGAGAGAGGCTGGTTCCGAGACCAGCTGGACCTTCTGATCTTGAGAAACTTAACTTCCACTCGTAAGTCAAATACACGGTTTTAATAGGCCTACTGCCTGCACCTTGGGGTTCCGTAGATGCCATGGTAACAAAATACCAATTAATTACAGACTACTACTAAATATGGGGCTATTTGCCCGCCCGAATAGCGGCATCTAGCTTTAAAATGCCATAACTAGAAGGCTGTCGTCTCCACCACAAGTACCTCAGGACAGGGCACCTAGCTCGACCGAACTCTTATCCTCGGATAAATGTTCGAGTGACGCGTATGCCGCACGAGTACAACCCCCTTCTCTGCTAAGCCTTTGAGCGCACTAAGTCTATGAGCGAGGGATTAAAGTCACTATTCGGTTCAAAGGCTGAATCCAGATATGCCGGCCCCTATCATTTGCCTCAGCTACAGTACGATAGTGGTGCAAGGTGGTCTTTTATTTATGTGGATGTTTCTTTACTAGTAGGTCGGAGATTAAAATTGTCTATAGGTCTTGCATATCATATTCTCGACTGGATAGTGCGGATCAATATAATATAAACGATGCGTGCACCCTATCTCATATAGAAAAGGTGTGTTGTTTTCTTAGGTGATCGATGTCGTTCAAAATAAATAAATAAAATGCGCTAGCAATGCGTGATAAGGAAAATGTTAGTAGTAGGGGATCAGTCAATTATGGGTGCTACCCGTGGCTGTCTGTCTAGCTGTTTACTTTATATCTTCATTACTACTACTGAGAAGCTTAGGCTGTTGGGTATTATGGCTCAAAAAACACCTTGATTTCGCGTCGAACAAACAATTGAGTTCCAATTTGATTCAATTATGGTACCAAACCGATCGACATGGCCACACATACCTACACTTTAGGAACTAAGGATGGATGGAATACTGTAGCCGAAAATATTTGAAGAGGAAACTTCATCTTGGAAGGTTACATTACATGTATAGTGTATAGTATTTCATGTATATACTTCATAATTTGTTGGAAACTCCTGATTTTGATACAAATACTTTGTAGAAACATTTCAAGCGGCAACAAAGCATCAACTGAAACCGTATAAGAAAAGAAATCCAAAAAAAAAACTTCCAAAAAAAAACACTTGATTATCCAACTTTCTCTGAATCCATTTCGCCCAAAACGTCACAATCTTGTCAAGTCTATATATAGACTTTTGCGGATCAAAACAAAGATCAGAATTAGAAATGTGCCAACCAAAGTATTATACCTTTCGAGGCTGCAGCCATGTGGAGTTCTCAGGTTTGTTTTCTATCTGCCAAAAAGCTCGTGATAACCCTGACCTGGAAGGCACTTGTGGACTGAGGGAGAATTTGGTGTTTAAACAACACGATGGGAAAGAGGTCTGTGGCGCTTGTGAAGCCGAAGTTAGCCTGGTACCGGTTAGTTAATCAACCAAAACTCAGACGAGAATGAGGAAAGGGAGCGACATGATGTGATAGAGATGTAGAAGTCACAGATTCTCAATGCTTCCACCTGAAAGTTGAAATATTAGTATAAAAAAAAGGCGACGAAACGTTATTCGAGATCCGTTTGGAAAAATCTTACGGTAAATGGGTTAACCGCCTATACACTAGCTATTCACGTCACGTCAACAAGCTGGAAAGATATTTTCTCCTCCTCAAGATATATTATTCCACTTTTTGGATATATTACAATTATTCTATGATACTGTACACGCGTTAAGGCCGTGACAGTAAGGTGATACCGACGACGTAAAAGTACATTTTCTGCCCATAAGAAACCCTATATTTCGCCCACATGTTTTTCCCTTCTCCTACTATATAGTGTCAATAGTCCCAGCAGAAGTGTCGAACTCAAGGGTCAATCCACTTGTCACGGTCGTGCCGTAACGAGAGAACACCAACGCTTCGTTGCCTGTGCATGAAGAAGTTAGTATTACGCGAAATTTTTATATGACCATGTCGGATTACATAAAAGATGAGACTTACCAGATTTGTGTTGAACAGCAACAGTGCCAGCGGTACTGTCTAGGACACTGTAAAAGTGAACCGTGACCTTGTTTGAATTTTCGTAGAGGGTGACAGTGAAATGATAATCGTTGTCGGTACTCCCGTAGGCACTGGCTATATATTCGAACGTGACGCTCTTGGAGCCAGCGGATCCGGAAACTTCATACCAGATACCTTGAACCTGGCCAGCGTTGACAAACAAATCTGTCCAGAATGGAAGTATTGCAATATCTGGAAGTTCATCTGCTTCTAAAGGAAGGTCGGCACCATTGGTATCACTGTCGGTAAAGTAATACCAGTAATTGCCTTCAGAATTTTCGTCAAGCCAGAGTAACTATTTCTTGTCAGCGTTCAATCTCTCTTGAAGATATATGGAACTCAAAGGAGTTACGAACACCATTGATACTGGTAAAAACAAGGTTTGATTTAAACTCGTATAGTTTGACCTCGAAATCGAGCTCGACACGATAGTAGGGGTCATCTAGACTGAATCTAGCAGGCTCATTATCGAAACCAGGGACAGATGTCGGACTGGCAAGAATCAAGCTCGGGGCTGTTATTGTTGTTGTCTTGGTCTGGAGGATGACAGAAGTGACAGTCTCTGTTTGGGTCTTGCTAAAGCTCGCCGTACCCGGGATACCTGTGGCGGTAACTGTTATAGTAGATAACGGAATTGTCAAGCAAGCACAAGCGCTAGAAAGCCGGGAAGGGTCGATAGTTGTGGAAAGAAGGAAATCTGGGGTGGAGATGCTCTTAGAGGTAGACGTTGTTGAAGTTGTCGTGTGGTCGGTGCATCGCTTCTTCAATTTTTCGAAATCGATTGCAGTCTGCGTTTGTATAAAGGTTTCGGTCACAGTGGCCGTCCTGAATTCGGTGATTGTTACAGAAGCAGTTGGCAGTGGCTTTACGCTCTCTGTAATGTATGGCAACCCAAGGTAGTCACTACAAAATGCCAGCGAGTCATTCAGACGTTGGGTAGCTCGAATGTGACGGAGGACATTGTCCGCATTACAACCATCACTTCCCGTTCTCTCCTCCAGGACCGGATGGGCGAACGAAGTAGCTCCAAGAGCAAGGATAGAGACTAGTGAGAATAACATTTTCACTGAAAGAGAGGGTTGGTCGAAAAGCGGGTATTTTAGCTTCAAGGAAGGACTGGAGTTGGGTTGGTATTTAAATTAATGAGCGACTGGAGCTTGTTAAAAAAGAAAAAGACCGAGATTAAAATAGCTTTTGGAGCTGGATATTTCAACCGTAAAAACGACGATAATAAAAGAATGACTGGAGGTCAGATCACACCGCATCCGCAAAGAACCAGAAAAAGAAGACAAGAAGGGTGGTGCTGGATTCAGCTTGCATTTGTATCCCTTCTAAACCTCGTTTCTGGTACGAAATTGGCATGGAATCTTTGTCAAAACCCATATTATTTTGACTTTAGCCTGTGCGCCCAGGTTCAAGCGGCAAATTCCAGCTTTCAGTGTCAACCAAATGTATGGTTAATAGTGGCGTCCTCAGCGTTCTTCGCTTTCTAGGTGACCCTAGTTAAGGTGTGGGCTCTCGGTTCCCCTTAATCTGATGCGCCAAGTTGCACACCGGCTAACCTCATTTTGCAAGGAACCCTACCCCAAGCCGGTTACCCGGCGCCCAACTCGTCTGTTTTCAGTCCCAAGACTCCTGTTTTCCAACACAAGCCCAGCTCAAAGGAACAACTGGCAGGGTTCTGTGGGGGGCTCATCGGCTTCTCGACGAAAGCCTTAAAAACGTGGTAATTTAGGTTGCATGGGGTGGATCCACTCAGAGGAAAGTTTTCAGGGGTTTTTATTTAGTCCCAGAGGATTCCTCTCTGAGCATGCAATACCGTCAGCACATATACCGCATCACAATTCAGGTGCGATGGACTAAAGCAATATTCATCGCGAGGTATATGGTTAACTTGGTAACAGCGACAATGATGATTAGAGTAGACTGATCAAGCGAATAGATTTTGGATAGTACAGATCTCTCGTCTGTGTATTTAGGACAACGTAGTCTCCCTGCACAAAGCACCCTGTCCCGAATTCCACGCCTTTGTTCCGTATATGTGGTTTTGTGACGGACTAGCATTTTTATGCGCTTCTCTGCGAAACCCGTAGCTAGGATGCCGCACTATCACAGCGTGGGCATATTAAGTTTTGAGCCGTACCTGCCAAGCCGTGACCGTGCTTTGGCTCCAAATAAAATTACTAGCAGAGGAATTGCAACACACGTTAGGTGACTGGGTCCAGTGGTGGTCTTCCTGAGGCGTCCGTGCCATACCCAAATATAATAGTAAACGAGCATGGGGGACCATCTCTGTTCCGTTGGCTGCTTGTCGTGTTCCGACATAAATGACCGTAACGCACATTGGTACGGTTACCCCATGTTTACTAAAGCAGGGATTCTGACAGGGTCAGGTAAATCAAATCCCTCATTCTAAGAAAATTCATAAATTCGGGAATAAACAGCTAGGTTATACTTCTCCTATCTCGATGGTTTCAACTTTACATAAGGATGGGTCAGCACCAAAAAATTTAATCTCGGATATTCCCTAGCCGAAAGCTCTCCACATCTGAGCATTCATATCACACCACGATCTCCTCCACACAAAAGAAGGTAGCTAACGGTGTGCCAGTCGCGTGGCTATGACACAAGGGAGAATGCGTTCCCCCGAAAAGGAAGATAAAAATCTTTGGAAACGGGTGATCGGCAATCCGACGAAGAAACAGATGAGGGTAGAAAGAAAGAAATGTTCCATGGGCTGGAACTACGAGGAATACCCATTATGAAAAATTCTCAAAGATCCTAGTCTATACAACTTCACTACTGGAACCCGGCACATCTCCACTTCTTGTACAATATATACGAACTATACACGAACTATACATATGTATGGCCGCCAAATATTCTTAACCGACCCCGTTATAGGAATTGCTATGCCCAACGGTATAGTCGGGTTCAATATAAACGATGTGTGCACCTTTTCCCATACAAAAACCAACGAAATGTGTTGCTTTCTTGGAATCTTCTAGAGAAAGGTAGGTGGCGTAAGGATAGTAATGGTAACGGTATGAGTTCAGTCGGGTTTAAGTGCTGCTAATGACAGCCGTTCTAGTTGAAATATAAATATACAGAGAGGGATACGACATACAATAAACTCAAGCGCAGAAGTCACCGAGACTCCAGTAGTTAAGCTGGCCGGCGCTTTGCAGACCTCATATCTGTTAGCGTGAAACTCATTTGCGGAAGAAATACATTTTACGTTTGTCCATCCCAGTATATTTTCGACGCATCAGATACCTAGCTGATGAGCCATACCTTGTTGTATTCTAGTTTATCACCATATTTTTGCAAGATATTTAGGCGAAGGTCAATCAATTCCGTATGCTTGTCAGGATATAAACGGACCGATTTTGTCATTCTAGATTTTGAGAAGCCCTGTGAGCTTAAAATTCTTAATTATTTCGGATTTAGGAGAGCAATTAAGTTAACTATTTAATTGTGTAATTCAAGAATTACCTGGCTTCAATTCATGGTACCAATACTATTGGGAAAAGATTTTGGCATTATACTGGTGGCTAATCTGGCCGCCACCCCAATATATATTGTATTTGCCCCCTAGATCATCTGGCTTTACTAAGAAGTAGGTTGCTTTAATAAAGTTCAAAATGTCATTTCTTTATTAAACGATTCGACGGAGTGTTTGGGCTGCTTGCCCGAAATATTTTAAGAAGGGTGTTTAAAGTCAACTGGTCACATGTACATAATGTATTTGATGAGTTATAGAGAAAAAATCCCTGAAGACGTTATATATTTATCTGCAAAAACAACCCTACATAGATGGATTAAGGTTGGTAGGTCGGGGTTTGAAGTATGAAGGAGACCTGCAGAGGTGAGCTATACGGGTTGCAGTGACGTCACGTCGTTGTGTACGCATGCAACTTTGCTGAGTTTGTCGTAAGCGCGAAATCTATTGTCCATTCAAGTGATTTTAAATCGGAAGAAACGCTCAATAGCACCCTAAGCCACCTCTAAATGCAGTATATACAATGTTACAAGCCAAATTGTAAGACATCGTACCAGCCAACGTTTGATTTTTCTCTCTCCCGTGGGCAGTGTGAGTGGTTGTTCCCCATCATTCGGTATGCCTCTTCTGGTGTGACATATTGGTATCTCTTTTGACGGTGGGTTTCACTTTCATCTTTCATCGTTTTTAGCTTTGTCTTCAACCTTTGCAACCCAGTCCTGTGGAGTTTCTCGCCGTATGTTGGTTGGGAAGCTTGACTTGCGTTGCCCACTTCGGCAAACGGCGGTGGTTGATCATGGGGTAGAAGTGACTCGTAAGAGGGGAGAATAGAAATAATTGAAGCATTGTTGTATTCGTGCCTTATTCCACCTGCGACCGTAGCGGCCAGACCTCCAACAGTTATGTGCTCCACATATGTTGGCTCCTGTCCTTGGGAGGTTTCCTGGTCCGTCATCACTTCATTTTCTGGAGCCATTTCTTATATCTGGGGTAAGCTCCGCGCCGATTTCGTTAGGTAGGGGTTTTGACGATTATATCGATTCCAACCGGAAAATTTGTGACGACTTATAAGTATGTATGAAATAATCGTTTAGAAGAATATCTAGAATTGCGGTCGAAAGGGAATGCGTCAGACTTGGGCGAGATACGACCCCGATTCAACTTATGTCTATCTGGATTGCTATACCAATATATGGCCGTTAATGGTCGGCTCCAAAAATATGACGAATAAAATCTATTCAGGACTATAGAAGCGATTTTGAGGCTTCTTTTTGGGGTGAGAGGAGGAAAAGAAGGAGGTTAAACCGGTCGCTGGAACCGCTTCAGCTGTGGTTCATTGCTTTGGCTTGGATGATGGCACAAGAACCAACAAGAAGTTACATAATCTAGTATATGTTTCGAAGCAAACAGTTAAGTTGGGGGTTAAGTGTTGCCATTTTGTTCTTACTTGAGGGAATATCTGCAAGCAATCAACCTTCGTACATTCCTCTTCGAGATAAAAAACCTTGGTTTGAGATGAGATTTCTCACCTCGAGCTCCTCACCAAAATAGAAGGAACAGGTCCACATGACTGTTAGTCTGGGGGCATGACATGCAATCTGATCTCCAAGGATCATGAATTGCTAATTCATGTGTTGGTTAGTGTTGCATTTATTTTCCGTCTTGTGGTGGCAGGCGTCCATCTTAAGCCGGAGCACAGGCGAGTGGTGATGATCTTTAGGAGGTTATGTGGGCAGTGCCCACTAAGCATGGTGAATAGGATCAAACTCTATTATATAAGAATTGTTTTCAATCTAAATACTTCTACTTCTTTGGCAAACGTTGAATTTAATTAAATAAAAAGTTGGATGAAGCGATCCCGCTGCTCTCGTTAGATCACAAAATATAAGATACACGTGCTCCTCGCGCAGATTAAGAAAGTAATACATTAATAATAATTGAGCAAGTGATACGGGCGGACTTTGTTAATAACTAAACACAAATTGATTTCAATTTCAGATTTGCTCTAAGACCTGGATATTGTGCGGCCCGCTAGCTCTCGTTTTATCTCGGATAATAAGATTTGTTCGATAGTTGTCTTCGGAGTAAGCATTTCTCCATCTACAGGTTTCCGGGGGGGTTGGATGGATTGGGTGGAGAGGCTTTGGCTCGGAGAACATTGGTAGCAAAGTTTGATGCTGGAAGAACATTTCCTGCCGAAGAATACTCGCAGAATAAAAAGTATGGGAAACTTTCCGCGCGTCCAACCTTAGCGATACAAAGCTAAAATACATACGATAAGGGCCAGAATTCGACTTACCTGCCTCCACATTTTTTAAATGCACAACCTATCTGTTTTGTATTCTTCCATACTACTTGTGTGAAATGACCGGTTGCACTGGAAAAGCCTGGTTGGCTAAATTTGTACTGCTTGACTTCGTCATACCATCTGAGAAAAGTTAGCAATTCGTGCTTAGATATCAAAGAGTCTCAAATGTGATATCCCTACAAGAAAGCGTAAAAAGCGGGATTTGTGTATGTGCCGGCCGCGATATTTTCTCCATACGGATTGTTTTTGGTGTGGGCAAAGGTGCATGCTGATATAGACCTTGTAGCTGCGGCGGCTAAGGTGCTGCTCCACGTAACGGCGGCGACACCATGGTGAGCTCGCCAAGCGTTGTGATAATAGAGCATTTGCGATTGAAGGTCACCAGTCGCTCTAGTTTGAACGGCACGTTCTTCTGGATTCGGTGACGCGATAGAATTCTCACTTCTAGGACTTAATCTAAAGGTCGGGTTGAGAGAAACTGCAGTATCAACTCGTTTATCGTTAGGAATGGTAACGGGAGAGGACAAAATTGGTGACAGAAGAAATGCAAAAAGAGAGGTGTGAATAATCTTCATATTGATAATAGTGCTTCTATCCGTTCGTGCTATTTCTTTGAAAATGGTAATTGAATACTGGCAGATGGAAATATTTGAGAAGTCCACCAGCGTCCTCAGTCAGGTTCTTATATTCCTAAGGGGCGAAACTTTAGAGGTAAAGTTTGTTCTCTGACTTAGTCGATAAGATTTCAATGGCGATATTTCAGCCGTATACGTACAGCCTCCCGCGGATCCCTAGAACAAGTTGCATTCAAACAAAATCTAAGTGGCGAGTAGCGACGGAGATTCTGGAAGCCAATCGACTTCTGTGCAGGCAAACCGGAAGTTTATGCGAGGATAAAGGGTCCCATAGCTTCCCAAAGTAGATCTTTGCTTAGAATACTTCCCTCAGCTCCATCGAAAGTCATACTAAGTCATTCAAGTTTACTGTCGACAGATAGTTAGCGGTCAAAAGAGTCGTCAGCTGGGGGTCTAGCCAACAGCCTGAGATCTTCGGCATGCAAACGAAAACGTTCTGGCTAAGGCACAGTCATAGCCACTTTAGTACTGGTGATGAAATGTGTTCGAGGCGGCCACACATGCCGGCCTTGCATTCAATGATGTTGTATACGACCATCATGTCGTTGTGTTGAACTTTCTCAGGTACCAACAAGCTTGATCTAACGTTGAACTTTATGCCGAAAACGGCCTCATGATGATGTTTTCTCGCTGCTCAACGTTTCCGGAAGCAACGTGATGCAAGGGTGATGACTGAACGAATCGTTTTTCGCTTGATGGCCCTATGAAAGGTCTACTAGCTAGGAACCAGGTTTTTTCAACGGCGGCGGGAGGGCACGACTGGGCTTGAAATGGGAATTGAGTGGTCTCCTCGCTTATTTGATCAGCGATGAGGGATTGTTCCGGTCCGCATGTAGTAACCAAATTTAACGGAATAATACTTTTGCCATCTCTACTCTTGACTTCACTAGATTTTGGCTAGGTCCATATGCGAGCCTTCTCGGTTCGGTGTATTATACTAAGTCTCTGGAAAAGGAAGGTACAGGCAAGTGAATTCAAGGGTGTGCTCCACTGTAATGCAGGCTTGCCCGATATTAGCTTTCTTTTAACAAGAAGAAAAAAGAAGTAAAAAGAAGAAGAAACGGACGATACATTGACAACGAATATTGCGTTCGTTAGCTGTGAATTTGATTCAACGCCACAGCCCCCCTCATCCCCAGCTTTTGGATCCGGCTTCTGCGCTTCTCTTTTTCGACCGCAGATCTTGCTGATCCGCGGTCTTCTGATGTTAAATCATTTCATACAATTCTGACTAGCTATCTCATGTATATGGAGTCAATGAATGGCTATCTCATATTCATTGAGTCTAGCAAGAAGAACCCGTTTGCGATCGGAAAGCCCTAATACTGGGTGGCGGCATGCATTGATGGCTCGGCTGTATATTCCCGCCGAAGCTCTTTCCACTTCTCTTATTGAGGTACCATAATCTATATAATTAGATAAGTCTTGTAATGAGTTAATATATAAAATAGCCATGTTACAAGTTTGAAGAAAAAATATGTTTTTTATTAAATATTCAAGTAGAAGTAGAAGTACAATAGGATACAAAAAGAGACTTGTCATTCTGTGATAGGCAAAGAGCTTTCAGCAATGATTCCGAGCCTTTCAACTTGACCAATATCTCGCTCTACCCTTCTTTTGGTTTTCTCTTGCTTGGAAGATCTTATGTTTCTCCGGATTTGTGAAAGCCAAATTGTCGTAGGTTGGCGAGAAAATGTTCCGGCGGTGCTCCGCAGGGAGCGGCCGTGGCTACGCGCGCCCCTTAGGTAGTGCTTGAGTCTTAAGGTTCCAGTATGTTTTGGCTTGTTGGCTTGAAACTGGGCTTGTGGGAAGGCGAGTTTAAGGTTGAAAGTTCTTTCAATGAATGGGTGGGGACATTCGTTGGAGAGGGCCATAGGGTCCAAATGCTCAAGCGTAGTTTCCCAGACCGAACATTGTTCAGCTGTGTTCGACAGACCATCGCATCGAGAGGAAGATAAGCCATCGGAGAAGCTACTGTCAGATGTTGTCGGCCGTGCATGCGGTGGGATTTGCGGAGTACCGGGGTCCGCAGATACACATCGGGAAGACACAAAATACCCTGAAGTATTACTCTTGACGTAAGGCTGACGCTTGTCGGTTCGATAAGATCCCCGAGTAAATTTAGAAATTATTTGCTCTTCTTTGTCATCCGCCGGATCGAGATGCCATGAGTTTTGTTTGCTCAGCTTTGGAACAGAAAGTAGCCCGGGATGAGCTTTTTTATTTGTGTAAATCGCATTGTCTTCATCTACCTTACCATCCACCCTTTCTGTGTGCAATTTTTCCGAGCTTTCATGCGATAAAATTGAAGCCGAAAGGCCGATTTCACCGCTGTTGCCATTCTGGAACTGATTTATCTTTCGGGACAAGGTAGGCTGTTCAGCAAAGGGATCATCTCGCTCTTTGTTTGGTGTCAATTCATTGGAAAGCTCTGTCAATCTTTCCATCGATCTGACTTTGCGTATTGCCCAAGATTCCTCCCCTAGAGATTCTGGCTGGCTAGCTTGAGTTTGGGAATTGCTATCATCCACATCATCTGCTGCAACCTCGTCTGAAAGTCTGGGTTGATTTGAAGCTGAGAAACTTTGTCCACCACTACCTGTGCGCTGTTCGGGTCCGTAATTAGCCCACTCGAAGCCTATTGATTTTCGTCGATCTTGAATACGTTGAGAGAAGTTTCGTTGCATGTGATTTCGTTGTATAAGCTCATCGTAATGCTGTTGAAGCCGCCGGAGTCTCACATGATAGTTGAATGTCAACGACGCCAAAGCGATAATCAGAATTGCGAAGATTATTACTATTATCCCCAGCACCATGTTGACGGTTTCGACTCCATCTGAAACGCTGGACATTGCAACACTCCAAAGCTTTAGGGATTGACTCGTTGTGAAAAGTGAAGCGGAGTGAACAGATTGAGTATTAGTAGGCGAGACATGACCAAGGGTGAAGGCCGGAACATCTAGATAAATGGAGTTTTATAAGTGTCCATTTTGTAAACACACTTGAATAGGTGTACGTATTATCGGCCGCCACATAAGTGTCTGCCCAATTTGAGGTTTGTGCCATTTCCCTGTTCAAATTAAGAGGTATGTTGTGTGCATGTTGCTACCCCTAAGCTCCCAGGGTTCCTTGGCGATCGTGACCACATCAATAATCCAAGTTGTGCGTTGCTTTTGTCTTGAGGTGATCGATTGTGAGGCAGAATGCTGGCATATGTTCCAACTAACGCAAAATTGGTAGAAGCATTCTTTCAAAGAGGTGTGACTATAGCCATCATGAGCAGTCTTAATTTCCGAGAGAATATTATAGGGTCTGTCTGACCAAGAGATCGGTTTAACAACCTGGTTTCGCTCCATTCTGTCGCTGTTCGTTACCTGTACCCCGATTCAACTCACCGGATATTTATTGAAAATTGACATTCCGTACTGTTGATGTTGCTAATTAACATGGATGAAGCGAACTCTAAAGACCAATACCAGAAGGTTTCTCGGCGCAGTGGCATTTGTGTGCAGTCTGTGCAGTAATTGAGGCTGGAAAACCATGATTGATTTGACTACCAATATTAAGATTTTCAACTCCCTAATATGACAGTTCAATAGCAGCTTGAAAAATATACTTGATAACAGCTTGGTTTCATAGCTTTATAAGCAATATAGAAATGTGTGCTTATTGATATGCTAATGAGCGTGGCTTTGGGCTATGGAGTGACACCTACGACCTCTTCTCCGAATGCTCTGGGGCAAATATATCGCCTTCATTGACTCCGTTGAACCATAGAAGACTATCATGGGTAGTGAATGCACCTCTGGTATTGGTCTGCGTCGGATTGAACATGAGTTTGATGTTATCATTTGGTCCTAGACTGGTATAGACTGTTGTAGGACCGCCATGGGGTATGCTAGCCATCGTATCAAGACCTCCATGTTTGAAATTAAAGGTAGAAAGACTGTTATAAGCGGGGCCGATTTTGAGAAGAAGAATAAGGGCTGAAGATAGAGATCGCATAGCCATTTGCAAGATCAGAGTAGTAAGAACATGAGATAGACTGAGAGCTGGTGACTAGGAAAAATTAGTAGGTGTAGTAGTGGTTGCGAGGACTTACTCTACGAGTATGGCGGAAACTAGAGTGGGCAGCATTTTTCTTTGGGGCTTCTAGAGCCTTTAAAGCTTTTTGGAGACTGTGTGCTAAGCTTGGTACAGGTTACTCCCCCCAAAGTTGGGGTAACTTGATAAATAAAGACGAGCATCCTTAAGGTCGAGACTTTTTGAACTCTCTTCCTTGTGAGTACTTCTCTGAAATTCATATAAATATTTGACGACAAGTGTACGTTAGCTTAGTTGAAAATTGTGCCCACGTCTGATAATTTTGCCCTTAGCTCCTCTAGCTCCGCTTATGTGACTAAGAGTACAGAAGATACCAGGGTGTGATGAAGATCGAATCGTATACGCCCCGATTATCGATGACCGCATTCCTATTTCAATTCGAGAAACGGGATATTGTCTTAACAGCGTATATAATAAAATCCCCGAGCCTCGATGTTGTCCATGCCTGGGGCTACGTTTTAATAAAAAAATGTCCCTGTGCCAATGAACGCTTATGAATATGTGGCCGAGGGGTTAACGCTGATGAAAATGGAAAGAAGGATTCGCTTGGGGCTAAGCAGTCATAAAAGTTGTCTGCGTCCTCATCTTCGCCCTCATCATCAATGCCCAGCCTAAATGTCGACCTTTCTGGTCCTCGTCCTGCCTCTGCGGGTTCTGATTCGCTTGGAAGGCTCTGCTTTATCAGCATTATAAGCCCAGGCATCTGCGACAGAATAGAATGTCTCATTCTAGATGTTCTCCAGCCTTCGGCGTAGTCTTTTGAAGGGTAGGAAAATCGCCTGAGTATATTCGAGGAAGAGCCTTTAGTTTTAGGCAAGTCGCTGCATCGGCGTCTTCACCTTGGTACATTAAGGGTGGTGCTGCTGCGGCGACGGTGGTACAGAAATGGGGTTGGGGTTGACTACCTTTGGGGAAGGTTTTTCGATTATAAGCCCAGCGGAAGAAAAACTTTGCCGAAGGCAGGCAACTGGTCAATATGGAGAGTATTATTTCAATATTATTCACAACTTCGAGGTTGACCCAGTACCCTATACTCCAAAATTTAGATACTCCTGGGTTAGTTGGCTGGTGCGCTGTGAGCTGACATCAAATGAAAGACTTGGAGTTCTGCATACAACTAAAATCCTGCAGGATAAGAATCCTATTCGAAACGAACTGCCAGAGTCTGATTGCCGAAGCGAGAACAGTCCTGGGTGAGCTTAACTTGTCAGCTTGAGCTTAACAGAGTTTTCAAGAAATAGGAAAAAAGTGGCATTTAGGATACTCACAAGAAGCCACAAGCGAGGAGGCAAGATATTTGTAACTTGCGCTTGCTAGATAGATAGCGAAGATGGCTTATCAACGGCGCTGGTGATATGAGAATCAAGCAGTCTAGGGTAAAGGTCGTGGCGCACATCGCGATATTCAAATCCATGGGGTCGATCCCTCGTTGCATGCTTTCAATCAACCTAAATATCATCCCGGGGTGAACTGGATCTAAGAAAACCATGACTGCAGCGATAACAATGAAGTTTACTATTTTGAGAAACACAAGGATATCGCCTACCCTCTGCATTCTCGTTCTTAGCGGGGAGTATAGCCGACGAAGGGACAATAGCAACGATATTCGAACAAGCGTGTAGACACAGATTGACATGAGATCGATAACCACTGCTCTATATTAGCGGTTTATTCTTGACACCTCAAATCTCTAGCTTGATTCCCTTACTTGACCACTATCGATACACACCACCTTTTGGTTAGAGAAGGCTCTTAATTGATCTTCATATATTATAAAAAGGGTTATACCTTATATAATTGAACCAGGCTTTCCATTTTTACATCGTAAACATGCCATCCTGCCTGAAGCGTTATACAGTAGCTAGTCAAAGCAAATGTAGTAATCGCTGAAACCTGGTGGGAACAATAGTTTTAGATCTAGGCAGAGCCAGACAACGATTTGTCCGCTGGGGCGTGAATATTAATGTTAAATTACCAATGATAAGAGCAGAAGCCAATCTTCAATGAATAAATTCCACTGCCGTCTCTCGCGCTGTGTCACGAGTATCTTAACAACGACAATGACTGTAACAAGAAACAAACCGAAAGTGTTCCCAATCACGATACCGAGGTGGGGGCGGATTATTGGATAGTAGCTTGGGTCTCGAAGAGCTGGTGGAGACCAACCGGGTTGATTGAAAGGGTTATCGGTGAGGTTTACCAGGCGGAATAACTGTGAAAGCTCGTAAAGATCTTGAAGTGTTTGTCCAGTGGAAATGTGGAGTTTTGAATTCTGTTGAGACATGGTGGTTCAGGGCCGATCTGCTATTAGGGTAAGCTTTTACGATAGGAGTGAAACAAAGCGTTCCCATCCCTCAAAACTTTCATCTTTAAATATGTGTGAAGGGTATGAAAGTAGGCATTAGTTGATGTCAAGAAAGGTATCAAAATGAGTGATAAAACGGCTAGTTACTATTACTCGGCGCTATGTTTGTTATGTGGTGTGGGTTGATACCGCAGCGGCGAACAATCTTGTAACCCTGCCCATGTTGAACGCCGAGCCGCCCCAGGTGCCTAGGCTTGAAAGGTTTGGCAAACTGCAGTGGGTTATCTCATCAAAGTTGGGGTCACCATCGGCCTGCCGTAAAAATACATTTGAGCAGAGAATAATGACATCCATTTGAAGATCATATTCATTATTATATATGCTGGAGACTGGATTGCTTGCCCGTGTCGCCGAATAGGAGAGGATATGTTTCAGGTTTCGCAGCTTATAATTATGTTTCCGATAAGAACTTCTTATCTACTATTGACTGGTTGAAACACAAAACAGCCAGGAGAAAGAAACTCGGATGCATCCCACGAGAACGCCGACGCGGTAGCCCGTTTGACAATTTAGCATAGATCGGGAAGCTATGACGCGACCGATGATAATATGTGGCTTTATGTCTTTACCTGCCACATTCCCGAATGTGCTTCAGAGTCTCCAAACTAAGGTTTTGTCTGAGTGATTTCCCCCGGGTTGCTCAAATTCGGTCGCACTTCGGATGTCATGTTGCACATGGGAGGTATCAATCTAACTCGACTAGCTGCCACGGGCAGCACTTAAACCCGATTGACCCTTTACCTTTACCATTATTCTTTTGCTGCCCGGCATAGCCGCCCGGCTGCCTCAAGAAGCTTTTCAAAAAAACAACACATTCTGGACTTTTTTATGTATGAGACAAGGTGCACGCATCGTTTGTATTAAACCCGACTATTCAGTCGGGCATATAAGCAGTGATGTAGACGTCACGATGATTGCAAAGCAAGGTTTTATTCTCCAAAGTAATATATTAATATTATTGATTTTTTCTCGCTCAGGCCGGGTTGTTTTCAAGGGTTTTCATAGAAGAATGCTTGATCAATTGAGAAGATTAGTTATTGTAAGCACAATGCGCCGGCGTTTCGGATACCTTCGGCTATAACCACTTGGAGAATGATTTAATTTGCCTTTCGTCATCCAACCCTGCCCGTCACCATTCCCCGACGTATTTCAGAGCTGGCAAAACTTTGTAGCCATAGCAAAAACCCCGAGTTACGAATCATGGAGGTGTCAGCTCCGTCTTTCCCCTCCCTCGGCTTCGAGACGCTCTCTCCCATCCTCTCCTACTCTTCCCGAGGTGTTAACCCTCCTGCTACATCCTCTCTGGTCCCTGATGGCATCCAATACGATTTTGTTATGGTCTGGGGTTGGATGAACGCTGCTCCCCGTCATTTGATCAAGTATATAAAGCTTCATCGCTCCCTGCAACCAGATATCCCGATCGTATTTATGAGCTGCACCACAGCCTCTTGGGTTGGACTCACGGATGCGTTTCGCATCTCCCTCCCCATACTCTACGATTTGGTCAAGGCTCTGCCAGCCAACTCCAAGATTTTTGTCCACGCGTTCTCGAACGGTGGAACAGGCGCTCTTTCTCAATTTTTAGCCTTTTATCGGAACCAGACAGGTGGCGCCCTACCGATCACTGCGATGCTGATTGATTCGGCTCCAGGAGGAACGAAATTTCCCTTGGCATTAACAAGAGGAGTCAATGCCTTCACGGAGGTTGTTAGAAACCCTCTAATCCGATCTGTATTGTACCCATTAATATATCTCCTGGTTAGCATTATCTACATTCCGCCGATGCTGATAGGGATAGAAGATCCTATCAGCAGGATGAGACGGACTTTGAATGACGAGACTTTGGTTTCGGAAGGCGGTATCAGAGGGTACATATTCTGCAAAGCTGATCCAATGGTAGGCTGGGAGGATATTATGGAGCATGCCGACGAGGCCGAGGAGAGGGGTTGGAGAGTTCTGAGGAAAGGGTTCGAAGGCGGTACTCATGTTGGAGGTTATCGTCACCACCCTCAGGAGTATGAAGCTTTCGTCCGACAACTTAGGTTTTCCGTTATTTCGTAGATGTATTTTATTCAAATATAGTTTTGTTATTAAGGCGATTGAATTACATAATGATAGAAATACAACGCTATGCTACTTGATGCTATGCTGTGCACGAAAGTTGAAAGGGCTTTTCTGCTAGGACGCTGGACATACTGATTAAAAGATTAATTTCAGCAGGGCAAGTTGAACTTAAGTTTGCGCGCGGAGGTGGCGATACCGAAATACTTTTCAACATCAGGGCTAGCAGTCGGTGAGTCGAAAGCTGTGAACCAGAATGCTCCAACTATATCGGACCTGCGCCACAACGAGCAAGCTGCGCTGGTATAATATTTCTCCAGGTTCTTGGTGTTTGGATAAGCAGACCCAAACTTGGCTCCTCCAGTTGGCCATCCAGTTTCGCCAACCCAAACCTTGATGCTTGGGTTGACCTGAGTAACGTGAGCTTGCGACCTCGAAACCGAGCCTTCGAAAGTCTTCCCAGCAACGGCATTGGCGGTGGCAACCCCCTCCCAATATGGGAAACCGTTCACGATCGCTATGTCACAAGCTCTGATAACGGCATCGTTGGCACCATCAACCCAAGCTGTCCAGGTATCTGTGTGACCCACCTAAACATAAATTAGCTTTATTCTGTGTAAAATTGGCCTCACTCGGCTTACCTGGATGCCACCGTTAAACTGGCGAACCATGCCCCGAACGTCGTATATTTGGCCCGCCAACTGGGAAGGGTTGATATCCTTCCGGTATAGATCCTCGGAACCAACGCTTACACCAGCAATCCAACCGGTCCCGTATCTCCTAATAGCGGCGAGAAGGGCTGCTTTCTCGTTGTCGAACTTGTTGCCACCTGCCCAGACACCTACAAGGATCTTGATACCACCGATACGTATGGCGGCAGGAACAGCATTGGCAAGTGCTGCTGGCGGTTAGAACAAAAAACTAGGATGACTGTGGAGAGGAACTTTCAAGACTTACTTCCGCAGTCAGCTGAAGAATATAGACGAACAGCATTGAAGCCCTTCCCCCAGCCCTTAATAGTCCTGAAGTCACGCTCCCAGTCCAACCGGGATTTGCAGACCCCCGAGGCTGTGTTGGCTCCAATGCTGAATCCTTTATATGTACCCGCCTCAATTTGTGCTGGGAACAGCAGCAGTGCTGCAACTAAGGTGATAATCGTTTTGAGGATTGCCATGTCGAATTTCGGCGATAAGGGACCAAAAAATTGATGAAAAGCGAATGACTGGCAGTTTCATAGACTGCTGGGCTGTGAGAAATTATTGTTGAAAGGGGTTGGACAGGTTGCAGGGCGCGACTGTCGCGCTATATAAATGGTCATCGTTGTTCCAACTCTCAAAGGAGATTTTGCCGCTTGAAGAAAACGACAGGCCAGCCTTACTTTGGGCAAGGGTTTGGTTGTGAAATTTAGGTGACATTCGTTAAAAGCTAACTAGCATGGCGCACGCTAATGAATTGGGATGCATCTGGGTGCAGCGGTACCATGTGCGGAATATCGCGATGCTACTAATTTTGGGTACGGTTGCGTTACATCGGGGCAGGAGTTACCGACAACTAAGACATCCAAACGATCACATTTTGACAAGCCCGCAAATTATTTTTTTTCGAAGATTCTGGCGAGATTCCTCAACTAGCATCCCCAAGCTTCAAGCACTGCCTTCCGCGGAAGGTCATGCCACCCCTGCATTCTATTCACATCCTTCGTACCCGGTTGAATTGATCATGATGTCACAAAAAGTGTTGTCTCAATTGCGTTTTCGCCGCGGGAATCAACTTTTCCGACTGGCTACAGGCTTCTACGACAGCAGGAAGACAAGATGTGGTAAGAGAACAGCTATCAGGGGAGAATAAGCGTGCTTCTAGAGCCCCTATTCGGAAATAAACTCCCATTTAAAAGCCACAAGCCTGATATCCGCGGAATCACCCCAAGTTCCAAATTTTCGTAGATGCTGTCAGCCAATGAGTAGGCGCCAAGAGAAAGAATCACCGAACTGTGCATGATCTCGAACTAGAGAAATAATCGAATGTGTTGAAGGCCAGGATTCCTAAGATTCTCATACTCGAGTACTCAGTCCAGTATGCTCAGCAGAAGCCATTTATTTTTTGCAGTAATTATAAAGATACCAACTTGGTGGCATTTCAGAATGCCAGAGTATCGTATGAAATACAGGCAGGGACTAAATTCGGATTCATCCCATACAGAAAACGGCGGCGGACATTTCTGAATGAAAGAAGTACAAAACGGGGTTCTTGTAACAAGTGGCCCTTGGACCGAGAAGAATATCTCAAATCGAGTTTCGAAATAGGAAATATGATTGGATTAAGGCTTTTCTTTCAGGCTTTCATTTGCGATATCGAAAAATTTTACTTTCAAATCATATTTTTTGGATCTAGGATTAGAGCCAGTCCGCTTTGATCCGGAGTTGTTTGTATTCCTCATCAATTCAAGCGAGAGGGGCAATATCCGATGTCGGGTCGATGCGGGGTTCTGGTATTCAACCATGTACACTTTTGAGATACTCCTGAAGTATCCGTTGCAAGTTTGAGTTGCGGGTATCTGCAGATTTATGGGTAGTTTCCCATAACTAGGGCCCTAGAATTAGAGCCTGTATGATAATGTAAAGCGGCTTCTAGCTTCCCTTATAATCGTGGGCTCCTGTGTAGAGCCAATTCTGTAAGTGTTGGTTAGTGCCTTGCCCGTGGTTGCAAGTTCAACTGTTGCTTAACTTGGGCGATAGACTCATTCTGCCTGTTGTACAAATATTAATCTTGATGATATATCGCTCCGAATTATACTGTTGGCGGACTATGAATCCGCCAGTCGATCTGAGATGATGTGGTATATTCCAAACATATTATTAGGCGTTTTCGAGGGCCCGCTGAATTAATTATTAGAGTCATTCCTCTGGGGTCGGTGAGTATACCTTTGATTCTTGATGCTACCTACAGCGCGCGTGAGGAAGGAGTGTTGTAGCTCCAACGACAAAGCGTACAAATGCATCTCTTCGGACGGATGCGGATATTATCGTAGTAGTTTAGCTTTGTGGTAAGATGAAGAGATCAGGATCAAAAAATGGTTGGAGTAATCGACTGGAGAGTACTTTAGTACCGTAAAAAGAACTTTATTAGTAGTTGAGGAGCGTCATCGGATCTTTAACAAAAACTTTAGTGTTGTATTTCTATCATAAATATTGTTTTTACTGAACTGGAGTAGTGGTATGAGCCGCTATATTCAGTACGGGATTCTTATCTCACCCAGCTAAAGATCGGATCAGCTTCGATAACTGACACTCTAGTCATATTTTTCTTACCGTTTGCGATAATTAATCTGACGCTAGACTTTTTTTAAATAGATAGTACAGCAGTATTAACATCTTGAGAACAGAAAAGCTTTGTATCTCAAGCCTTTACATCTCGCCACCAAACCTTCTAGCTGTGTCGTGGCTGTACAACTTTGTTTGATATCTCTAGCTCATAAACTATTACTTGGCCCCGGCGCCGAGCTAGTCGGGAATATGGGATCCCTTCCCACTCGCATTGGCACCGGCAACCCGCTCTGGTCGCGTGGGGTTAGGTTCACAACCATCCACTTGGATACAAAAGACTCAGGTTTTCTCCGTATTTGGTACCTGAAAGCCAGTAACAGGCTCTCCCTTGATGATTACATCCGTGAGCTCTGGCCCTATCTGCCAATATTGGTAATTACTTCGGGTCTTGGCGAAATTTCGAGAGCGAGCCCCCATGCCGACGAACAACCATACTATGCGGTTTATCTAGCCTTTGAGATAACAGCCAGACCAAGTGTTCGTCCCTTCGAAGTTAACGCCTCTGAGAAAGCACTAAGCTAATGCCTTTTATCTATATTTCTTTACGGATCGTCCTTCCTCCAATCGATGTCTACTGTTGCTCCAGTACTGTTACTCCCAAGCGAGAATAAAAATCGAAACTGATACCATCGTAGACTACATTTCCTCACAATTCGACTATATTTTTGTGTCAACTGTATCGATTTTCATGTCAAAAACCGGAAAAGTCTTGTCCTAGGATGCATGCCATGCAGCGTTGCGTAAAAACAATTTCCAAGATGTTTCTTTATCAGCTGGCCGCTTGGGGAATTCCGTGCCGTCATCCAATTAGCTGGGCCGAGTGCCAGCTTTATCAGCCTTACCGGTATACCAGCCCAAGAGGGCTGAAACTCGGTTGTTAATTTCAGCTAGCAATGTTATCTCGAGAACAATTGCAAGAGTGCGACGTGGCTAACCTCTTTCCAGAGTACGGAGTTTCGCGACCGTGAATTTGTCAGGTTAAGTAGTTATATAAATCACCACCCACGGGGCTCATGGGATAGGCAAGCCTAATCAATAGTATTGCCAGACATCCCAACGTCTGCCCTGGTTTATCGTGACAATGCACTTCGTTCGCGCAACCCTCTTCTTCTTCTTGGCTATCCGAGCAGCCGAATCTGTCATCCTCGGTGAGCGTGCAACGTGCAAGGCGGATAACTGTCTTCGCAACCTTCGGGATAAAAGATATAGCTCCAGCGCTAGCCAGTTCTGCTCTATATGGCTACAATCTACAACCAAGAGTACGACTTTTGTCACCGCAACTTCATTTGCTACTGATACTTCATCTCCAACAGCCACAGCTATTATCACTCTGTTCACGTGAGTCCTATCAAGTTACCTTCCAGAGCTTGACTCCTAAGCTAACCATTTGAACTGCAGGACCATAACGGTCGCAACAAGTACTATATTGAGTACCGATACAGCTACGGCACCAACTATCGGTAAAAGAGGAGTTATTGCCTACCCTAATTGGCTTTCAGCCTCTTACCCTGGGAGTAGGGTCAGCAGCGCCTGCTCCTGCTTTATCTCGAGCCCCTCACCGGCTGTCAAGCAAACGGAGACTAGAGTTATTGCAACCAGAACTATTACACGTACTGTATGTTCTCATATTCATGATGCGTCCTTTGTGGGTTATTCTGCTAATCTGCCTGGGGCTCACAGGAAACTCTGCCAACCGACACAATCACTCAAACGACGGTGGTGACCATCGAACAAACGGCTACCACAACTATAGTCTCTACCGTTACTGTTTGTGCTTCTCCTCAAGTATTAATCGGAGGGCAATGCTCCGATCTAAGGCTAGATAAAAATAACTGCGGCAGAGTTGGATTCCAGGTATGTAGAGCCCCCCTATTGGTCGTTCGGGCAAACGCCGGACCCCACCCTTTTAGTGCCACAGTTCTGACCAAACGATTTTTAAATATAGTGTCCCACAGATGAAGTATGTCTCAATGGCGTGTGCTCAAATGCGGCCTGCGCGGGTGATCGTAGCTCTGGTTGCGATGCGACCGGGCAAAGCTTAAATTGCACCTGCCGGACAACTACGGAAGGGTATGGAGTTTGTGTTTCGAGTTCCGGTCCATGCAGCCCTTTCTGTTCAACTTCCGCAGATTGTCCGCTAAGAAGGGTTTGCGCACCTGTCTCTGTGTGTCAATATGACAGAAATCCTAGTGGCAGGGTATGTGTAAATGGCAACGATGGGTGTGATAATGGCAGTCTCCCCTCTAGGATTTTCAAAATGCGTAACATCTAGACGACTTTTTCAGAATCCCTGGGTTCGCATGCTAGATTTCGAGTCATGGATGGATATTCCAAAATGTATTACCAGTTGCAAACCCTGAAACGATATGCTAGAATATAAATCTAGCGGTTTGACGCTCTCGATTAGTTTGACGTGGATAAGGCTAGCGTCTGATTGGCGAGGTCGCAAATAATCCCTAGAACTACGTCTCGTTAGTAAAGGATGCTGAGAAGAAATTAATATTATTGTTCCTTAATTAACGGTGACAGATATAGTCAAGATGAAGAGAACAGCTAGCTATAGAGTGCTGAAGTGATCGCTGACTGGGAAATGGTACACTTACCATTTCTCTCATCGTACAAACAAGGGTGGTCAAACCAAATTAGCTCAAAACCTCTCGCTTTCCTCGATTCTGACAGATCCATGATACCTTGTCTAGGGATAGTGAGTAGGAGCACTCTTGTGTACACCGCAGCGTATCTCTGCTAGATTTTGTCGTTACGGAATTATATGATCGGAGATGTATTGAATGATGATATAGGCAACGAGTTTACTACTTTGGCGGTAATGTGAGATAAACAATCAATTTTTCATAAGAGGAATCTTGCAATTTATAAATTTACCAGCAGTTTCTTATTTTTCTATAGCAACGTTAGGTTTTTGTAGTCATCGAAATATTGGGATACGTTCGTTCAAACTGGGTATACCCGATTCGAAATGGCAGGTTTTCTAGATCTCCCTCTTTATGGAAATTCGATAAAAATTATTGCACAGCTCTCATAGCAATCGCTATACGTAGAAGAGACCCAATTCAATTCTTGGGATCATGGAATGAAACTGGAGAGCAGTAGTATGCGCAAGAGTTCTTACCGCTGGCCATACGCTCAGACCTGTATTCGGCGGCGTCCAATACGATCCACCGCCGCCGCATTGACTTTTCTTGGGGGAAAACCCTGGCATCTAATTAACCTCTAAGTTATGGGCATTGTGAAAGCAAGCAAGGAGTATTGCATTGCGGTTTGGAAGAACAGCAGAGAGACCATTAATTCTAACAATACCACATTTACTTGTACTACTTTAGTAGACGTGCATTGAGCGGATCTCAGCCTTTGTGTCTTGTCCATGTTCTTTTATTCAATTTCGTAATACAGACCTCGACTTTCCTTCAGCCCTCCATACTATCACAAATGCAAGGATTCCAACAGCAACGTTGCAGAGTGGTTGGGAGGTTTTCAGCCGCCTCATTTGATATTCCAAACAAAATAGGAAATATTGCCAAGATCAGCCCCATGAAAAGGCGTAAATGAACATGCGAAGTATGCCTGGAATTGGTTTCTAAAGACGCTTCCGATTATCAATCCGAATGGATAGATAGAGCCCTCTCCGTCTTACACGCCGAAATCTTTTAAATATTTCTATCATGCTAACAAAAGGCCAATGTTGCTTCAAACCTTATTGGGTGTCCGACCAAGTGTGCCACGACAATTCTCAGCTGCAAGCCGAGTTCGAGTTTGGAGCCAACTATGAGTTCCTGCCCAATTGTAGAGAGCCTTTAACGAGTTTGACATCCAAAAGTCCCCACTTGTAACGTATGGTTCAGCTTTCCCTCATGAATCTTACAGCCTCGATATTCTTGTAGCTTGAAGGCTTGGGCCAGGTATCATGAGCTCTGTGTGCATTCGATCCGTCTTGCAGCTCCTAGAGTGCCTTTGGCTTACGGTGGTCATACTCAAAGAAGTGGTGATAACCTAGCTTCCAGATGCATCCTGGAAAATATTCAAAATTTCCTTCATGCATCAGTGAACTTCCATTTCGCACTCTAATTTCATCATTTAGATCTGATGCATAATATACAGCTGCAGTAGCCATTAGTTCGTTGCAAGCGGGGCATCCGGCTGGTTATTCGGGACACCGTGATCGCAAAAATCTCTAGAATAATAGCGGGAGCTGGTTCCAATTCAGATTAGTTCAAGACGAACGAGGCTGCAAAACGGTTCGGCCTTCATACTCGCACTTAGTGCAAAAGTTGGGTCTGCTGTTGCGGAAAAGTCTCAAAGTCCCAAAGTCCCAAAATATCAACTAGGCTTCACCGGAGCTGGGAAATGCTTGCTTAATACGCTGTTCTTATGGAATTGTACAACCTGAAATTATGAGGATAATGTGGTCGATGTAATCCGGACCACTATTTACGCAAAGAAGCCGGGAATTTCGAATCCCTCGAAGCACCTGTTCCTGGTACAGTCTGGGGTTTACCGTGGTATCGACAAATGGTGGCGTCGATTTATAGCTCAAACCATCTTCCTTTGGAACAGCGACCTCCATGTTCTTCGTCGAACGGTGAAGTGTTGCTAAGAGCAGAGCCTCTCGCCACGTAATATCAGTTATTGGACCAAATCCGGATGATAGTATGCGATCCGGGTCCCTATGGATCGTTGAACCGCGGTCTAGACGATTTATCCCCGAGTTCTCATCGTTTTCAGCGAATTTTCTTGCTACGTGACGGAGGACCATGTCTTGTGAAGGTATGGAGCAAGGTCGGGGCTTAGAATACCTCAAACCAGAACTCCTTTCCAGCACCGATTATCATTCATAACTCGTCAACACTGGGGGCCAAGCATGCATGGGTCTTCGATGGTCACGAAGGAAGAACCAGCTTTCCAATTTTTCTACGAAGGTATGTGTTTATCTTTTTTTGTAATCAATTCGAGTACAGGAATTCGAACAATGAACACAACCGGGGGGGAGACTCCGAACAACGGTCTGCGACCTCTGCGGTGAATTTTCACAATACAATAAAATCTTTTTGCATGGCGAAAAAACTATGAGGTAACACTTTCTCGCAGGTACTCGAATTTCTATGTGTATTATGTTCTACTCCAATACTGAAGCTTATAATATTCGGTATATGCGCAAGCAGACAAAGTACAACACATCAAAAGTGAGACCGAGCGGCCACGTCATGGACTTGTTTTGGGATCCGAAAAATCAAATGAGCGATTCCATTTCAGCCATTACCGTCAGAAGATTAAAACTCTACATTCAACTGAGCTTCACTTTGCTGGTTATCTGGGCCGTTGTCTCGACAGGTTAATGTAAAAGAAGCTTGATGCAACCGTAGCCATATTGGGTCGGCGATTCTGGAAAATATATTATTCATGAACTACAAGAGTGAATAATCAGGTTATAAGAATGAAAATACTTTTAGATAACCTGTTAATAGTAATGGATTCCGCCAGACTTAGTTTAGCTGGCTTCAGTAATCCTCAAAACAATATATAATCCATTTGTACGGGTGCGATGGGCCACTTCTTTGGTAAAGACGCACAATCCTCCCATGTCCAACTCGACTTAGGAAAGAAATTTGTAAATGGTGTGTTGACATGGCAAGCTATATCGCGAAACACTAGCTTGCCAAATAAATAGCCATAGCACAAGCTCGGAGACATAAAGCTCTTGATTTGTTTTATCAACCCGGGTAAAATCTCAAAATACGACCGCACTCTTTGAGTCTGGTGGTTTGTCTCTCTGCGCTCTCCGGAATCGGATAACCTATGAGTATTCTCAAACTTTTCATGTTCTGCTATGATACACTGCCACAAAGGAGTTGCCAGTTTCTACAGTTGGAATGAGCTTCGGTATGACAACTTTTCATAAGATATATCACAATATCTTCATTTGCCCTTATAAGTCGGGAGGTGTCAGAAATCCCCGTCGAAAACCCTTTTATTACGAAGGATGCCGGAGCTTCCCTAATAGCATTAGCTTACCCAACCTTGGTATTCACGAAACGTACTTGAGTGATAGCTATCATAGGGTCCCCGATATATATGTAACATGGAGGGATGTGTGCACAAGGATCCTATCGTGGGCGGTATCTTTGAATAACCAAATGACCGTACAGGATTCGAATCCGCCCAGATTTGTCTTGTCTGGGATTCGAGTTTTCTCCCTTGACGGAGGCGGAGTTTGAGAGATCGCGGAAATGGTGATACTTGAATGACTCAAAGATCTCACTGGGCTTGGTATAGTAATTGGAATGTTCTTCGACATTATCGATGGGGCAGGTGCAGACGAGTGCTTCCCATGATACATTTAGGTAATGTTGGTCAAGTGGGTAAATCAATGGTGAACTGACATCGCCACCGTGCGTGAGATTAGTAATCGGACATGTAGTGCATAGGGATTTCTTCGACAACATCCTACAAAGTATGCCTTCTTCACACTTGTAGTAAAATTCAATATCTTTTCAATTTATATACAAATATATCTACAAAAGTAAAAATTCTGTCATTTCCCCAAAGTTATATGATGACAGTTGTAATCTTTATAGCGCACGTTGTAATTCACACCAATATTTAATTACCCCAGGCCTTAGAGGTCTTCTCTATGGCAAGATCCGTATCTTTTTGAATGGCTGCGAGGCGATCGGTTTGCAAGCTGGTAAGTTTGAAAAGCTGGACCATGTACCACTATTTTCGGGTTTTGCAAAATAAAATTAGTATAGGGTAATATAAATGACTGCTTTAAGAGGATTTGGGTAAATGATGGAATAGGAACTCTTTCCTGTTAAAATTAGATACCGACGAAGGAAATAAGAAGGACACTTACGTCAAATGTTTTCTTGAAGATTGGAAAGGCTCCTAGAGGAGGGCCATAGTCTCGTGAGGTAGCAGTGTTTACGCCCTTGATATCGGACTTGGCTTCAAAGGCTTGATGGAGAGCTTTCACACTATCGGTATAGGAAGCAAAGGCCTCGATGATGGTGGTGAAAATGGCATCTGTGGGAGGCGTTTTCTGCGCGAGCTTATTCATACCCGTTGCCATCAGGCTTTGTATCGTAAGGTATTCACCTACAGCTTTCTATTGTTTTTATTGCGATATTACTATCTTAATTCTCGTGACTAGTGTAACAAGTTGGACTTACGTGGAGGTTGCCTTTTCCAGAGGAATATTGGGACACACTCTCGATAGTGATATTGTTCACGGTGGGTATGAGATTCGTAGCGCTTTTCTCCAGGGCCTTGATATCGCTTATGACGAGCTGGCTGTTTAGGGGACTGGCTGCTGGAAGAGCGAACGATGGCACTACGATGGCGGCTCCAATAATGAAGGCTGTTTTGAAAAGACGCATCTTGTGAAATCTATCGGGAAACGCTCTAGAGAAAAATAGGAGTTATTGAATTTTTAAAGGGTGGATAGACGAGCGGCTTGTGCTATGATGCTGTTGTGATACAGTTGACGAAGGGGCATATGCCGTGGTTTTATATACATCAATATAGGCGAAGAGTGAGGGATAGGTGGGCCAATCTAGCTGCCGCTTGTAAAATGTCGGGCGGGTCCACCTACCGCCTCATGTTAGATTCGCTCCGATCGATAGCCGTGATAGTATACTTTATCAACAAGCTAACTCTCAATCACATACTCTAAGCGCAATATCTCAGATTAAGGTTAATAGAGGACACGCTGGGGCCTCCGGATGCTATCTATATCAAGATTCCGACTATTAATGGGTAGCAATCTAGCTTCTATCGATATCGGGTCTCAGGTTCCGTTGGCGCTAAGTACCTGACGGAAGGTAGGGCTCATATTAGGACCTCAGTCAAAAAACATGATACGAGGTGGATGGATAATTGCACAGCAAATTTTGTAATCTTGGACAGACCTTTCTCATATTAGCAAAATTTACAGCATAGGCGCTGGATACAAAATGTGTTGTTTTCTCGATTTCTAGAAATTGGTTGCAGGGATAGTAGAGAACCACCAGGCTTTTAAGGGCCAACTAAGGACGCTTGCGCTTCTCTTAAGGGATGAGGTCGAGAGCTTGATCGGTTGGGTCCGAGCGCTGCGCAGCGGCCTTGTAGTATTTCGGTTTTGTTTCTAGTATACGTACATAACTTCGGATGGAGTTGCATGGGCTAGCGGTTCCTGCTGCTTTCTGCCGGCATCGTAACCGCGTTGTGACAAAGTTATGCGGTAATTTTCACAAAGTAATATGTGATAAGCTGTGCTGTCAGGAAGAGCTTCGTCTCTAGCTTCTGGTTTCCAACAGGACAAGTAAAGGTCGTCTAAGAATACTAGATGGTGACTTTGCCGTATATATACTCAACTGAAAGAGCCGAAGGAATTATAGGAATAAGACAAGTGTCCCGAGATGGATATCTAATCATTTATCTCCGCTGATTTAATTTCTTGAAACACTCTATTAGCTGAACTGTCTTTGAAAATAGTAATGAGGGGCTACTAATAAGGGAATTAGTATATAAATTTAGATACAGCTCTATGAGCCTGTTAAAGGGTTGCTAGAGGGATTGTAAATCGCTGCCACAATCCTGGTAGATGTTAAAATAGTATGTTTTGAAGATACCAGCTGAGATTTTACTGAGCTCAGGTAACTTTTCGAGGAATTATGGAGATATCTTGCGGGGCAAGTTTAATATCTGACACAATTTTCGATAGAGGAGGTTACCAACAAGCGCATCCCTTACTATCTGCTGGTTTTAGGTTATGGTTAGATTTAGCGTTAAGGTCAAATTGCGATGTTCTTACGGTTAGTTCCCTAGGCTTCGCATTCGGAAGTTTGTTGTGCAGCAATGTTGCCGTCAAAGCTCGCAAAACAAAGTCGCCGTGAGATCCATAAATACGGTTACCTCTCGCACCCTTTTTATAAAGTCCAGGGGATACTTGGGCTTCGAGATCAGGGTTTTTGAATTTGTGGATTCGGCAACTTAGGTCAAGAGGGATGTTGTTGATATCGACTTTAGAAAACCATGTGTTTGTACCAGTTATCTCGAATGCTAAATACTAGCTTGGTTTTCTGCATGCCTTTCCTACTATACACAAATATTTCAATTCGCTGTCAATAAGTTATGGCTCTACTTAGAAATGGCTCGGACTCGCTTTCGTAGCTTTTGTCTGTATGTAAATAGCAATTTCTGGGATGGATGCAGCTACACCGGATATGGGACCTCTGTTTACGTGAACTCTTTATATATCCCTTGACTTAATATTTCCGCCAACCATAGTACTTGATCGCAGGCTGCAGCTACTTGTAAATAAGTCCTTCCAAAAGCTTGACTTACCCTCTAACATTTCAGTGTGAATAAATTTATTAAAAGTAGATTTAAGGTTTCGAGGTTTAAATTACTGATCATTTGAGTTCTTGGTAAGCCCAGGCTTTTTTGTGTAAGACTTTCATAACAGAGGGGTGCCTGGTTTACCCTAGAACTAGTTTCTATCCTGAGTTGACTCAGCCGGTGGGTTGTTAACCATAGTGCTATAATACGCTAGATCAAAGTTATCAATCTACTAGCTTGACATCTGCTATTATATCATCACGGCAATAAGCTAATCGCCTATAGTTTCATTCCAGGAGCAACTAACTTCGAAATCCTCCATGATGGTTATCATCTAGCAGAATTAATTGATCGGTAGAATTATATTGTACCTAAATCAAATAGTTCTTGATTGGATTGTATGTTTGAGTTGATTTATTTCTAGATCAGTGAAGGTAAGATCAAGTCTTTTTTGCAAACTCGGTGGACCGAAAGATTTGAACGGTCATATTTTCAGGCATCTGATATTGGTATTAACGAGTAAGGAGGAACCATCTGCACTCAGTACAAATCTGAAACCGAAACTGAAACCGAAACAGAATTAGTAGCAAACGCATAAGAACTGGAAGACACGAATACTTCCAGGTAAGCTGCAGGCTCTTTTACAAGGTAGCTAATTTGGGCAACACGTCATATTACACTGGTTTAGAATCTAACTATCGATTATAATGTATGTTATTAATATTTTTGCGAAAGTCCACCTCCACTCGCATGTACCTCAAGACTTAGATACTAATGCTTAATCGTGGGTTGGGGTTCCAAAAGTTGGCCCTGGTACTCCTACGGCGGACACATAAAAACGTTGTGCAAAACAGGAACTAGCTATCTTGTCAGTAATCCCCATCCATACCGCAACGTAACTGACCCCGCTAGTGTTGCCACAGATTTGAAGCTTGCGATCCAAGCCGTTGGTTTGATTTATGAACGTGCCAATATCTTCAACTGATAGGACCCATTTCAGAATTAAGCAGGTTGCGCAACTGTTTAAATTAGCCAATGTGTCAAACTTCAGTAGCTCATTAACTGAGCTAGTTGAGATGTAAGCTACCCAGATCTGGTCTTCGCTGCCAGTTGCAGCAGCTCCTGTGACCTTAGATTTAAGAATTCGGAGATAGCCTTCAGGTGTTAGGTCAAATCGAGGGGCAGTAGAGTTGCCTCCATTGATAGTGAGTGATTGTGTCGTTACACCAGTTGCAGAGTTTCGGTTAACCATGAAGTTTCCTTGGTAGGAGTTGTCTGCCGCCGGTCGATAGTTGCGAATAAAAAATCCAGTAGCAGCAGGAGGGACAACTGAGGTTTGGGTGCTAGTTTCTGTGTTTGTAGATGAAACCTCGACTGTAGTATGAACGGTGACTGTAGACGTGATAGCCGGTGCAGTGACAACAGTTTGAGTCGTAACAGTGGCCCCCGTTGTAGTGGACGTGACCACAAAAGGGTTGGCAGTTGCGGTAACCGACGATACGGCTACCGGGATGGTGAGACAAGCGCAGGCGCTAGAGATCCTCGATGGCGGGTAGGTGCTGCTTAAAACCTGATCTGACAATGGAGTTTTCGTAGCACGTCTCCGAATCTTAGGAGCTGCAGCTGCCGTTATGGTAGTGGTTACAGTGACGGTTTCAGTGAAAAACTTTGTCGACGTCGAGACATCTGTTGTGCTAACAGTTTCCACTGGAGTTTCTGTAGTGATCGATGTGGCCGTGGGTGTTTGCGTGACCCAAAAAGTTGAGGTGGGTGTCGTCGTAGAGACTGTAATCGTGATAGTCGTCGAAAGCCCCAGGTATGTACTGCAGAACGGGAGGGCCGCTGGTAGGTTGGATGGTGTTCGCAGCAATCTTAGGAGATTATCAGCATTGCATGCTGCTCGTCCCCAAAGATCTGGATTAGCCGGCGTAGGCGAGCCGTGTACCACAGCTGCCGCAAGAAGGGAAATGGACAAAAAGGATTTGGAAAGCATCTCGCAATTCTACCAAACTGGTTGGGTGTATTTCAGGTGCTGGACGAGAACTTCATCATCGCGAGCGCGGATAGGGATGGGTTTTTAACTTTGGTATGATCCATTTCACTTTGTTGGTATAAATACTGGGATGTCCATTTTGAGGCCAAAATACTATAAGAATTGCCATGTTGCCAAAGTCGAATTCTTGGCATAATTTGGTGGCTGGTTTAGCGGCAATTCGTCGTGCGGCTGAACTGAGGAATCGCCCGATTAGAGCAAGAATTTCAGTGCCCAGGGATTTTGTTTGGCTGCGCGCTTCGGAATAATGGACATTGAAGCCAAACTAGATACTCTTTAAGCTTAGATTGACAACTCTTAGTTGCACAATACCGCCAAGACCCTCCAATAACAAAAAAGCTCTTCGCCCCTGAAGCCTCTCTGGCCTCCTGAGCCGTGAACCCAAGGGAATTAAGAACTTGTCTATTTTCCACGAAGTATGAGTTGCCACAATTATACATTCATTAGGCAGGTTGGTTTGGTTTGGTTTGGTTTGTAGTAAAAACCAACCCATGTCAATCACTACTTGGCCCTGGTTTTAGCGGTGAATTCATCGGAAAATTTGAATCCTTAGTTTGTCTTTCGTCAACAAACTTTTGGCCGAAAACTATACTAACTAATTCGGGGTAATAATAAGTTCACCACAACTAAAACTTCACCAAAACAACCACCCCGACAACCTGCTAATAACAATAAAAATTATAATATCTCCACCACTCTTGAACGATACCAACAGCTCCACGCACGAAACACTTCGCAATAGCTCTCTATTAATTGAACTTGCATTCTCTTACTTCCCAAAATGGGCTTGTGCGACCTCCCTACAGAGTTAATATCCGACATAATCTCCCGTGTAAGCCCTCACCGGTTGACATATAGCGCAGTAAGCCGATACTGAACACCGTTATCAAATTAATAGCTCCCAATCTATCCCGAAATCAGAACCCTCTCCCTCACAAACCGTAGATTCCACGCCCTCACCACCCCGCTCCTTTACAATACCGTCACCCTAAGAGCCGAAATCGACCCCCTCAACAACACATCGAGCCAAACAACTATAAAAAATGGAATCACAGAGAAAGACCTTCGTTCTCTACTCTATCTACAAAACCATTCTTCGCTTCGGTATATCAGATATTTTGGTCTCGAAGTCGAACGCCTCGGTGGTCATTACCGGTCATTTGACATACAAGTGAATCAGTTCGTTAATGATACCATTTTGGAGATTTTGAAGAGGTTGGAGAGGGATCAGTTGAAAGGGTTCATGTAAGTCTTTTTCTTTAAACATACTCTCCCTTGGTTCAACGAGCTTCGGTGTATAATATTTCAAATCACTGTTATATTAGATTCGGGGTGACAGTCCTCTCGGATGACATCATGACCCACCTCCGACAATTTCAACGCAACCTGGAATCAATATACGAACAAGACGACGTCTGGTCAGCCCTAATCCCGGATCCGGGCAGTATCATCGACCGCTGTCTCGTCGGAAGAACCCATCTGGTGGATATCTCACTCGGTTCAATGAATCTAACAGAATTTATCCCGCTATGTAAAATTCTAGACAACAGTAGAACCACGCTCCGCTCCCTCGCCTTGGATTTGGAAATGTTCAATGAGTGGAACGCCGAGGGGTTGAGTGGTAACGTGCCGGGCGTGAGCCGTGCGCTCGCAAGATACGGCCTAGATTTCGAGAACCCGCCACGATTGAAGGCTTTGAGACGTTTGTATCTGCGGAACTCACCAGAAACATTGAACCCCTTCGCGTCGTTCTTGTTCAGAGCTATATTGTTCTCCGAATTGAAGTTTTTACAGCTCTGGGAGACGCAAAAAGCGGTAGAACTTTGGGAGATGATGTCGGCTAGCCGGCTTTTGCGATTGAGGCATCTTTGGCTCATAGATAAAAAGCCTTTGGATAGGGTTCCTGAGATTCTATCTTCGTTCACCGGGTTGGAGGAAATGATCCTGGATTATCCTCACCTGCCAAAAACTGCATCAGTGGGTATCTTGAACCACCGTTCTTCGTTGCGCAAGTTGTTCTGGAGAACGACCCCTCGGTCACGCGGAGATGTTCCCAATTTACTCACCTTTGAAGATTTGGAGAATCTGACGAAATGTGTCGAGCTTCGAGAACTGGCTGTTACGGTTTCAGAAAATGTGAGTAATATTCTCTCGCTACTAGTACACGATCTAAACCCTCCGGCCTTCGAGGATATAAATTGACTTCGATATATCTATGAAAAAAACTTAGAGCAAGAAAGCGCTGCTGCTGCCGCCAAACTTAAATCTCCTCTGGATCATCAGAACCGATGTATTTCGAGGTCGCTACGACGCTATTGATAGAGAAAACATCGGACGAGTGGGTGATAGGTTTAAGATCTCGGCACCAAAGGAGGCCCCTTTCAAGTATCTAGTAATGGGTTCGCGGGCTTCCACGCAAGCTGGAGAGATACAATGGCCAGTCATATTCAAAGCGAGTTGCCGGAGCGTCTCAGAGGCGGATGATTATAACGCTGTGGATTCAGAGATTAAAGGGAAGAAATACACTTATAAGGTTGCGAAACGGGAGGAGTTGAGAGGGATAGATGACTGTTTTAGTTTTCCAAAACCGGTGGTAGATTGGATTTCATTGAAGACCTGGTAAGAGAATCATCTCTCGTGACACTGTGTTTTCAAGCAATTTTGCTAAAACCTAGTTCTCAGGCACAAACTTGAATCTAAACGGGGTTTAAAATTATTCCGTTAGATTACTATATCCATTCAGAAAGGATACACAACATTTACGCATCAACCTGTCCATGCCGATACAATTCCTTATCATAGGAACTCCTTCTACAAAAAAACACAAGTATTTACTGCTTCGAAAAATCCCTTAGAAAGCGAAGGCTCAGCTCTTTCATTCTCACCTTCATTCTTCTTCTTCTTCCCTCTCAGGGTTAACTTCCCTTCATCCTCCTTCACCATCCTTCACCAGCTTTCTCGAAATATACGTCCGACTACAAAGTCCACAAACCCTTGAATTCGAACCTGTGATTATGAGAAATCTGAAAGCGCAGCCTTTCGTATATAGTTATCAATCCGTTATGTAAATGAACGCTATTTTCAAAAAAAAAGTGATACGAAGAGATTAGCAAAGACTTACTGAAAAGAAGGTTATTATCACACCTTCCAGTCATCCAGCACCGACGATTATGGCACCTTATATATTAATGCTTGATTTACTTGACAAAATTGGTGCATGGAAAAGCAATAACCAATGAGAATGGTTTTCTCAACAATATCTATTTTAATATTATATATTTCTTATAGTTTCAATGCATTATTTGCATCGATCTTCGATTTGTGTTTCTCGGTGACAAAAAAATCGAGTAGACTTTTATCTAGTGGTTACTATGTATCTGTATATATGTCACAAATTGTGGGTCTGATATTGCTGGTCAGATGGGGAGCAAAGCAGACGGCAGCTCGATTTGAGCTAGATATAATGAGTGGCACTAACGCTAACTGATTCCGTCATTGATCAGATGCTGTTAGATCCGGAACCGTGGATCAACAGCGAACTGACTGGGTAATTCCGTAGAAAAAATACATTATGCGGTACATGATTGACATAATATCATGTAATATTCGCAGTCCAATCACTTCTCAACACTCTGGTGCCTGCAGCTTGCCTCTTCTTGTGTCTTACCGGGTTGTAGATAGACTGTGCGGCGTTACACAACAAACCTTTTCCACGGAGAGATTCAATGACATCGCATTTTTCACATTGTCTCCCAACCCGAACAAAAAAAGTTAGTGCTGCATATCTTCGCCCTCAACCAGTCTTTTACCTTCCGGAGTTAGTGAAGGAGTATCCATGTGCACTCCCTCCAATCAAGAACCTGCCGTATCGGGAACAAGAAGAAACATCAACATAGCTCACATGTTCCACTTCTTAGACCTTACCTCCGTTCTGTTGAATTCGAATTTCGCGGGTATTTAATCTCTAGCAATTCGCTCATCTACAAAATCTTGCTCTTCGCTACGAGCCATCACAGTCCAATCTTAAATCAGGCATTCTCGCATTTACGGGTAATCTCAGTCTCAATGGATCACATACATTATCCTTCCGATGTTCCATCTGCTCTGTCGCCAACATCGATAAACGCAATATTATCAACAGCTCGAGTTTTAGAAGTCTTCTCTCTCTACCTGGTCAGCAGCACCTGCATCTTTTCGTCGATCCCGAAACTTTTAAGACGTATCCGAGGGGAAAAATCAAGCACCAATTTGTGGCAAAAACTTCAGTTTATCGTATCGATAGCTGTATTGGGGATCTCGCAGTGGTGCCTTTCCCAGCATTTTCTACACATCGTCATATTTCAGGAAATCGAACCCTATACGTGGGGTTTCGAAAACAAGTTTTGGGCAACTTCTCAAACAATAGCTGCCTTGGTACTCTTATTCCTGGGCGTCGTGTTTCGAGGGAAGACTAGCAGACTACCGGTGGGCAAACTTGAGCAAGCCGTATCTACTATATCACCAATATTTGGCTGGAAACTAGCGATTCCAGTTTTTGAATTCATTATAATTTGGAAGACTCCGGCTGAAAGTTTGGGAGTTGCACTCACGTGGGGTATCTTTCACCTCGCTCTAGCTGTTGGCATCATCTGGGAAATTCAAGCAGCCAACCAGCGAAGAGATATATTAGTAATCGATAATCACGCTGTCATTGAAAATCACAAACCAAGCGATGGTCTACAAGCAGAATTTCAGCACTTTTTGGAACCGCTACCGATCGAAGCCCAATCAACTGAATCCTGTCTCTTGACTCTCTGTGCTTACCTTCTACTCGCAGAAGGCGTTTTGCATACAGCCTTCTTAGGGCTTGAAAAACTCCTCCTCTCGAAGCTGCTATCTGCACATTACGATATAATCGCCGAGGCGCTGATTCTTTCTTATATATGTACTAAGGAAGCATTGGGTATTTTCTTGCCTCTAATTTTAACATTTGTGACTACCAGGATCGCCTAGAGCTCTGATATCCGCTTTGGCTTCGAAAAATTAGTGTCACGCTGTGGGATGTATTGATAGCCTAATAATAATATTTTAATAAAATCCCTGTATAAATCCGCTGAACCGTCAAAGATGGAAAAAGAGCTAGCCCACCCCACAGCGCATCTTTAACGATATTTATATGTGAGGGCTTTCTAATATCTGTACCAGCGTTTAAAATAATGCGGGGAATGCGGGGAATGGGATTTTTTTTGCGTACTGATTTGATGAGACGATAATAATTTACTGACCTAGTCGATGTTTCCAGTAACGATTTTTAGAGTATATTTACCGACTCAGAAGTTCTTTTTAGTGTATTATAAAATAGATGATTGACTTAGGGTATAAAAAACTTTCTCCTTAGTTAATATCTTGAGTTAATATCTCTAATATATTCTTATATATATATTAATGATATTAAATGTGTCTATATACGTTATTTCTGTTTATAAAATTTAAAACTTAATAATTTATAATAGAATAATTAAAATATATATTAATAATAATAAAATAATATATTAAATTATTTTTTTGATTTTAAGATTTTTGTTGAAGCCTTATTGATTATTTTTTTTTATTTTTTTAATACTACAATTATTTGTGTCTTTTTATTTGTAACGCCGCACAGTCTATCTACGACCCGGTAAGACACGTCGGGAGCTCTAGGGATTAGTACGGTAAATCGAAAGTATACAGGTTATTTATCTATAATAATAATTATTAGGTAATAAGTGTCTTTATACCTTAATATATTATTTAAATATATAATGGTTTAGCCGGTACAACAATATTTAATTAGAAATATTAAAATAATTATAAAATCTTAGATATTATAATAATATTAAGGTTTAGTAATTACTGCTAGGGTTTAAATCTTATAAGCCTTATAATTCTGAAATAGTTATATATTAGATTATATTAGAGTATAATATTCTATCTTTTTTATTAAAAAAGACTCTTATAGGCCGGTGTTTATACAATAGTATATCTTCCTTTACCAATTTTTATTTTAAATTCCTAGTTTTATTAATTATTTGGTTTAATTATTAATAGTTGTTTTTAATTATAATTATATAATTAATTAAATTAGATTATTTAATATTAAATCAAGCTAATATCTTCCTTTCTTTTTTAATTTTTTTTATTAATTATAATAGTTAAATTATATTTACCCATACCTATAATACTATTTTAATTAATTTAATAAAAAAATCAAAAAAAAAATTATTTATAAATAAAATTTCTAATTTCTGTTACGAATCTACGTAATAGAGCGTACCTCAGAGGCTGATTACCCGCGCAGAACCAGTTTCTGTATTAAGCGTCAGACTCCAAATCCAGCACAGCTAGATCATACCCTATTTTTATAAGTGTTATCTCTTATAGTAGTAGAGCTGTTGAGGAGATAATTAAATAATTTAGATGCTAATACTATATAGGCTTCTAATTTATTGATAAGTAATGGTTTAGGAGTATCTCATATACTTAACCAATTAAAGACATCTTGGTATAATATATATTAGTAATAAATTAATAAATAAGTTATTAAATTATGATAGACTGGTAGACGAGTTATTAAATTATAATAGATTGATAGATAATTTATTAAGTTATTATATTTACTTTTATAAATATTCATTATATATATAAGATTATTATTAAAATTGATGAAGAGTTCTGTTTTTTATTAATTAATATTAATTATAATATAGTAATTTAGTTTTATTATTTATTTTATTATTGTTATATATTTTATTTATAATTTTTAGCTTTTATTTTAGTTTTATTTATATTTTCCTAAATTAAGATTTAGTAGTTAGAAATTGAGAGTCAGGAGTTTAAAGTAGAACTTGCTATTTTTGATATTTTGGTAATAGGGGTAGGTGTAATATTTTAATTAATTATTCTTAATTTAATTAAAAAATATATGAATAAAGAAAGATATCAAGATTTATAATTGTGAAATTGAGAATTTTGGATTAGAATTTAAAGAACTAGAATTTAATTTAAAATATAAATCAATATTAGATAATAATAATAATTATATAATATTTAATTAAATTAAAGATCTAAAAAATAATAGATTTATAATAATTATTTAAATTTTTTTATATATTCGACTTACTAAATAATAAAAGTAAGTTTTAAATCTTAAATCTTTTTTACTAATTCTAAATCTTTTTTATCTAAAAATTAAAAATATAAATAATAAATTTTATATATTAATAAGTTTATAAATTAAAAAAAGTAACTTAATTTTTTATAAAAAAAAATATAAAAATATAAATAAAAAACTATTAATTATTAATATCATCTGATATTCTAAGAATTTAAAATTAATAGTTATAATTTTTAAATAAATTTATTATTAACTTAATATATCTAAAATTATAGATATTAAAAAAGAATTTTATATTTTTTAAGAAAATACTATAAAAAAATCTAATAAAAAAAAACCTAATATTATTAAATCTAAATTTGTACTAAAAAATAAAGAAAAGAAAGATAAAAATAAAAAATTTATATAATTAATTAAAAAGAAATATATATTTAATAAGGATTTTAATAATTTTAATAATTTAAATAATTTTAATAAATTAGATAGTAGTTTTAATAAATTATAGAGGATTTCTGCTACCTAAGATAGACAGAGCTTTTCTTTTATATATATTTTCTTTTATAATTATAAATAATATATATTTTTATTATATATATAATTATTTCTCGACCGAGAAACTTTTATATATATTTTTTAATTATTATTTATTGTTATAATTAATTTTTATATATAATTATTTCTCGGTCGAGAAACTTTTCTTATTATATAATTATTATAATATTAATTATTATTTTAAATATTTTTAATATATAATTATTTCTCGATCGAGAAACCTATCCATTATTAGTTTAACACTATCAATTATTAGTTGTTCGGGCGAGGCACTCATCCGAACCAAATTGGTGCGAGACGAGTGTCGCCTTGGTAAAAAAAAGAGCACTCGCTTGTAATACTCGCTCGTATTGCTTAAATTTCCTAAAAGCGTAATTAGAGTAACAGCCACGATAAGGGTAATTCGGTGCTACAAAGAAATCGTTATAAGCAAATTAATTTTAGTTAGGATATAACTTATAAACAATTAAATTATAATTCACAAATAACCAACTTTTAATTCATAGGTAATCAGATTTTAGTTTGTTTATCACTTAGTATCTCAACTATCAATAAATTATATAATTTGGTTAGCGCACCAACCACAATCCAATTTGTATTCGATTATGAACTGGTTTACTATCATCAGATTGATAGTTAATTAAGTATGATTTAGTTGATATCTAGCTATAAATTTTAAAATTAATTGAATGGTTCAGATTTTAAACAACACTCCAATATAAATTAGAAATGTAATAGAGCTGCTGATTGGTTACCCAAACCGTAAAATCACAATAAAGGTGGCTTCAATAATACCCAAGTTAAATATTTAAGATTAATCATTCACTTCCAATAATATATATTAAATCTATATCTAATTTGTTTGATAATATGGTTATTTTGAATTTTAATAGGATATTGTTAACTGATGAGTTTTTATATATTTTGTAATGGAATGTTTTATTTTGTATTAAGCATTGATATGTTTATACACCTAAAAATATAATCGCACATTGTTGTTGGAATCATAAAGAGTCCATACCAGCTAAGATTTATAAGAATCTCAAATAAATATTTTTGAAGAGTAATACCTTTGATTTGTTTATTCTTCTGGAGTTTTTTAGCACAAATGGTTTTGTACCACCTTAGCCATATCTTAAACAAACTACTCAATACGCATGCCAGTATTGTAATTGGAAAAGTTATAATTAGGATAATACAAAAAAACATCTAAAAAAGATTTATAATTATTAGCGAGATACCCATACACCTTATAAACCTACCGACAATTTTAATATATACCAGATCCAAACAGCTTGCACGCAAAACGCTTTGCCAATTTACTAGCATATCAACCAAACAGCAATCAAAAAACAGGTGATTGAGATGGTTACCTTACCCATTACCCCTAACCAGAATGTTAACCAAGAGGTTAGTAAATCTGAGCCGGATTGATTAAATCCTGCTAACCGGTTACTGGAATCTAGCGCTACCGAACGCCAAAAAACCATGATTTACAACAACTCCAGGTTACTTAACAGCACCTAGAATAACAAAACCGGTTACCTAACACACACCAACAAATTAAACCATTTGGAGATCTCAGCTGTTTTGAAAATCTTTAGCTCAAAAGGTAAACCCCAAAACAACAATTCAGTACTAGCTTGTTTATACAACCTATACTTAATATATATAAAGGCGACCAGGCGTTTTATGGCTTACAACAAACAAATAAAATAGAAGTACAGAGCCTTTAATAATTATATTTTGCGTTTACTAATCAGCACAGAACACAACAGGATGAGTTTTATACCACTTAGATATATTCAAGTTAGAATAGTTAATGATTATTTTACTATCTAAAGCCAGTTCCTGTGTTACATTTACAAAACATGGTGAGGTAATTTGTTTGTGACTCGCGCGGAACCTCTATTCATCTTGATTGGCGAGTAAACCAAAGCACTCTTTTGGATAATCGAGTGTCTGAACAAACAAGATTACAATATATTGCTTGATAATTTCAAGCAATTCATGCAAAACAGTACCAAAATGGTAATATTTATGCATAAAAACCAACTAGCTAAGGACTTTTTCGCTTTGTTTTTGGTTTTTATCAAGCAACGGTATAAACTCAGTTTTTTAAAATGCGGCTTACTTTCATTCACCACACTTAAGAACATCAACTGTAGCGGTTTTATGATGGCCACCCCAAAGGCTTTTAGTCTATTCAGCAAGATAATTTATTGTTGCTAGCTGGTGGTTATAGGTTATGTTTGGATTGTTGAATCTGATGATGAGGCAGCCATCTGGTTCTTGGAGATCTTTTAAGAAGGCTACATATCAACTTATACTAGAATCTTGTTGGGTGAGCTATAAAATTAGCACCTATACACCATTAGTATAAATAAAACCGAAGCTGTTATGCCCACAATTTATTAATTAAATGGCGGCGTAATTGTGTATTGGTATGTGAGATTAGAGACTGATAAGCTGGAGGGATTTGTCCGGTTTCTGATTGAATGGGCGGTGAAAGTCTGGAATAGGCTGGTTTTTGATTTGACCGTACTGGAACTGAATCTCAAAGATCCTGGGATTGTTAGGGATGATATAGGTAACTGGAGTGCTATTTATAACAGTTTAATTAATTTTTTGGGAACAATAATGGATATTAAAGACCAATTCCTTCAAAATTTCCTGGCCAAATTCTTCAATAAGAATCTTGAAAAAGAACAAAATTACCAGAACCTGTTTATACAAGCTTAAATACACTCATACAAGCAAACTGTCGAGGAATTCCTAGATCTCATCCTTCTGCTAGTTTATATTTACACCGGACAACCCGCTCACAAAACAGAAATCCTAAATATTTGTTATATTAATGATTAGAGCCTGAGGAACTTGTTTGTTTATGATGGAATTATTTTTATCAACATCTACTATTATAAAAATTAAAGTTTAAGTTAGAAGTAGAGGTGAGAATCTTAAATGCTTTGAAATTAATATTGTTAAATTGATTGAAATTAGGTATGTGTATTGTAGCTTGCTTTTATAATTAGGTTGAATGGTTGTTAATTTTTTGGTTTTTATTTAATTGATTTGTTATCTGGGCTTTTGGTGGAATATAAGAATTCAGGACCCAAAAGCTTTGGAGAATGAAATCACAATTTCAGTGAGTAAAACCCAATTCCTAATTTACCTCTGGGTTAAAAAGAAAAATTGTTGGTATAGCGAAGAGCTGAGCGACTTGCTAAAACGCGAGACCGTAAAGTACAATTTACCCGAGCTTACTATTAGAAATTAACACCAGATAACCGTTTTTATTGCTAATTATTTATTTAAAGCTTATTGGAATGGTTTGGATTTCAAAAACAACAACGAAAAAGATGATGAGGAAATGGTTTTTGAAAACTCGGATTTTTGGGATTAGCTGGGTTCTTATTTTATAGGCGTGGTTGAAAGGGCTTACACAATACACACAAATATAAATTATGTTAAATCTGAAAAGCTTCTGGTTGATTATATTAGGGCTTGCAAAGCCTAGCAGACGTGGTTAAAAATTGATTAGGATCATTGGCTTTCGGAATCCGGCACCGACAACACAATTGCTGGTATTAAGTATGCTAGGAGCTGATCTAGTGTGCTGGTAACCAGCTAGTTTAAAAAATCGTTTAAAACCGTCACAATTCAACTAAAGTAGAGCATAAAAACAATCAACCATAAGATTTAACAGCTATTCGGAATTGATTTTGCCTGCTACTGTAGTTCGGAGCAAAGAACCGCCTTAAAACATGTGGTAATGGGGATTAGCTAGATCTTAGTTATCCTACCAATGGGAGGGGGTAAGTTCTTGTTTTTCCAGTTGTTGATTTTACTAAGTGGAGTTAGGTATACTATTATTGTAATCCCTTTTAGAGCCTTACAGGATGATATTATAAAAAAGTACACCAAGTTGGGGATTTTTAATTGTTGCTGGGATAGCGGTTTAAAAAACCAGATTGTACTAGGCTTGGTTTTCGCCAACCTGAAACATATCGAGTAATTGGGTTTTCATGTTTTTTTGTAAAAATTGTAAGTGCAAGAGTTTTTGGATTGTTTGGTTCTGGACGAGTGCTATTTGATCCTTATGGAAGATGCGGATTACTGGTTGTTGTTTTTGAACCTTAATTAACTGCGGAGTTATAGGGTTTAAACAGTCTGTTTCACGGCGATTTTACTTGTGTTGGAAGAGAAGAGGTTCTGTAGGCTACTTAGTTTTTAAGAGGAATATTTGGAGATAATCAGAGTGCTGATTAGCAAGTTCAATCTTAAAATCTAATGTGTGGTGGGGGGGAGTTGGGAAGTAAGCTATTTAATTGTTATGAATATTATAAACACTTGGAAGAATTCTAAGCTTAATAGGACTAAACGGGTGGTGTTTTTTGTTAATGATAGGATTTTTGTTGAAGAAGTTGCTTGCTAGATGGGCTGTTTGTTTTATTATGTTAAGATGAGTAGGGAAGATTGGATGGTTGTGTTTGAGAACTGGCGCTCGGCGGTAAAATCTAGGTATAGGATTATGATCATGATTGTAGTTTTGTACCAAGAAGTCGACCTGTAAATTATCAACTTGGTGATCTTGTTGGAGTTATTTAGTTTTGCCTACCACCTGATCTAAGCCATAAGCCGGGGCGGTAGAGATGGCGGGGACTGCACAGTTCTTATAATAGTTTCCAACAGATGGTGTTGCAGGTATTTGTCTGAGGTAAATGTTTTGGTAACTCTAATAAACAAATTTGTGACTACTTGAGGGTGTAGATATCTTGTTTTAAACTGAGGTATGGACGATATGACGGAACATTGCAACACCAATTGATTGGATCTTATCAGCTGTGACAATTGTGCTAGATTGTTGGGCGAGATGTTATATTAGTTTGATCCCAATTTGCCACCCTCACAAGGGGACAGTTTGTTAACCGTCAAAAAAATAGAATATAAGACCTTTACGACTAAAAAACCTGAAACATGCGAGTCCTTCACCCAAAAGTAATTTTGAGTGGGCAACAAACTTATTATCTGAGTTAGGGCAGTAGCGGTTGAAGAGATGGATTGTCTTTGGAAAGGGTTCCTCTTGTTTAAACACGTCTGTTCCATCTACTACACCAACACCATACTGTTGAGTGGCTTATTAGGGCGTTTAACGCCCAACCACTTTTTTAGCGAATGCCGTGATTAGTATCCTATAATAAACACTCGCAATTGGGCCATAGCTGATATTGATAGGAAGTGGTTAACACCCAAAATATACTTCACCTACCTACTACTGGATAAGACCTACAACAGAGAGGGTTCCATACCTTGTACCAAAAGATATAAAGATGTGGTGCTGCCGTTATGTTAGTTTGTATTCCACGACAAATGGTTTAGGAAGAGCATCCCACAGCCCACCAGAACAATGGATCTGCAACAGTTTATGATTTAATTGAGATAGAGATTTGGAGGTAACAAAACCGGAATGAAGATTTACAACACCGCACAACTAACAAAATCAATCATAAAATCAAGCAACAAGGAAAAATAATAAATCGTAACCAAATATCAAAATACCATTTTTTTTTATCATACCACATATTCCATAAATACGCTCAAGTAAATCCAATACAGATAGGAATTTCTGATAAAATTCAAACAATCGCAGTTTCTCAATAGTTTTTCTGAGAACTTTTTTTTATATACCATAGTTTTTAAACTCTCTCATCTTTTATATACTATAATTTTAAAGTCTCTCAATTTTATATATTTTAATAATAGTTTGTAAGCTTGGTTTGTAGGTTATATTTTAAATTGAATCAAACAAAAAAGGTTTTAGTTGGTATTAAAATAAATTTATATTAGTAGTGTGAAGAATGTAGTTTTAAAATTATATTTTTGAAGTTTTAAATTTATATTTTGATTGGAATTGTGTATTAAATGGAATTGTAATTTTATTTCATATTGAATTGAATTATTTTCGCGTTACAACTCTTAACTCTATTATAGAAAATGAAAGGGGTTAGTTATTATAATATAACTATTGATGATATGTAACGGGGTTAATATAAAATCGGTTTATTTAAATGTAGTTGTAATTAAAAAATAATTAAATCTAATAAATTAGTTTGGTTGATAATTGCTTCTGGTACTGGTGTTAATTGTTTGTTTTGTAGTAATAGTATATAATAACCCATAATTATAAAAAAGCTTTTAAAATTGGTATTTATTAAAATTATAACTCATATCAAGAAAAATAAAAACTTATAACATAAATCTTAAGCATTCGAAAATTTTCGAATAATTAAACCCTAGAATTCAATTTACCCAATAATAATACTTTGGATTTAATTGTTTCTTATCCCACACTTTCTTATTAATTAATTAGTAATAAGTAAATAGCTAAGATAAAAAAAAATTAATTAAATGTCTTCCTATATTGAACTTTTTTATTAATTTAATTATAAGTAATAATAGTAATCAAGAAGATATTCAGCTATTAAATTATTTATTATATTGATATACTATAAGTAAAAATTAGTGTATTAATAAGCCATTATTTTGTATAATATTTAGTTGGTAGGTTTTAATAATTCTAATAATTTATAAAACAAGAATTATTATAAATCCAGAATTGGTAGCCGGTTATTCTAAAATTAATTGAATTTCTTTATACTTTAGCTTTATTTTTTTTATATATCCTACTACTTAATATATTATTTGAGATAATAAACAAACACTTTTTATTATTTCTACTACAAAAATTATATAAGTTTTCTTAAGAAAATAGGCAAATTTAACCAAACCCAGATTCTTTTTTCTAAGTCATCCACCCTTAACACACCCAAGTTAATTTTCTGTTAAAACCAATTATTCTTAGTAAAATTTGTAATTTTAATAAGAATTAAAGAATTTAAGCGATAATTTTATTAAACAATTATAATTATAATTAAAAATTTTGATAGGTGATAATAATAAGTAATTGTAATTGTAGTTAAAAATTCTAATAGGTGATTATAATTATAATTTAGAATTTTAATTAGTAAATCCAATTTTTAATTCTGAATATAGATTTATTATAAATAATATATATGATTTTATTAAATTTTTTAAATATGATATCATACAACAGCACATTATCAAATCAGAATAAATAATAATAAATAAATGTAAATATTTAATTAAAATATATATTTATCGAATTTAGTTAGTACTATAAGATCAATAATAATTAATAAATTAATTAAAATAATAGATTGTAATTGGTAATCAGAATATCTTTAATTTAAATAAAATAATTAAATAAATAGTAGTCACTTTTAAATTTTAATATAATGATAATAATATAATACAAAATAATAGTTATTCTGAATATAATAATTATAATTATAATAATTATAGAAAAAAAAAAAAATAAGAATTACTATTAAAGTAATAAGTATACCAGAGAACAATCACTTTTAATATAATAATTATAGTTATAAATATATTGAAAAATAATTACTTCGGATATAATTAATTATAATTATAATAATTATATAATAAAATAATGATCAGGCCTAAAATAATACACAATAAAATAATAAGAGCTACCAAATTAATACAATAAGTATAATAAGATATGATTATAATTAATATAATAACTATATAATAAAATTTTTATTAAATATAATATAATAATAATAAGATTGATAAAATAAAAATAATTAACAATAAATACTAATATTATAATAAGTTTATACAACAAGATAATTAGTATATTTTAGAAAATTAATTAATTATATAAAACAGAAGGATTCTAAAACAGGTAGATTATGACAATATTTTT